>LR738714.1:378728654-379090751 GCA_902687465.1 Secale cereale | reverse complement strand
ATGGGGGGGGGGGAAGAGCGCTGCTCTCTTTCAGCTTTGGGAAGAAGGGAGCGGCGGAGGTTTCCGAGATTGGAGTAGCAACCGGAGAGTGGGCGAACTGCCCCTGTTTCCCCTGCTTATAAGGAGGGAGGGGGCGGACGTTCCGTCTTTCCTAATAAAGAAACCACCCACGATCTCTCCCACGACGCCGCATTCAAGGCGTGTCGTTCGGGGAGGGCGCGGTGGATACGGAGAGAGATACGGCGTAACCCAGGCCGCGCATGCTCGTGCCCTGTTTTGGGCCTGGCCCAACAGCGCTCGGCACCGTGTATGGCCCAGGCCCGGGGGCTCCTGTCGGTGTACTAGAGTAGGGGTACCCTAGTATCCCGAACTTGTGCACGGGCAGTCGCAGCATCCCGCGGCAAGGCTTGCCGGGTGACCGCCAAGGTCCTCCGTGGTTCCTTTGGGGCCATTCAAGAACAAAGTATTCAAGCCAAGGAGACAAGGCCCCGGCAAGAGGAGCTTGCCGGGATGGCCAACCAAGGCATCTCAAGGAACTTGCCGCGACGCGCCACGCGTCCCGGCAAGGCCCGGTGAGCGACAAGCTCCCGGACGCGACAAGACAACGACCGCGGCAAGCTACCACTCTGTACCCGCGCTCCAGCACATCCACCAACGTGTCGCTCTAGGACCATTCCAGGCGTACATGGCGGGAGGCTGTGCAGCCAGCGGTGCGCGGTGGCAAGCGGTGCTGACAAGATTGCCATCGTGGCGAGCGGTGGCGTCCCTGACGGTCCCTTTTGCACTGTTTGGACGACACAGATGGGCATTCAATGCCCTTGTCCCCTGCTGTCAGGGTTAGGTATGATACACTGTAACAGGTAGTTGTACCAACCGCAACACCTTTCCATTTTTACCCCTGTCTACGTTGCCACCTGTCGGTGACCCCTTGAGCATATAAAAGGAGGCCCATGCGCAACGTAGAGGGGGAGGAGGAAGACACTCACGCTCGGTCTCGTTAGCTGCGGGTGCGTACTGTAGCACTCAGCGCTCCCGAGCAAGAACTCAATACAAACCACAAAGCAGGAGTAGGGTTTTACGCATCCGTGCGGCCCGAACCTAGGTAAACTGCTCGTGTGCTTCGCCTCAATCCGCTCTTCGTGCGATCTTCGCCCCCCGCCGAACCGAAAGGGGCTCGGTCCGCCGGTCCCATAGGTGCTCGTGGATTCGTTCCCCGACAACGTTCGATGACGATTTATATTATGAGTTATGTGATTTGATGACCAACATTTGTTCGGAGTCCCAGATGGCATCACGGACATGACAAACAGTCTGGAAATGGTCGAGACATAAAGATCGATATATTTGAAGGTTTTATTTGGACATCGGAAAGGTTCCGAGTGATTTGGGTATTTTTCGGAGTAGCGGAGAGTTACCGGAATTTGTAGCCTTAATGGGCCAGACGGGAAAGGAGAGAAAGGCCTCAAGGGTGGCCGCGCCCCTTCCCCATGGACTGGTCCGAATTGGACTAGGGAAAGGGGGCGCCCCCTTCCTTCCTTCTCCTTCTCCCTTCCCCTTTTCCTATTCCATGTGGGATGTGGAATCCTACTAGGACTAGGGAGTCCTAGTAGGACTCCACACTTTGGGCGCGCCCTATGAGGGCCGACATCTTCTCCCCCCATCCTTTATATACGTGGCCAGGGGGCACCCCATAGACACACAAATTCATTTTAGCCGTGTGCGGTGCCCCTCCCCACAGCTTCATCATCACTGTCACGACGTCGTCATGCTGACGAAAATCTTCTTGACGCTCAACTGGATCAAGATCTCGTGGGACATCATCGAGCTAACGTGTGCTGAACGCGGAGGTGTCGTACGTTCGGTGCTTGGATCGGTTGGATCATGAAGACGTTCGACTACATCAACCACGTCACTAGACGCTTTCGCTTTCGGTCTATGAGGGTACGTAGATACACTCTCCCCTCTAGTTGCTATGCTTCTCCTAGATAGATCTTGCGTGATCATAGGATTTTTTTTGAAATACTATGTTCCCCAATAGTCGCATAATGAGCCAGGTCTATGAGTAGATGATATGCACGAGTAGAACACAATGAGTTGTGGGCGATAATAGTCATACTGCTTACCAGCATGTTATACTTTGATTCGGCGGTATTGTGAGAGGAAGCGGCCCGGACCGACATTACGCGTACGCTTACGCGAGACTGGTTTCACCGTTACAAGCACTCGTTGCTTAAAGGTGACCGGTGGGTGTCTGTCTCTCTCACTTTAGATGAATCGAGTGTGGCTACATCCGGTCCTTGTGAAGGTTAAAACAGCACACTTGACAGAAAATTGTTGGGGTTTTGTATGCGTAGGTAAGAACGGTTCTTGCTAAGCCCGTAGCAGCCACGTAAAACTTGCAACAACAAAGTAGAGGACGTCTAACTTGTTTTTGCAGGGCATGTTGTGATGTGATATGGTTAGGACGTGATGAGTTATATGTTATTGTATGAGATGATCATGTTTTGTAAATTATCGGCAATCGGTAGGAGCCTTAGGGTTGTCTCTTTATATTGTATGAATTGCGAAGGCCATGTAATTGCTTTACTTCCTCACTATGAGTTAGCGATAGTAGTAGTAGCAATAGTTGGCGAGACGACCACGATGCTACGATGAAGATCATGGTGTCTAGCCGGTGACGATGGAGATCATGACGATGCTTTGGAGATGGAGATCAAAAGCACAAGATGATGATGGCCATATCATGCCACATATTTTGATTGCATGTGATGTTTATCTTATTATGCTTCTTATTTTGCTTAGTACGGCTGTAGCATTATAAGATGATCCCTTACAAAATATCAAGGTACAAGTGTTCTCCCTGAGTATGCACCATTGCGAAAGTTTGTCATGCCAAGACACCACGTGATGATCGGGTGTGATAAGCTCTACATTCAAATACAATGGGTGTAAGACAGTTTTGCACATGCAGAATACTCGGGTTAAACTTGACGAGCCTAGAATGTATAGACATGGCCTCGGAACACTGGAGATTGAAAGGTCGAGCGTGAATCATATAGTAGATATGATCAACATGAGATGTTCACCATTGACAACAACTCCATCTCACGTGATGATCGGACATGGTTTAGTTGATTTGGATCACGTGATCATTTAGATGACTATGGGATGTCTATCTAAGTGTGAGTTCTTTAGTAATATGATTAATTGAACTTTAATTTATCATGAACTTAGTCCTGGTAGTATTAGCATATCTATGTTGTAGATCAATAGCTCGCGATGTAGCTCCCCGTTTATTTTTATATGTTCCTAGAGAAATATAAGTTGAAAGATGATAGTAGCAATGATGCGGACTTGTTCCGTGATCTGAGGATTTTCCTCATTGCTGCATAGAAGAATTATGTCCTTGATGCACCACTAGGTGACAGACCTATTGCAGGAGCAGATGCAGACGTTATGAACATTTTGACAAAAGCTCAGTATGATGACTACTTGACAGTTTAGTGCACCATGCTTTACGGCTTAGAACCGGGACTTCAAAAATGTTTGGAATGCCATGGAGCATATAAGATGTTCCTAAGAGTTGAAATTGGTATTTCATACTCATGCCCGTATCAAGAGGTATGAGACCTCTGACAGTACTTTGCCTACAAGATGGAGGAGAATAGCTCAACCAGTGAGCATGTGCTCAGATTGTCTGGGTACTACAATTGCTTGAATCAAGTGGGAGTTAATATTCTAGATAAGATAGTAATTGACAAAGTTCTCTAGTCACTATCTCCAAGTTACTAGAACTTTGTGATGAACTATAATATGCAAGGGATGATGAAAGTAATTCCTGAGCTCTTCGCGATGCTGAAATCGACGAAGGTAGAAATCAAGAAAAAGCATCAAGTGTTGATGGTTGACAAGACCACTAGTTTCAAGTAAAAGGGCACATGAAAAGAAAGGGATCTTCAAGAAGAATGACAAACAAGTAGTCACTCCCGTGAAGAAACCCAAAGCTAAACTCAAGCCTGAAACTAAGTGCTTCTACTGCAAAGGAAATGGTCACTGTAAGTGGAACTGCCCTAGATACTTGGCGGATAAGAAGGATGGCAAAGTGAACAAAGGTATATTTGATATACATATTATTGATGTGTACTTTACTAGTGTTCATAGCAGCCCCTGGGTATTTGATAGCGGTTCAGTTGCTAAAATTAGTAACTCGAAACGAGAGTTGCAGAATGAACAGAGGCTAGTTAAAGGTGAAGTGACGATGTGTGTTGGGAGTGGTTCCAAGATTGATATGATCATTATCGCACACTCCCTATACTTTCGGGATTAGTGTAGAACCTAAATAAATGTTATTTGGCATTTGCGTTGAGCATGAATATGATTTGATCATGTTTGTTGCAATAAGGTTATTCATTTAAAGTCATAGAATAATTGTTGTTCTGTTTACATGAATAAAACCTTTGATGGTCATACACCCAATGAAAATAGTTTGTTGGATCTCGGTCATAGTAATACACATATTCGTAATATTGAAGCCAAAAGATGCAAAGTTGATAATCATAGTGCAACTTATTTGTGGCACTGCCGTTTAGGTCATATTGGTGTAAAGCGCATGAAGAAACTCCATGCTGATGGACTTTTGTAATCACTTGATTATGAATAATTTGACGCTTGTGAACCATGCCTCATGGGCATGATGACTAAGACTCCGTTCCCTGGAACAATGGAGCGAGCAACTAACTTAATGGAAATAATACATACTGATGTATGCGGTCCGATGAGTTTTGAGGCTCGCGATGGGTATCGTTATTTTCTGACCTTCACTGATGATTTGAGCAGATATGGGTATATCTACTTGATGAAGCACAACTCTAAAGCATTTGAAAAGTTCAAAGAAATTTCAGAGTGAAGTAGAGAATCATCGTAACAAGAAAATAAAGTTTCTTCGATCCGATCGTGGAGACAAATATTTGAGTTACGAGTTTGGTCTTCATTTGAAACAATGTGGAATAGTTTCACAGCTCACGCCACCCGGAACAACACAGCGTAATGGTGTGTCTGAACATCATAAACTGCACTTTATTAGATATGGTGTGATGTATAATGTCTCTTACCGATTTACCACTATCGTTTCGGGTTATGCATTAGAGACAGTTGCATTCACGTTAAATAAGGGCACCATCTAAATCCATTAAGACTACGCCTTATGAACTGTGGTTTGGCAAGAAACCAAAGTTGTTGTTTCTTGAAGTTTGGAGTTGCGATGCTTATGTGAAAAAGATTCAACCTGATAAGCTAGAACCCAAGTCGATGAAATGTGTCTTCATAGGATACCCAAAGGAAACTGTTGGGTACACCTTCTATCACAGATCTGAAGGCAATATCTTCATTGCTAAGAATGGATCCTTTCTAATGAAGGAGTTTCTCTCGAAAGAAGTGAGTGGGAGGAAAGTAGAACTTGATAAGGTAATTGTACCTTCTCCCGAATTGGTAAGTAGTACATCACAGAAACTAGTTCCGGTGATTCCTACGCCAATCATCAAGGAAGCTAATGATGATGATCATGAAACTTTGGATCAAGTTACTACTGAGCCTCGTAGGTCAACCAGAGTATGCTCCACACCAGAGTGGTACGCTAACCCGAATCTTGAAGTCATGTTACCAGACCATGATGAACTTACGAACTATGAGGAAGCGATGATGAGCAAAGATTCCGCAAAATGGCTTGAGGCCATGAAATCTGAGATGGGATCCATGTATGAGAACAAGTGTGGACTTTGGTTGACTTGCCCGATGATCGGCAAGCCATTGAAAATAAATGGATATTTAAGAGGAAGACTGACGCCGATGGTAATGTTACTATCTACAAAGCTCGACTTGTTGCGAAAGGCTTTCGACAAGTTCAAGTAGTTAACTACAATGAGATTTTCTCACCCGTAGCGATGCTTAAGTCTGTCCAAATCATGTTAGCAATTACCGCATTTTATGATTATGAAATCTGGCAAATGGATGTCAAAACTGCATAACTTAATGGATATCTTAAAGAAGAGTTGTATATGATGCAACCAGAAGGTTTTTTGTCGATCCTAAAGGAGCTAACAAAATATGCAAGCTCCAGCGATCCATCTATGGACTCGTACAAGCATCTTGGAGTTGGAATATACGCTTTGATAAGTTGATGAAAGCATATAGTTTTATACAGACTTGCGGTGAAGCCTGTATTTACAAGAAAGTGAGTGGGGGCACTAGAACCATTCTGATAAGTATATGTGAATGACATATTGTCGATCAGAAATGGCGTAGAATTTTCTGGAAAGCATAAAGGAATGTTTGTAAGGAGTTTTTCAAAGAAAGACCTCGGTGAAGGTGCTTACATATTGAGCATCAAGATCTATAGAGATAGATCAAGATGCTTGATAAGTTTTTTCAATGAGTACACACCTTGACAAGTTTTTGAAGTAGTTCAAAATGGAACCAGTCAAAGAAAGAGTTCTTCCCTGTGTTGCAAGGTATGAAATTGAGAAAGACTCAAAACCCTACCACGGCAGAAGATAGAGAAAGAATGAAAGTCATTCCCTATGCCTCAGCCATAGGTTCTATAAAGTATGCCATGTTGTGTACCAAACCTGTTGTGTACCTTTCCATGAGTTTGGCAAGGATGTACAAAAGTGATCCAGGAGTAGATCAATGGACAGTGGTCAAAAATATCCTTAGTTACTGGATGTCTATGGAAATATTTCTCGATTATGGAGGTGATAAAGAGTTCGTCGTAAAGAGTTACACCGATGCAAGCTTTGACACTAATCCATATGACTCTAAGTATCAATCTGGATACGTATTGAAAGTGGGAGCAATTAGGTAGAGTAGCTCCATGCAGAGCATTGTAGACATAGAAATTTGCGAAATACATACGGATCTGAATGTAACAGACCCGCTGACTAAACTTCTCTCACGAAGCAAAACATGATCACACCTTAGTACTCTTTGGGTGTTAATCACATGGCGATGTGAACTAGATTATTGACTCTAGTAAACCCTTTGGGTGTTGGTCACATGACGATGTGAACTGTGCGTGTTATTCACATAACGATTTGAACTATCGATATTAAATCACATGGCGATCTGAACTAGATTATTGACTCTAGTGCAAGTGGGAGACTGAAGGAAATATGCCCTAGAGGCAATAATAAAGTTGTTATTTATATTTCCTTATATCATGATAAATGTTTATTATTCATGCTAGAATTTTATTAACTGGAAACTTAGTACATGTGTGAATACATAGACTAAAACAGAGTGTCCCTAGTATGCCTCTACTTGACTAGCTCATTAAATCAAAGATGGTTAAGTTTCATAGCCATAGACATGAGTTGTCATTTGATGAAGGGGATCACATCATTAGAGAATGATGTGATTGACTTGACCCATTCCGTTAGCTTAGAACTTGATCGTTTAGTATGTTGTTATTGCTTTCTTCATGACTTATACATGTTCCTATGACTATGAGATTATGCAACTCCCGTATACCGGAGGAACACTTTGTTTGCTATCAAACGTCATAATGTAACTGGCTGATTATAAAGATGCTCTACAGGTGTCTCCGATGGTGTTTGTTGAGTTGGCATAGATCGAGATTAGGATTTGTCACTCCGATTGTCAGAGAGGTATCTCTGGGCCCTCTCGGTAATGCACATCACTATAAGCCTTGCAAGCAATGTGACTAATGAGTTAGTTGCGAGATGATGCATTACAGAACGAGTAAAGAGACTTGCCGGTAACGAGATTGAACTAGGTATGATGATACTGTAGATCGAATCTCGGGCAAGTAACATACCGATGACAAAGGGAACAACGTATGTTGTTATGCGGTTTGGCCGATAAAGATCTTCGTAGAATATGTAGGAGCCGATATGAGCATCCAGGTTCTGCTATTGGTTATTGACCGAAGATGTGTCTCAGTCATGACTACATAGTTCTCGAACCCGTAGGGTCCGCACGCTTAGCGGTCGATGACGATTTGTATTATGAGTTATGTGATTTGATGACCGACATTTGTTCGGAGTCCCGTATGAGATCCCGGACATGAAGAATAGTCTCGAAATGGTCAAGACATAAAGATCGATATATTGGAAGGCTATATTCGGACATCGGAAAGGTTCCGAGTGATTCGGGTATTTTTCGGAGTACCGGAGAGTTACGGGAATTTGTATTGGGCCTTAATGGGCCATACGGGAAAGGAGAGAAAGGCCTCAAGGGTGGCCCCGCCCCTTATCCATGGAATAGTCTGAATTGGACTAGGGTAAAGGGGCGCCCCCTTCCTTCCTTCTCCTTCTCCCTTCCCCTTTTCCTATTCCATGTGGGATGTGGAATCCTACTAGGACAAGGGAGTCGTAGTAGGACTCCACACTTTGGGCGCGCCCTATGAGGGCCGGCATCCTCCTCCCTCCATCCTTTATATACGTGGCCAGGGGGCACCCCATAGACACACAAATTGATTTTAGCTGTGTGCGGTGCCCCTCCCCACAACTTCATCATCACCGTCACCACGCAGTCGTGCTGACGAAACTCTCCCGTGACGCTCAACTGGATCAAGAGCTCGTGGGACGTCATCGAGCTGAACGTCTGCTGCACGCGGAGGTGCCGTACGTTCGGTGCTTGGATCGGTTGGATCAAGAAGACGTTCGACTACATCAACCGCGTCACTAGACGCTTCCGCTTTCGGTCTATGAGGGTACGTAGACACACTCTCCCCTCTCGTTGCTATGCTTCTCCTAGATAAATCTTGCGTGATCGTAGGAATTTTTTTGAAATACTACGTTCCCCAACATGACGATGATCATATCAATCTTAAAACCACTTCCAACACACATCATCACCTCACTCTCAACTAGTCCCCGTTTATTCTACAACTCCTGTTTCGAGTTACTAATCTTAGCAACCGAACAGGTATCAAATACCCAGGGGCTAAATACGAGCACTAGTAAGGTACACATCAATAACATGTACATCAAATATAACTTTTTTCACTTTTCCATCCTTCTTATCCGCGAAATATTTGGGCTAGTTCCGCTTCCAGTGACCATTTCCTTTGTAGTAGAAGCACTCAGTTTTAGGCTTGGGACCAGCTTTGGCCTTCTTCATGGGAGTGGAAAATTACTTGCCATTCTTCTTGAAGTTCCCCTTCTTTCCATTGCCCCTTTTTTTCTTGAAACTAGTGGTCTTGTTTAACCATCAACACTTGATGCTCTTTCTTGATTTCTACCTTCGCCGATGTCAGCATCGAGAAGAGCTCGGGAATTGTTTTCATCATCCCTTGCATATTATAGTTCATTACGAAGTTCTAGTAACTCAGTGATAGTGACTAGAGAACTCTATCAATCATTATTTTATCTGGAAGATTAGCTCTCACTTGATTCAAGTGATTGTAGTACCCAGACATTCTGAGCACATGCTCACTGGCTGAGCTATTCTCCTCCATCTTGTAGGCAAAGTACTTGTCAGAGGTCTCATACCTCTCGACATGGGCATGAGAAATACCAATCTTGGCTTCTTGGAACATCTCATATGCTCAGTGGCGTTCAAAACATTTTTTAAGTCCCAGTTCTAAGCCGTAAAGAATGGCGCACTAAACTATTAAGTAGTCATCATATTGAGCTTTGCCAAATGTTCATAACGTCTACATCTGCTCCCGCAATAGATCTGTCACCTAGCGGTGCATCAAGGACATGATACTTCTGTGCAGCAATGAGGATAATCCTCATAGCACAGACCCAGTCCGCATCATTGCTACTAACATATTTCAACTTAGTTTTCTCTAGGAACATATCAAAAAACAGGGGAACAACATCGCGAGCTATTGATCTACAACATAGATATGCAAATACTATCAAGACTAACTTCTTGATAAATTAAGTTCAAGTAATCAAATTACTGAAGAACTCCCACTTAGATAAACATGACTCAAGTCATCTAAATGATACGCGATCCAAATCAACTAAACCATGTCCAATCATCACGTGAGATGGAGTAGTCATCAATGGTGAACATCTCTATGTTGATCATATCTACTATATGATTCACATTCGACCTTTCGGTCTCCAGTGTTCCGAGGCCATGTCTGTACATGCTAGGCTTGACAAGTTTAACCCGAGTATTCCGCATGTGAAAAACTGTCTTGCACCCGTTGTATGTGAACGTAGAGTCTATCACACCCGATCATCACGTGGTGTCTCAACACGACGAACTATAGCAACGGTGCATACTCAGGGAGAACACTTTTACCTTGAAATTTAGTTAAGGGATCATCTTATAATGCTATCGCCGTACTAAGAAAAATAAGATGCACAAAAGATAAACATCACATGCAATCAAAATATGTGACATGATATGGCCATCATCATCTTGTGCTTTTGATCTCCATATCCAAAGCTTCGTGATGATCTCCATCGTCACCGGGTTGACACCTTGATCTCCATCGTAACATCATGGTCGTCTCGCCAACTATTGCTTCTATGACTATTGCTAACTCATAGTGATAAAGCAAAGCAATTACATGTCATTTGCATTTCATACAATAAAGAGGCAACCATAAGGCTCCTGCCGGTTGTAAGATATCTTACAAAACATGATCATCTCATACAATAATCTATAACTCATCGTGTCTTGACCATATCACATCACAACATGCCCTGCAAAAACAAGTTAGACGTCCTCTAGTTTGTTGTTGCAAGTTTTACGTGGCTGCTACGTGCTTCTAGCAAGAACCGTTCTTACCTACGCATCAAAACCACAACAGTGTTTGGTCAAGTTTGTTGTTTTAACCTTGAACAAGGACCAGCCATAGTCAAATTCGATTCAACTAAAGTAGGAGAAACAGCCAGCCACCTTTATGCAAAACTAGTTGCATGTATGTCGGTGGAACTGGTCTCAGGAACGTGGTCATGTAAGGTTGGTCCTGGCCGCTTCATCGCACAATACCGCCGTATCAAAATAAGACGTTGGTGGTAAGCAGTATGACTATCACCACCCACAACTCTTTGTGTTCTACTCGTGCATATCATCTACGCATAGACCTGGCTTATGATGCCACTGTTTGGGAAACGTAGCATGCAATTTCAAAAAAAAATCCTACGCTCATGCGAGATCTATCTAGGAGATGCATAGCAAAGAGAAGGGGAGAGTGTGTCTACGTATCCTCATAGACCAAAAGCAGAAGCATTTGACAACGCGGTTGATGTAGTTGAACTTCTTCTCGTTCCGACCGATCAAGCACCGAACGTACGGCACCTCCGAGTTATGCACATGTTCAGCTCGATGACGTCCCTCAAACTCTTGATCTAGCAAAGTGTCGAGGAAGTAGATGAGTTCTGTTAGCACGACGATGTGGTGACTGTGATGGTGAAGTGATCCGCGCAGGGCTTTGCCTAAGCACTACGAGAATATGACTGGAGGCGTAAACTGTGGAGGGGGGCGCCGCACACGGCTCACAATTGTTGGTGTGTCTTCTAGGCGCCCCCTTCCCCACATATATATAGGTTGGAGGGGAGGAGAGGCAGCCAAGGGTGCGCCCATCCTACTTGGGGTACTCTCCAATTCGTCCAACCCCCATCTCGTATTCCTATTCGGAGTAGGAAGGGAAGAGGGGGTAGGGGGAATCCTATTCCCTTTTTACTTTCCTCATTTCCTTTTCGTTCTCCAATTTGGATAGCGCACCAGCCCCTTTGTGGCTGGTGCATTTCCCTTCTTGGCCCATAAGGCCCATATATTTTGTCGGGGGTGCCCGGAACCCCTTCGGGTGACCCGATAAGTACCCGGTGCTTCCCGAAACACTTCCGGTGTCCGAATACCATCGTCCTATATATATCAATCTTTAACTCTCAACCATTTTGATACTCCTCGTCATTTCCGTGATCTCATCTGGGACTTCGAACAACATTTGGTCACCCAATTACATAACTCATATAATACAATATCATCATCGAACGTTAAGCGTGCAAACCCTACGGGTTCGAGAACTATGAAGACATGACCGAGACACCTCTCTGGTCAATAACCAATAGTGGAACCTGGATGCTCATACTGTCTCCCACATATTCTACGAAGATCTTTATCAGTCCAACCGTTATGACAACATACGTTATTCCCTTTGTCATAGGTATGTTACTTGCCCGAGATTCGATCGTTGGTATCTTCATACCTAGTTCAATCTCGTTGCCGGCAAGTCTCTTTACTCGTTCCTTAATACATCATCCTACAACTAACTCATTAGTCACTTTGCTTGCAAGGCTTCTTATGATGTGTATTATCGAGAGGGCCCAGAGATACCTCTCCGATACTTGGAGTGACAAATCCTATTCTCGATCTATGCCAGCCCAATAAACACCTTCGGAGATACCTGTAGAGAATCTTTATAATCACCCAGTTATGTTGTGATTTTTGATAGAACACAAGGCATTCCTCCAGTATCCGGGAGTTGCATAATCTCATAGTCGAAGGAATATGTATTTGACATGAAGAAAGCAATAGAAACAAAACTGAACGATCAATATCCTATGCTAATGGATGGGTCTTTTCCATCAGCATTCTCTTAATGATGTGATCCCGTTCATCAAATGAAAAAACATGTCCATGGTTAGGAAACTTAACCATCTTTGGTTAACGAGCTAGTCTAGTAGAGGCTTACTAGGTACACGGTGTTTTTCCTATGTATCCACACATGTATCAAGTTTCCGTTAAAAAAACTCGAGCATGAATAATAAACATTTATCATGATATAAGGAAATATAAAATAACAACTTTATTATTTCCTCAAGGGCTTATTTCCTTCATTTTCCTACATTACTTTTGATAGGCTCAAACAAATCTAAGTGAAGAACATGAGCATATGATTTTCTTTCTCTCAAAATAATCTAAGTGAAGCATGAGAGTGTTGGACAAACTACTCCAAAAAGATATAAGTGAAGATCAAATGAGTAGTTAAGTAAATGGGTAGCTATTGAGGACTCTATCTTATTTAAAAACTTTCATATCTAAGTATTTTATTCAAACAGCAATGTAATGCCCAGTATGAGACTATACCTCGTACGTGTCGAGGCACGACTTAAAGGCATAATCTCATACTAGAATGATCTCAAGTATGGTATCTTTGCACGACTCATGTAAAAGAGGGATAAAATTGTAAAAGAGTAGTTGGCTTACACTCGCCACGTCACACAATGTAATACATCAACATACATCATCCAATAACATCAGAGTCCATCTACGGACGTAGATCCAAATGAAAGATACCATAAATAAAGCAACACAAGGTCCTGATCATCCTAGTAAGAGCCCTACTGATCCTCTGGGTAAGACACGTAGTATCGCTCACATTCTTCATCGAACTCCCAATACAACTCTGAACCACCAGCTGTGTAGTTCTCAGCGGTAACTGCATCCGGTGTTGCGTAGAATCTATGAGACACAGAGGACTCAGCAATCCCGTTCCCGGGTAGCAATACTATCAAAGCCTTGGGTGTGGAACAAGGCTGAAAACAAGGTTGGAGCAGAACTAGCACTAGCTTACGCGTTAAGAGAGAGAAGAGAAAGTGCCAACGATCGCCAAAGTGATCACGAAGTGATCCTATCTAAGCACGTCAAACATAACCCCACCGTGTTCGCTTCCCGAACCCCTTTAGAAAGCGACCGTCACGGTTACTCACGCTGGTAGTGTATTATGATCATAGTGTCGAGTTTTCTACAACCGGTTATTAGAAAATTCCCATCTGCCACATAACTGCGGGCACGACTTTCGAAAGATCAAAACCCTGCAGGGGTGTCCCAACTTAGCCCATCACAAGCTCACGATCTGCAGAGTCGCAACTCCAAGGTGGGAAGACCCGAGTATTCTCGGAATCCCGTGCTCAAGATATTCCGACAAAGGTAAAACTAATCCAGCAAGACCTCCCGGCGTGCCGACACCCTGATAGTAGCCGCGCGTATCTCGTCTCAGGCCACGACCGGACGGGTGATGCTACAGGTTTTTACCAGCCCTCGGGTTTCCCCAAGGTGGCCCTAAAGGACCCCCAGTTTGGACCAACACTCATGTGGAGCACTGGCCCAGGTTATTGATTAAGAAAAGGGTTTATAACTCCCTATGCAAGTTTTAGTTATTAGGCAAATGTAAAACCAAAGTTCGGCCTTGCTGGAAAAGCTTTAGTGCTAAGCGGGTTATCCAGGGGAGCCCATAAACCACAATCGTGTTAGGGACGCAAAATTAGGGAACATAACACCGGTTTAAACGGTTCCTAGGGTGGCAGGAGTGGAACAAAACACCAAGCAAAGGCTTAGCCTTCCACCCATTGCCAAGTATATAGGTAATTTAGTTTAACATATTATATATTGTGATATCCCTACAATAATTTCAACATGAAGCAAGAATCTCCAAATCTTCACCTGCAACTAACAATGCTATAAGAGGGGCTGAGCGAGGCTTACATAGCCAAACAAAGGTTTGCTAGGTTGGGTGGTTAGAGAGTTTCATGACAGCAATAGGAGGCTGAAAACAGACATAGGCATCAAGGCAATAAGCTAAAGAGCGAGATATCTAGCATAGGCAAAGATAGTAGTGATATCTGGGTAAGGTCATCTTGCCTGTTGAATCCTCGAAGGGAACATAACCTTGCTCCTCACACTAAACCTCGGTAGAAACCTCGTACTCCGTATCGTCACCGGGCTCTAACCAAACACAACAATGCAACAACGGAACAAAATCAATCAACGTGCAGTGCTCAATCACATGATGCATGAACATGGAAGCAATGATGCATGGCCTAGGGGTCACAAGAGTGCAACAACATCATAACCAAACAAGATCATACTCAAGCACGAAACAAGCAAAGGAACAACTTAACAAGTTTATGTGGTTTTCCAAAAAAGGATGCAACATGTTTTAAAGAAGTTGGTTAACATGGAAAGGGTGCAACTAACATAACAGCAACATGCTAGCACATTTAAATGGGCTGGAATTAAATAACAACATTATCCAGAAACTCCCATATCCATTTATTTGCATTTGGGACAGATCTGAAAAACTTCGGTGATAGAGTTGTCAAACATGCTAAACAATAGCACCAAAATATTCTACACATTTTTCTACCCCAAATGCATATAAAGTTTGTTGAATTTGGAGTTGTAGATATTTAGTTATGATTTTTACAAGTTTAAGCATATTTAAAACAAGTTTAAATTCAAACATCATTTTAAATGTTTTTAAACATGGCAGCAAGTAGCATATTCATAATCTACATAAAATTCTAAGCACTTTTCATATACAACTCAAAGTCAACAGAAACATATTTATGCAGATATTAAATAAACAAGAAAAACAGAAAAGAAAAAGAAAAACAGAAAAAGAAAATAAAAAAAAACAGACGCGAGGGTCTGGATCGACCCAGGCTCAGCTAGCCCAAGTCACTGACAGAGGGGGCCCGACGGGGCTGAGCTGGCAGCGTGGGTGCGTGCGGGGGCTGGGAAGCCGCTATGAGGCTGGCAGGTGGGGCCTACCTGTCAGCCTCAGGCGAAAAAGCAAAAAGGGGTGAAATCCACTGCGCCCGCGAGGAATCGAACCCACGACCTCTCGCTATAACTGGCGGAGACAAGCCACTGCGCTACTGAACTGAACTCGACAGAGAACAGGTAGCATAACTGAAGAATAGACAGAAGAAGCAGCAAGCAGGGGAAGTGCTGGCCTCGTCGGAGCTGCTCCGACGACCAAACAGCATGGCGGAGGGGTGCAAGATGCTCCTTGAGGAGTTCCGCATCCATCTAGCATGCTAGCAGCACCTACGGAGCACTACAGCACCGGCGGCGATGGAACGACGGCGAGGTGAAGCAAAGCCCTAGGCGGCACGACGACTGCACATGAGGCTCCTACGCGACTAGACGAAGCGAACGGGCGGCACATCATGACCTAGAGGGGTCGGAACACTCGTCGGCGACGAGGTCCGACGGCGATGCGCTCGGGCGCTCGGGGAACTAGGTGATAGAGGGCACGCAAAAAGGGGAAAAGGGCACGGGGAGAGAGAGGAGCTCACCACGAGCACGGCGGTGTGCTCGGCTGGCCCAGTCGTGGACGAAGTCGACAACGGCGGCTCTCGAACACCAACGACTGTCGGAGAGGAAGAAGAGGAAGAAGAGCTCATCGTGGAGGCGATCGGGTCCGCGTAGTCGACGTAGAGGAAGGAGTCGACGTCGTGGAAGCAGACAGACAGCATTGGCGAGGCTGAGGTCGACGCGGGGCTCGCTGGCGACGTGGTCGCGCTCTCAGTTGCGCTCGGGCGTCGGCTGGATCGACGGATCTGGGGGTGCTCGGCTCTCTAGGCGGTGACGAGGGGGAAGGGGAACCCTAGGAAAAGGGAGAGGACGAGCTGCGGGTTTAAAAAGGGGGCGGTGACGACCTCGACATCCGTGAACTCACGGCGCGACGGTGAGCGCGGGCGTGCTCTGTTTTGGCTGACGGAGGAAGACGGTGATGCGGCCTGTGCCACAGACAGGTGGGACCAGGGGGGAAAAGGCCACGACGCGGTGACGCAGCTGTTGGCTGGGCCTGCGGGTGGAGTTGGGCTGCGCTGCGAGGGAAAAAGAAGAGATGTGCCTGGGGGAGAGAGAAGGAGGAGGAGGCCCAGCTGCACTGCGCTGGCTGCTGCTTTCTCCTCATTATTTCTTCAGGCAGAAAAAGAAAAAGAAAAGCACGGAAATAAAGAAGAAGCGTTAGGGAAAAAGAAAAATATCCCCAAGCTTAGTGATTTAAGCCCTATTTAAATAAATTGACTTGGACATTTTTAGAGGCAGAAAAATAAAAGGAGTTTGAATATGGATCAAACTCAAGTCATTTTGAAACCGAACCAAATCATTTTCAAAAGGGCTGATATTTGGTGAGGAGGTTGTTCACAAGATTTAAAGGAGGAGAAAGAATCACTAAGGCACTTGGCTAGGTGGCTTGCATAATAGAGCAAAGAAAAGGCCAGAAAAGAAAAGAAAGGAGAAGAACAAGAAGGGGGGGGTTAGCTAGGCATAGCTAGACCTCACACACAACAACAACACAAGGCTCACACATGCACAACAATAAAGTAAACTAGTATGCCATGATGATATGATGATGAGCAAAGCAATGATGCAAAATAATAAATGATATGGTAATGCAAAGAAAAAATAAAAGACAAGAACCCCCAAGGATAATTACAAGGATCAAAAGAGGAAGCTTTATTGCCATTATTGGAAAGTGTTACATATGGGGCATTACAAGCAAGCAAAACAAAACAAAATAAAATGACATTTCGAGAATAGCACATATCATGTGGAGAAGAAAAAACTTAGGCTCAACCGATACTAACCGATAATTGTTGATGAAGAAAGGTGGGATGCCTACCGGGGCATCCCCAAGCTTAGATGCTTGAGACTTCTTGAAATATTATCTTGGGATCCCCAAGCTTGAGCTTTTGTCTCTCCTTAATTCCTCTCATATCATGATTTCCTAAATCTCAAAAACTTCATCCACACAAAACTCAACAAGAACTCGTGAGATAAGTTAGTATAAATCAATACAAAACCTTATCATTCTCGATGGCAGCAAATCACTGAAATTCTAATTTAACATTGCATACTAAATGCCTCTGCATATTTAATACTCATATCTTCAAATAGAATCATTAAACAAGCAAATATATGCAAACATAACAGCAATTTGTCTAAACATGATAGTCTGTAAAGAGTGCAATTTTCCTCATACTTCCCGAGCTGAAAAATTCAGAAAATACCAAGTTACAGAGCACTTATTAGTTCTCACTGTGTAAAAATTTCAATATTTTATCACGTTCTGACTATCCAGAAGAATTCAGACAATGATAGAAAACTTTGTGTTTTCAAACAGCAACATGTAGACTTGCAAAATAAGCATGGTAAAACCTATCCTTGACACTTTTATTGAAATGAAAGACACAAAAAATTATTCTAAATATTAGGAAGAAAATCTTAACAAAATAAAATGACACTCCAAGAAAAACTCATATCATGTGACGAATAAAAATATAGCACCAAGTGAGGTTACCAATAATGTTAGAGACAAAAGAGGGGATGCCTTCAGGGGCATCCCCAAGCTTAGTTGCTTGGGGTATTCCTTGAATATTCCCTTGCGGTTCCTTGGGCATCCCCAAGATTAGGGTCTTGCCACTCCTTATTCTCCTCATATTGGTTCCTCACCCGAAACTTGAAAACTTCAATCACACAAAACTTAACAAAACCTTTATGAGATCCGTTAGTATGATAAAGCAAATCATTCACTTTGGGTACTGTCAAAGACAAGATTCATAATTGTTTCTACACAATGCCTACTGTATCATATCATTTCTACAATTTATATTGATCAATATAAGCCATAGAAACTAGAAAACAAGCAAACTATGCATTGAAAATAGAATCTGTCAAAAACAGAACAGTCTGTAAAGATATGAATTGATGTCGTACTTCTGCAACTTAAAACATTATGCAAAATTAGGATAGCATATTAAATTTGTATTTCAATCATCTGTAAAAAAATTAGAATTTTATCACATTCCAGTGAAGCACATAAATTCTAGTGTTGGACGCAAAAGTTTCTATTTTTGGGCAGAATCAAGTCAACTATCATCCTCACTATCCCAAAGGCTTTACTTGGCACTTTATTGAAACGAAAGCTATAAAACATGATTACTACAGTAAAGTAATCATGTGAACACACCAAAACAGTAAGGGTAAATGTTGGGTTGTCTCCCAACAAGCGCTTTTCTTTAATGCCTTTTAGCTAGGCATGATGATTTCAATAATGCTCACATAAAATATATCAATTAAAACATGCAAGAGAACATCATGAATCACATGGCAAGCACATTTAAGCCTAACTTCCTATGCATAGGTATTTTGTGAGCAAACAATTTGTGGGAGCAATAATCAACTAGCATAGGAAGGTAAAACAAGCATGACTTCAAAACTTTTAACACATAGAGAGGAAACTTGATATTATTGAGATATGTGAAAGCATACGTTCCTTTCTCATAATAATTTTCAGTAGCATCATGACTAAATTCAAAAATATAGCTATCACATAAAGCATTATTTTCATGATGCATAAGCATAGAAATTTTGCTACTCTCCACGTAAGCAAATTTATTCTCATGACTAGTAGTGGGAGCAAACTCAACAAAATAACTATCATGAGACACTTGATTGGCATGATCAATTTGAGCATTAAAATCATGATGACAAGTTTCATGGTTATCATTATTCTCAATAGCATACATGTCATCATCATAATCATCATAAATAGGAGGCATGCTACCATTATAACAAATTGTCACATCAAATCTTGGGGGACTAAAAATATCATCTTCGTCAAACATAGCATCCCCAAGCTTATGGCTTTGGATATCATTAGCATCATGGATATTCAAAGTATTAATACTAACAACATTGTAATCATGCTCACCATTTATGACAAACATTTTATTGAATACTTCTTCTATAAATTGAGCACAATTTTCCTTTCCATCGTTTTCAAGAAAGACATGATAAAGACCAATAATATGAGGCAACCTCAATTACTTTTTTGTTGTTTTATTTTTATAAACCAAACTAGTGATAAACAAGAAACTAAAAGATTCGATTGCAAGATCTAAAGATATACCTTCGACCACTCACCTCCCCGGTAACGGCGCCAGAAGAGAGCTCGATGTCTACTACGCAACCTTATTCTTGTAGACTCGTGTTTGGCCTCCAAGCGAAGAGTTTAGTATGACAGTAGCAATTTTCCCTCAACTGGATGACCTAAGGTTTATCAATCCATGGGAGGTGTAGGATCAAGATGGTCTCTCTCAAACAACTCTGCAACCAAATAACAAAGAGTCTCTCATGTCCCCTGTAAGGGCATATTTCTCCCTAAGTAGTTTTGGTGATTGATGACAATGCATTTGCGGACTGATCGTGTGCTCTAAGCTCATACAGGTATATCCCCCTTAGGCACAAGACGATTGTTTGCCCCTCCGATTCTATGGAAGACGGTGTTTTCTTTTTGCTCCCTGTCGGTGGCTTTGAGTAATAGGAAAGCCGTACTATGAAGAGGGGGTCCGCGTCGGAAAGGTTTGGGCAGAATCAACACGTACACTTCCCACTCTCGCACCACCTTTCCTTGCTTCTCTGGAGGTCCAACCGGTTATCTTTCGTATATGCAAAAGTGTGTCTTCTTAACTGATCATCTGCCTGGCAAGCGGTAGTACCGCTCAACCAAGCGGTAGTACCACACAGTTACACGGTAGTACCGCCTGCCGACACGGTAGTACCGCTCCCACGGTAGTACCGTGTCCCCAGAGCGGTAGTACCGTGTATCTGGCCCAGGCGCTGATTCTAAGTACAGAAGTGGGTGCGGAAGTAATTTTTTACTTCCGCATCCAATGCGGTAGTACCGCTTATCTTAAGCGGTAGTACCGTGTCACATTTTGCTACTACCGTTTTCCCTGCGGATGTAGCCACGGATGTAATTTATTTCATCCGTGGTGGTCAAACATGTCGCACTCTTTTGCCTAAGCGGTAGTATCGCTCTGCCAGCGGTAGTACCGCTCAGCCAGCGGTAGTACCGCAACTCGTGCGCAGTACTACCGCTCTCTGCGGGCTGAAAACTCCAATAACGGTTGGATTTGCTCTCCCACTATATATAGGGGGTCTTCTTCTCCAAGAAGACTTACCTCTTCCCCCACTACTCCATTGTTGCTCCAAAAGCTCCATTTCCACATGATCTCTCTCCCTAGCCAATCAAACTTGTTGATTTGCTCGGGATTGCTTGAGGAGGCATCGATCTACACTTCCACCAAGAGATATTTGATTCTCCCCACTAATCCCTTGCGGATCTTGTTACTCTTGGGTGTTTGAGCACCCTAGACGGTTGAGGTCACCTCGAAGCCATATTCCATTGTGGTGAAGCTTCGTGGTTTGTTGGGAGCCTCCAAGTTGTGGAGATAGCCCCAACCTTGTTTGTAAAGGTTCGGTTGCCGCCTTCAAGGGCACCACTAGTCGAATCACGGCACCTTGCATCGTGTGAGGGCGTGAGGAGAATACGGTGGCCCTAGTGGCTTCTTGGGGAGCATTGTGCCTCCACACCGCTCCAACGGAGACGTACTTCCCCTCAAAGGGAAGGAACTTCGGAAACACATCCTCGTCTCCACAGGTTCCACTTGTGGTTATTTTTTACCTTTACTTTTGCATGCTTTACTTGTTCAACTCCTATAGCATGCATGTGTAGTTGTTATCCTATTTTATCTTAGTTGTCATCCTAGTAGAATATCTAGACAACTTATTTTGTCGCTTAATTTAAAGTGGTTAAGAAAAGCTAAAAATTGTTAGTTGCCTATTCACCCCCCCCCCTCTAGTCAACCATATCGATCCTTTCAATTGGTATCAGAGCCTCGTCTCTTTTTAAGGACTTTACCGTCCGAAGAGTATGGTTGACAACGTAGTCGAGACGGAGGACCATTCCAGTGGAAATCCGTCCTTGCCTACGTCGGATGGGGGAGCCTCGGTCACTCGTGAGGAGTTCAATGTGGCCTTGACCACATTGAAAGAATCACTAGCGAGCGAGGTCAAAGGCATGTTTACAGAAATGCTTGAGGGGCTTAAATTATCCACCTCACCGTTGGAAGTGGGTCGTCCCGCTACCAACGTGTCGGAGGCTAATCCCGACAAGGGAGAAGCTAGTAGTGAGCAAGCCCCGATCACTAAGAATGGGAGTGGGAAATTTGCCCAATCCGCTCCTCCTACTCACTATGGAGGACCCGTTCCCACACCGCATTTAAATTCTGTTGGACCCCCTCCCAAGTTTGTTAAAAATACTGATTTTGCTACTTGGGCTTTTCGTTTCAAACGTCATATCAATCATTGTTCCACTAACCTTTGGAGAATCATTGAGCAAGGTTTTTATCCGTATGATCCCGACAACATGACTCCAAGAGAGACTGCAGATCATCAGTTCAACGAGTCCGCTCTTTGCATTCTTCAAGATTCCATCCCTCCTGAAGATATTGCACACCTTCGACCCTTCACTGTTGCCAAGGAAGCTTGGGAGCATGTCGGCACGATGTACAAGGGAAGCACCAGTATTCAACGCTCCAACTATGAAGTGGTACAAGATGAAGCTGATGAATTTGCTATGATTGAAGATGAAGATCCTCGTGAACTTTATCGAAGATTAACTATTCTTGCAGTGTCTCTTCGAGATCATGGCAGTAAGGATACGGATGACAATTGGATCAAGTGCAAGTTCCTCAAGGCCATGATGCCCTATCATAAGGCAATGTCCTCTGTCATTCGTCAGAGACTGGACTTCCACACTTTATCCTCAAATGAAGTGTTGGATGAATTTGTTGCCATGAGGATCCTGGACGTGACCGCCGACAATGCGGTCTTAAGAGCTCAACGATCCAAGAAGCCGAATCTTGCTCTGAAGGCCAAGGCTTGTGTGGAAGAGGAGGAAGGGGAAGATGATGATGAGTGCTGCCCCAAGGACACCAAATATGCCTATCATGAGCACATGGCTCTTGCTTCAAGGCAATTCTGGGGCAAGAAGAACACAAGGTCCAACTTTAACAGGAACAACTCTAGTGGGAACAAAGGGAAGCAACGAGTAAGGACATGCTTCAACTGTGGAAATGTAAGTCACTTCATTGTGGATTGCCCATATGAGAAGAGAGAAGACTTTGGAGGCAAGCTTATTCGGAAGGACAAGTCAAAGTCCTATCCCAACAAGAACAACTTCATCAAGAAGACTCCTCCAAAAGTGTTGGTGGCTCAAGAAGAATATGTGGAGGATGATGAAAATGATGAAGACGATGAGGTGACCACTATGTCCACAATTGCAATTGCTACCACTACGCACTCGTCTCTCTTTAACTCACCAAACGAGAACATCACCGCCAAGTGTCTCATGGCCAAGGCCACCAACAAGGTAACCCCAAACATCAATACTACTATCCCTTCTCATCCTTCATTGACTAATTGTATTGATGAGGGTGAGGGTATTAAGGAGGGAGAAAATGAATTTGATGTGTTGATAAAGAATCTCAAGGGCAAACCCAAGAAGCATTTTGTTGCTCTCTTGGAACAACTCGGTGAGGCCAATGACATGATCGAGACTCACGAGGAAACCATTACTAAAATGGAAGGACATAGTCGAGACTATGCCGATGAGATATTGGATCTCTCTAACGCCCTAGAGGAAGAGCGTGGTCTTCGTTTGACTCTTGAGGAGTCACACAACGATGATCATGCTAAATTAAAGAAAGATCTTGATCATGCCTTAGTTGTCTCTCGTGTCCTTAACTCCGAGAAGGCAAAACTTGAGGTTGACCATGCTAAACTCAAAGAGGAGTTTGACATCCTTGACAAGGCTCACAAAGCCTTGAAAGGAATGCATGCCACTCTCAAGGAGTCTCATGATCAACTCCAAGTTTCGCTAACCAAGGAAAAGGCTATCTTTCCTCGCATGGTTTTAATTGATAATGCAAATGCTACTAACCCTTGTTGTGAGCATGTGCATCTTGTTGAAGAGAATGCCGAATTGAAGAAGCAACTTGAGAAAGGCCTTGTGAGTTGCATACAAGGTGAGAAGAACCTCAACGCCCTTTTGAGCAATCAAAAGGAAGTTGTGGCAAAGGAAGGAATTGGGTTTGTTCCTAAGCCCATGAAGAAGAAGAATGACAAGACCAAGCAACCACCCCCTCTTCGACAATCCTTTGTGAAAGAAGGAGAGGGCACGTCAACCAAGAACAAGAGTGGTGGTGTCAAGAAAAACTCCACCATACCATCAAACATGGCCGGCGACTTTAATCCTTCATAAGTTTTATGCCGTGCCAGTGATGGCCATGTGTTTGCTAAATTTGTTGGTTCTTCTTATGAGTACATTGAATGGTCCATTTGGGTTCCTAAGACCCTTGTCACTAACTTCAAAGGACCCATTCCGAAATGGGTACCTAAATCCAAGCATTGATCTATTGTAGGGGTTTGCTTCCGGTGGGGGATCATGGTTGCTCGATAGCGGAGCCACAAATCATATGACCGGAAGCAAAGACTTGGTGGTGGGCGTGCATCTCGGTTCATCTATGGCCACCAACGTCGAATGGGCTGATGCATCATCTTCTAAGGTATTGGGACTTGGCAAGGTTGTTGTCTCTCATGATCTCACGATCGAGAAAGTCATGCTTGTTGAGTCCCTTGCATACAATTTACTTTCTGTTCGCCAACTTGCACTCATGGGCTTTGCTACATTCTTTGATATTGATTCTGTGGCCCTCTTGTGGAGCAAGACTCTTAAAGTAGCCTATGTTGGGCATGTCGAGAACGGTCTTTATGTGGTTAACTTCTCGAAGCAACCCACTAAGGTCACGACATGCCTAATGGCTAAAGTTGATGTGGGATGGCTTTGGCATCGCCGTTTGGCCCACGTCAATATGAGATCTTTGCAAAGTCTTCTCAAGGGGGTCCATGTCCGAGGACTAACAAATGTTAGATTTGCCAAAGATCGTGCTTGCAGGGCGTGCATTGAAGGAAAATTACATGAGAAGGCTCACCCTCCCACGACTATCATCTATTCAAAGAGACCCCTAGAACTCCTCCACATGGATCTCTTTGGGCCTCCCACTTTTGATAGTCTTGGGGGTAGGAAGTATTGCTTGGTGATTGTGGATGATTACTCAAGATATACCTGGGTATACTTCTTCAAGAAGAAGAGTGAGACCCAACAAACCATCATCAACTTTGCAAATGAAGCTCAACGACAACATGAAGCAAAGATTTTGATGATAAGAAGTGACAATGGCACCGAGTTCAAGAACTACACCTTGGATGAGTTTCTTGGTGATGAGGGGATCAAACATCAATATGCAGCCCCTTATACCGCTCAACAAAACGGTGTAGCGGAGAGAAAGAACCGAACTTTAATAGATGCTGCAAGAACCATGATGGCTGAATTCAACTCTCCATACAACTTTTGGGCCGAAGCCATCAACACCGCTTGCCATGCCTCAAATCGTCTCTATCTCCGCAAAGGCTTGAACAAAACTCCGTATGAGATTCTTACCGGTAACAAGCCCAATCTCAAGTACTTCCGGGTGTTTGGGTGTAAGTGTTTCATTCTCAAGAAAGGTGTTCGTTTGTCTAAATTTGAATCTAGAGCTCATGAGGGCATATTTGTTGGTTATGCTACAAACTCTCATGCTTACCGTGTCCTCAACAAGTCCACTGGACTCATAGAGGAGACGTGTAACGTAGAGTTTGATGAAAATAATGGCTCCCAAGTGGAGCAAAGTGGTACTTGTGATGCAGGTGATGAAATTCCTCCTCAAGCCATAAGAAGAATGGGCGTTGGATATATCCTACCCATTGAGGAACCCCTTGTGGCCGAAGGAGAAGGACAATGTTCCACTCAAGTGGAACCATCACCAACCCAAGACCCACACGCTTCCGAAGAACAAAGTGAAGGCCCTCAACCTAATGAACAAGGCCAAGTGCAAGATCAATCTCAAGTTGGTGAAGAACCACCAATTGATGCACAAGGCCAAGTTCAGTCCCCCGAGCAAGATCAAGGTCAAGAGGAAGCTCAAGATCAAGATCTTGCTCATGATGACGCTCAAGATGATCAACTAAATGCTCCTCAGTTATCACTTGAAGAGCAATTAGAGTGTCGTGCTGCAAAAGTTGCCTCCAGGCTTGCTTCCAACGAGCATCACATCGAGAACATTTTAGGAAGCATCAAAAGGGGGGTAAGCACTCGTAGACAATTAGCAAACTATTGTGCTCATCAAGCTTTTGTCTCCTTTGTTGAACCTAAGAAGGTTTATGAGGCGCTCGAAGACCCCAACTGGCTCAATGCCATGCATGAAGAACTCAATAACTTCGAGCGCAACAAAGTGTGGCGTCTGGTGCCAAGACCAAAGGAGAACCATAATGTCATTGGAACCAAATGGATCTTTAAGAACAAGCAAGATGCCCATGGCATTGTCATCCGCAACAAGGCACGTCTAGTGGCTCAAGGCTACTCCCAAGTTGAGGGTATCGACTACGGTGAAACATTTTCCCCCGTTGCTCGTCTTGAATCCATTCGTTTGTTGCTTGCCTATGCTTCCCATCATAACTTTAAATTGCAACAAATGGATGTGAAAAGTGCATTTCTTAATGGTCCCATTAATGAGTTGGTGTATGCTAAACAACCCCCAGGGTTCGAGGATCCTAAGTTCCCCAATCATGTGTATCAACTTGATAAGGCACTCTATGGCCTTAAACAAGCCCCACGAGCGTGGTATGAGCACCTTACCGAGTTGTTACAAGATCGTGGGTTTGAAATTGGGAAAATCGACCCCACTCTTTTTACTAAGAAGGTCAAAGGGGAGTTGTTTGTATGCCAACTATATGTTGATGATATTATCTTTGGTTCTCCTAACAAAGCTTTCAATGATGAGTTCGCCGCACTCATGACCACACATTTTGAGATGTCCATGATGGGAGAGTTGAAGTACTTCCTTGGATTTGAGATCAAACAACGAAGAGAAGGCATCTTCATCAAACAATCCAAGTATACTCAAGACATGCTCAAGAGGTTCAATCTTAGTGATGTCAAGCCGGCTACAACTCCGATGCCAACCAAATGCCAACTTGACATTGATCCCAATGGTAAAGCGGTGGATCAAAAGGTATATCGCTCTATGATCGGATCCTTGCTTTACCTTTGTGCATCTAGACCGGATATTATGTTGAGTGTGGGAATTTGTGCACGGTTTCAAGCCTCACCTAAGGAAAGTCACTTTGTGGCTGTCAAGCGAATCTTTCGATATTTGGCTCATACCCCAAACTTTGGCTTATGGTACCCAAGAGGAGCAAATTTCAACCTTGTTGGTTTCTCTGATTCTGACTGGGCGGGAGACAAAGTGGATAGGAAGTCCACCTCGGGAGGGTGCCAATTTCTTGGTTGCTCTCTTGTTAGTTGGTCTTCAAAAAAGCAAAGTTGTGTATCTCTCTCGTCCACCGAAGCAGAATATGTGGCCGCTGGCAGTTGCTGTGCTCAACTCTTATGGATGAGGCAAACTTTAAAGGATTACGGTGTCACTTGTGACAAAGTGCCTCTTTGGTTTGACAATGAAAGTGCCATCAAGATTTCTCTCAACCCGGTGCTACACTTCAAAACGAAGCATATTGAGATTCAGTATCACTTCATCCGGGATCACATAAGGCAAGGAGAAATCGAGCTTCACTACGTCAACACTCATGATAACCTTGCAGATATCTTCACGAAGCCTCTGGATGAAGCAAGATTTCGCGAGTTAAGGCATGATCTAAATATCATCGATTTGAGCAATGTGGTTTGAATCTGTGCACACACTCCTCACACTCGACATGGCTATCTTGTCTAGATATAGGCATG
Organism: Secale cereale; assembly: GCA_902687465.1. Taxonomy (NCBI): domain Eukaryota; kingdom Viridiplantae; phylum Streptophyta; class Magnoliopsida; order Poales; family Poaceae; genus Secale; species Secale cereale. Next base: position 379,063,285 of record LR738714.1, on the reverse strand, counting down.
GACTTAGGGGGAGTACTGTTCTCTCAATGAACTATTCCTCCCCCCATTATGCATAAACTAACCAAAGCTTCATCATTTGCCATACATAGTTGGCTTAAATGCTTCAAGTCGAGTTTTGATCATGGGCCCAAGGATAATTCTTCGCGGTGCCATATCTATAAAACTCAAACATAGGTGGCCTCGGCCACCGCCCTCTGATGAGGAATTTGTGTTACTTGTTTTGCTTGTGCACATGGTGTTTTTACTCTCTCTAGTGCTTAAAGCCTCTTGCCTTTTCGTGCATTTTCTTGGGGAAGCGGTACTACCGTGATCGGTTACGGTACTACCGCGGAGGACATACGGTACTACCGCACCTCCAGCACGGCAGTAATTTTTTACTGCCGCTGGTAGGGCGGTACTACCGCCCAGCGAGCGGTACTACCGTGCAAGCGGTACTACCGCGATGACCGCGGTACTACCGCACATATCCGAATGAGTGGGGGTTATAAGCAGGCAGGGGGAGTTCCATCTCCCCCATACCCATTCACTCCTAACCCTCACGTCGTCCCTGTCTCTCTCTCTCTCAAGAACGCCGCCGGAGGACCTCGCTGGATCTCCTCCCTCGGCCACTCTCCTCGCATTCCGACCGGTGGGATCGATCCCCACCACGTCCTCTTGCCATGGATGAAGGTTTCTCCCCGTTTCCCCTCTTCTTATTGCCTTGCCCGAGTTTTTAGGGTTAGGGGAGATGCTTAGTGTTCTTGTGTTCTTCGTGATCTTATCCATGGATGCTTAGGATGTGGGAGAGTGTTTGTGCACTAGAAATACGATTAGATTTGTTGCTACGAAGTTACTATGATCAGCCGTAGTACCGTGTGTCGATCTATTTGGTCGTTTCTAGATCTGCTCTTCTCAGATCTGTTTCGTGCGGTACTACCGCTGGAGAACCGCGGTACTACCGCACGATCTAATCCAGATCTGATCTGACCTGAGCGGTACTACCGCTGTCATCAGCGGTACTACCGCTCGGGCAGAAGTAAAAATTCAGTACTGCTTGCCGAGCGGTACTACCGTGACCCAATGTGGTACTACCGCTCCGCATGCAGCACTAATTTTTTACTTCCGCCCCTCTGGCGGAAGTAAAATCTTACTACCGCAACGTATGCGGTAATACCGCATCCGTATGCGGTACTACCGCTTACGTTGCAGTACTAATTTTTTAGTTCCGTCTCTTCTGGCGGAAGTAAAATATTACTACCGCAGCGTACGCGGTAATACCGCATCCGTATGCGGTACTACCGCTTACGTTGCAGTACTAATTTTTTAGTTCCGTCTCTTCTGGCGGAAGTAAAATATTACTACCGCAGCGTACGCGGTACTACCGCATCCACATGCGGTACTACCGCTTACATTGCGGTACTAATTTTTTAGTTCTGCCTCTTCTGGCGGAAGTAAAATATTACTACCGCAGCGTATGCGGTACTACCGCATCTGTCATGCGGTACTACCGCTTACCTTGCGGTACTAATTTTTTACTTCCGCAAAGGGTCAGCAGTACTACCGCTTGTATCATATTTTCTTCGTAGCATGATCTTTTTCCTATTTCTCCTGGTTTCTTGTGTTTATCGAGGCTTTGGCATTGATTCTTTTTGTGTCTGTGTTGTTGTGGTCTTGTGTTTGTGTTTTTAGGTGGTGGCTCCGGTTTTGAGGGTCGTCGTACCAACCCTGTCCACGACACCGGATCCAAGCGTTTGCGTACCCCAAGTGATGTGCCAGAGGGCTCCAATCCCCAGCGCCGGTACAAGACTTCTGCCAACAAGCGTAAGGAATCCTCAATGTCTATGGAGGAGATGCCTGCTGCTGAGTTCATGTCACGAAGGAAGATCAACCCATATGGAGAACCCCGTGAGCACTTTCCTGGGGATGATATCTTCTGGACCAAGCAGCAGTTTCGCATCTACCATGAGGTGCTCAAGACCAAGGCCAATCTTTATGTGGATGCTCACTGGGTGGATGTGGATCACATGAGGAAGGACAAGAACCGGGCATACTTTGCAGAGGCTCTTGATTTGATCGAGCAGTTGGGCCTGGAGCACATCATGACCTTCCAGAATGACTTTGATCCAGAGATTATTGCTCAGTTCTATGCCTCTGTCAATTTCCAAACCAAGGAGGATCGCCCCATGACTTGGATGACCAATGGTCACAAGATGACCTCTACTTGGAAGGAGTTCATGGATCTTCTTCAGCTTCCTGATGAGGGTCTCCATAACCCAATTGGTTTTCGGCCTCACGCCAATCCTGAATCTGCAAACAAAGACAGGCTGCTCCCATTTTATGAGGAAAAGACTCTTGCTAGTGGCAAACAGACTTGGGTGTTGAACCCCTTCTTGGACATCATGTATCGGATCTTTCGCAACACTCTGTTCCCTCGTGTTGGCGATAAGGACAAGGTCCATGCTTACCTGGTGGACATGCTACTAATGTGTCAAGAGGCTCGCTCATCCCAGACTGCACCACTTGACATTTCCCACATCATGTGGAATGAGCTCCGTTTTGCCATCTACTCTCGCAAGGTACCCATCTATGGTCCTTATTTGTTTCTGCTGATCTCCAAGACTTGGGAGAAGTTGTACCCAGAGGAGGAGTTCGAGGCCGACTGCTTCCGTCATGATCCCATCCGTCTTCGCGTCAAGACTCGATGGGCCAACACCACCACTTGTGCTCAGGCTGCTGCTGCCCAGATGGGCATTGAGGAGGAGCCTATGGAGGAGACTGCTGATGTGCGCTCTGTCAGATTTGCCCCTTCTTCTTCCTCTGCTGTGGAGAAGCCTTCTTGGGCTAAAAAGCTTCAGCGGAAGATGAAGGCCCTCTTCTGCATGCAGGCTAAGGGGCAATACCGGGCGCATGTGACTGACAAGAAGACACGCCAGCGTGACAAGAAGATTCTGGCACTATATGGAGAGGAGGTTTCCAATGGATCCGAGGATAACATCACACCTGAGGCTACCTGGATGGCTCGCCAGGGGTACAAGTGGTCAGAGTCTGATGAGGAGTATTAGGAGGAGCAGCAGGTGTCTGATGATGAGTATGACGACTGAGCTTCTCACGGGCTGCCACCCGTCTTAGTGTCCTCTATCCCCTTTGTGGTGTCTCGATGACAAAGGGGGAGAGTGATTTGCGTAGTGATTTGTGTCTTGTGCCTGTGTGCTCTTGTGTTTCTCTGAACTCTGGTTTATTTGCGTGTTTGTGTCGTGTGCGTGAGACTATCATATGGTGTAAGACATATGCCCCGTTATCGTTGAACTTATCATTATGTCTTTAATGTTTATCCAGAGCAGTTAGTTTTTATATAGAGTATCTCGTGTGTAGATTATAGGGGAGCACTGTACCTAGTATGTGTGCTGTGCAGTCCAAAGCACAATCTTGTGAAGGCACACATCCAGGGGGAGCTCACCTATACTCTAGGGCTTGCATTGCTTACTCTATTATTTCTCCTCTGTGCAAATCAAGTGTTGTCATCAATACACCAAAAAGGGGGAGATTGTAAGGGAATATTTCTCCCTAAGTAGTTTTGGTGATTGATGACAATGCATTTGCGGACTGTTCGTGTGCTCTAAGCTCATACAGGTATATCCCCCTTAGGCACAAGACGATTGTTTGCCCCTCGGATTCTATGGAAGACGGTGTTTTCTTTTTGCTCCCTGTCGGTGGCTTTGAGTAATAGGAAAGCCGTACTATTAAGAGGGGGTCCGCGTCGGAAAGGTTTGGGCAGAATCAACACGTACACTTCCCACTCTCGCACCACCTTTCCTTGCTTCTCTGGAGGTCCAACCGGTTATCTTTCGTATATGCAAAACTGTGTCTTCTTAACTGATCATCTGCCTGGCAAGCGGTAGTACCTCTCAACCAAGCGGTAGTACCGCACAGTTACACGGTAGTACCGCCTGCCGACACGGTAGTACCGCTCCCACGGTAGTACCGCGTCCCCAGAGCGGTAGTACCGTGTATCTGGCCCAGGCGCTGATTCTAAGTACAGAAGTGGGTGCGGAAGTAATTTTTTACATCCGCATCCAATGCGGTAGTACCGCTTATCTTAAGCGGTAGTACCGTGTCACATTTTGCTACTACCGTTTTCCCTGCGGATGTAGCCACGGATGTAATTTATTTCATCCGTGGTGGTCAAACATGTCGCACTCTTTTGCCTAAGCGGTAGTACCGCTCTGCCAGCGGTAGTACCGCTCAGCCAGCGGTAGTACCGCAACTCGTGCGCGGTACTACCGCTCTCTGCGGGCTGAAAACTCCAATAACGGTTGGATTTTCTCCCCCACTATATATAGGGGGTCTTCTTCTCCAAGAAGACTTACCTCTTCCCCCACTACTCCATTGTTGCTCCAAAAGCTATATTTCCGCACGATCTCTCTCCCTAGCCAATCAAACTTGTTGATTTGCTCGGGATTGCTTGAGGAGGCATCGATCTACACTTCCACCAAGAGATATTTGATTCTCCCCACTAATCCCTTGCGAATCTTGTTACTCTTGGGTGTTTGAGCACCCTAGACGGTTGAGGTCACCTCGAAGCCATATTCGATTGTGGTGAAGCTTCGTGGTTTGTTGGGAGCCTCCAAGTTGTGGAGATAGCCCCAACCTTGTTTGTAAAGTTTCGGTTGCCGCCTTCAAGGGCACCACTAGTGGAATCACGGCACCTTGCATCGTGTGAGGGCGTGAGGAGAATACGGTGGCCCTAGTGGCTTCTTGGGGAGCATTGTGCATCCACACCGCTCCAACGGAGACGTACTTCCCCTCAAAGGGAAGGAACTTCGGAAACACATCCTCGTCTCCACCGGTTCCACTTGTGGTTATTTCTTACCTTTACTTTTGCATGCTTTACTTGTTCAACTCCTATAGCATGCATGTGTAGTTGTTGTCCTCTTTTATCTTAGTTGTCATCCTAGTAGAATATCTAGACAACTTATTTTGTCGCTTAATTTAAAGTGGTTAAGAAAAGCTAAAAATTGTTAGTTGCCTATTCACCCCCCCCTCTAGTCAACCATATCGATCCTTTCATCCCCAACACGCCCAACACAATGGAAATTGTATAGGTGCACTAGTTCCGCGAAGCGATGGTGATACAAGTGTAATAAGGATAGTAGATATTGATTTTTGTAATATGAACAATAGAAAATAGCAAGGTAGCATGTAACAAAAGTGAGCACAAACGGTATTGCAATGCTTGAAAATGAGGCCTAGGGTCCGTACTTTCGCTAGTGCAATCTCTCAACAATGCTAATATAATTGGATCACATAACCATCCCTCAACGTGCAATGAAGAATCACTCCAAAGTTCCTATCTAGCGGATAACATAAGAAGAAATTTTTTGTAGGGTACGAAACAACCTCAAAGTTATTCTTTCTGATCGATCTATCAAGAGTTCGTACTAAAGTAACATCAAGTTATCCTTTCTGATTGATCTATCAAGATTTCATACTAAAATAACACCATATGATACACATCAACCAACTATAATGTCACCTAGATACTCCAATGTCACCACGAGTATCCGTGAGTTAACTATACGATATGCATCAAACAATTTCAGATTCATAGTACTCAATACAACACAAAGAACATCAAAGAGTGCCCCAAGATTTCTACCAGAGAAACAAAGACAAGAACGTGCATCAACCCCTATGCATAGATTACCCCAATGTCACCTTGGGAATCCGCAAGTTGAGTGCCAAAACACATATCAAGCGAATCAATATGATACCCCATTGTCACCACGGGAATTCATAGCAAGACATGCATCAAGTGTTCTCAAATCCATAAAAGTATTCAATCCAAAGAAATATCAAGGGGAAAACTCAATTCATCACAACAAGATAGAGAGGGGAAAACACCATATGATCCAACTATATTAACAAAGCCTGTGATACATAAAGATCATGACATCTCAAGAACACGAGAGAGAGAGAGAGAGAGAGAGAGAGAGAGAGAGAGAGAGAGAGAGAGAGATTAAACACATAGCTACTGGTACAAACCCTCAGCCCCAAAAGTGGACTACTCCCTCCTCATCATGGTGGCCGCCGGGATGATGAAGATGACTACCGGTGTTGATTTCCTCCTCCAGCGGAGTGCCTAAGAAGGGTTCTAGATATCTCGTGGTTCTGGAACTAGAGGCGGCTCGAACAAAATTTTGTCAACTCCCCAAGGGTTTTTGGAATATTTGGGTATTTACAGAGCGAAGAGGCGGTGCGAAAGGCCACCGAGGTGGGCACAACCCACCTGGGCGTGCCTGGGGGCGGGTTGTGCCCCCCTCGGGGCACACCCCTAGGTGCTTTTCTGGCCCACTGGATGTCTTATGGTCCAAAAAAGATCTCCAAAAAGTTTTGCTGCATTTGGACTCCATTTGATATTGATATTCTGCGATGTGAAAACAAGCAAAAAACAACAATTGGCACTATGTCAATAGGTTAGTCCCAGAAAATGATATAAAGTTGCTATAAAAGGATTGTAAAACATCCAAGAATGATAATATAATAGCATGGAACAATCAAAAAAAATATAGATACATTGGAGACGTATCACGCGACACCTTCCACCCAAATCACCGATCCATCCTCCAAATAAGCGCCGCCCTAAGACATGGTGCACGCAGTACAGCCAGGAGCTCAAGGAGCATTTGGTAGCGGAGAAGCAAATCATGGCCGCACACAAGGATGAGGTCGCGATGGCTGCCATTCCTGTCGACCCCTAGATATTGGAGGAGCACCTCACCGTCGAGGCCACCTTCGATGCCTCATGCGCAGACGCCACCAAGTGGTTGGCTGCTTTAAATGACAATTAGTGGTGTTTTCTTGAGGCCACCGTCGGTGCCTTCGTTGAAGACTACGAGGTTTTTTCTCAGCGTGCCCGTGCTTACCTCAACTCGAGAGCCAGTAGGTTGGTGCCCGGAGTGGCTCGGGCAACTCACCACTATGAGGAGGGCATACACGATGTGGAGGCCTCGCCCTCTTACAAGTCCAAAGGAGCCAATCGTCAACGATATGTCCGACAGTGAGGAGTAGCTTGTCTTATTAGCTCACTATAAGGACCAATGTTCAGCTAGCTAGCTACGCTGGTTAAGCATGTTCAGTTTACCTATTGCATGTGCTACTCCTACGTTTCCTTCACAAATTCTAGTGAATTGTCCTACGTACTATTACTGTAATGCCCAGGATGGAGTTATACCTCCTACGTGTCGAGGCACGACTTAAAGGCATAAGTCCATCCTAGAATGATCTCAAGTTTGGTAATCTTTGCACAACTCATGTAAAAGAGGGATAGTAAACTGAAAATAGTTGGCTTACAATCGCCACGTCACAGAATAACAGTACAAGTCTCAAACATCATACATTAAGAGCACTACAACCCTCTAAGGGCAAAAGCCAAATGTCAAAGTACCAAACTCAGATAAATAAACCACATGCAGATCGAATCCTAGTAAGAGACTCCACTACTGATCGTCCGGGTAGCGCACGTAGTACCGACTACGCTCCTCGTCGTACTCCCAATCCAGCTCGGTGCCATCACCTAGATAGCTCACAGCTGGACCTGCATCTGGTGTGTGAAGTAACTATGAGCCACAGAGGACTCAGCAATCCCGTTCCCGGGTAACAGAACTATCAAAGCCTTTAGGTGAGGGAAAGGCTGAAGAAAAAACAAGTCTGCAGCAGCAACTAGCATCTAGCTTACGCAAGTGAGAGCGAGAAGAGAAGGCATCGGCGAGAAGTGATCACGAAGTGATCCTAGCTACAAGCTCACAAACATAACGCCTCCGTGTTCAACTCCCGAATCCCTATTCGGAAATTGACAGTCACGGAACACACGCTGGTAGTGTATTAGTAACATTGTGTCAAGTTATCTACAACCGGAATTAACAAGCTCCCATCTGCCACATAACCGCGGGCACGGCTTTCGAAAGTTCAAACCCTGCAGGGGTGTTCCAACTTGACCCATTACAAGCCCACGATCCGCGGAGTCGCAACTCCAAAGTGGGAAGACCCGAGTATTCTCGGAATCCCGTGCTCAAGATATACCGAGCTAAGGTAAGGCTAATCCAGCAAATCCTCCCGGCGTGCCGACACCCTGATAGTAGCCGCGCGTATCTCGTCTCAGGCCACGACCGGATGGGTGAAGCTACGGGTTTTACCAGACCTTGAGTTTCCTCGAGGTGGCCCCGCAGGCTCCCCGTTTCGGACCAACACTCATGTGGAGCACTGGCCCGGGGTTGTTGATTAAGAAAGAGGGTTAATTACTCCCTATGCAAGTTTAGTTTGTTATTAGGCAAATAGTACCAATGTTGGGATTTGCTGGAAAAGACTTAGCACTTAGCGGTTTATCGAGGGGGTCCCATACACCCCAACCGTGTTAGGAACGCATAATGAAGGAACATAAAACCGGCTTATACGGATCCTAACAGCATGAGTGGAACAAAACACCAAGCAAAAGGCTTAGCCTTCCACCCTTGCCAATATATAGATGATTTCATTTTAAGCATTTATATAGTGTGATATAACCCAACCAAACTTCAACATGAAGCAAGCATCTTCAATCTTCACCTGCAACTAGCAACGCTATAAGAAGGGCTGAGCGAAGCGTACTTAGCCAGGCAACGGTTTGCATAGGTAGGGTGGTTAAACATGGCAATTGGTTACAAGTAGGAGGCTGACAAGAAGAACATGGGCATCGAGGCAAAACTATAGATCGAGACTACTAGCAATAGGCAAAGATAGTAATGTTATCGGGGTTCGGTCATCTTGCCTGAAGAGAATTCGTTCGGATCGTAAGAAGGGTCCTCGTGCTCAACCTCGTTGGAAACCTCGTGCTCAACTTCGTTCCTGGTCTCAGCTTCCGGCTCTAAACACAACAAACACACCAAGCACCAATCAACACGATGCAATGCGCACTCGAAAAACATGAATGCATGATGGATGCACTAGGGATGCACATGGAGCACGTGAACATCACTCAAGCAAAACACCTCAAAACAAGATAACAAGCTGATATTATTAATCTACACAGAAAAACACCCAAGTTTGACATAAGATTCGCTGAAATCGGAGTTACGGGCTAAAAGTTATGCCCGAAACAAGATTTGAGCGAAAGCTGAAAATTACAGCAACATAGCAACTTGGGAGCTCAAAATAATTAAGCTACAGCACCCAAAAAGCATGGCAAAGGACATGAACATAAACTAGATATATAGTACAGCAACTAGGTCCAAAGTGCACCCCCAACGGAGTCACGGATCAATAGCAATGATCTTGGACATATTGAACTTTGAAATAAAATTCTGGCAGCAGAATTTTATTGAAACTTTAGAGCAAAAGATAAACATGCTACAGCCACTCAAATGGACATGTGAGGACATGGATGGAAAGACAACAATATATACTACAAGGAACAATCAAAATCCACCCCAAAACTAACATGCTTTTTCCTAGAACATCACACGAACATGGCATCGGAACGTTATAGGTTTCAGACTTAGTGAAATTTCACTAAGTCCTAAAACAGCAACATCATCTTAGCACACAAAAGAGCATGTTTAAGTCACCTCGAAACTAAACATGGCAAAGGGTAAGCACCTCATCAAAATACATATGACGGTGATCCCGAATCACACAAGCATGCATCATTGAGGTGAACACAACGATTGCAACGAGCTCAACAAGATGGCATTTCATACCAAGTGAAAACACAACATGTGAACATGGCACTTTGCAACGACGATAACAAGGAAACAATAAATCTACCATGCAACCTATCACACACAACACGTAGTTCGTGGCAAGACGAACACGTGGACATGTCATTTGCATCGTTTGGACAAACGAGCTAGAAGATATCACATGTCAAAGGTGGCATGAAAATAACACATAACAGCAGTTTATAACATGATGCACTCTTGCAACAGCAAAACAAGTGTCAAGATGACATCTAACATGCATGACTACAACAGGTAAAACGTAGAGGACATCTCCACGAACATCTGGACATGCTACACGCGCAAAACGGAGCAACAGGCAAGAAATTACAGCAGTTCAAAGTTAGTATAACAGATCAAGTGCAACAGGGACTTAGGGTTTGAATTGGACCTCAGATCCAGATCTGATGAACAGTGCGGATGAACAGTACGGGCCGGCGGCGCGGATTCGGCCCGATCCGGCGGCTGGGCGGAAGTGGCGCGGCTGGGCCTCGCGACGAGCACTGGTGCGGCGGCGGCCCACGCGGAGCGGAGGCGGCGGCCCACGCGGTGCGGAGCGGAGGCCCGCGGGAGGCGCGGCGGCGGTGTACGGGCTCGGCCCAGAAGCGCGCGGCGGCGCGAATGCGCGGCGGCCCAGCCAGGCCTTCTGGCTGGCGCGGTGAGGCGGGGCAGAAGCGGGCCGCGCCTGGAGCCCAAGGAAGGAGCCCGACGATGTGGTCCTTCCCCGGCCTCGTCGGCTGGAGCGATGAAGGGACGAGGCGAGGCAGAAAAGGGCCAGAGCGAAGCGGTCCCTGGGCCAGATCGCCCAGACGATCGAGGGGAGGCCGGTCTGGCGATGCGGCGGCGCCCTGCCGATCGAAGCCTGGCGCCAGATCGCGTTGACTCCGAGGGAGCGAGGAGATCCGGTCGGGAAGACTGGAGGAGATCGAGGAGATTCCCTCGGGATCCCGGGCAGAAAAACTGGATCTGAAGAAAGAAAAGAAAGAAAAAAAAGGAAGGAATCTAGAGGAGGAAGAATAAGGGGATAGGGATGCCCAAAAAAGACTAGGGGGGTCTATATGTAGCAGTTTTTAGGGTTAGGAGGGGATTTAGGGGCGTTAGGAGCCCTCCGATCGCGATCCGACGGATCCGATCGCGGGGGTTGATTTAAAAGGCCTAGACGGAGATAAAAGAAAGCAGTAGGGGTATTCCCGGGACACGAAGTGAAGGCACTTCGGGCCCACACGAACAACGGAGGGAAAAGTCAACGGAGTCCAAACGAGACGAGATTTGAGAGGCGGGTTGCACACAACAAAACAACAACACACACAACAACCTCGCGGCACACCGGTAACGTAAAACGCCCGAACAACAAAGTAGGCCTACGGGACGTCACGGACACGTGAGGGAGCTCCGGAACGCGAAACGGACAACAGGAAGAAACACGCGGACCCGGATGCAACCCACAACACAAAAGCAATGCAATGCACATGTCTACATGATATGAATGAATGCCACACACTCACACAACAAAACGACGAAAGCCCGAAAGACAAAGAACCCGAAATGGAAATAGATGATGCCGGAGATATATTATATACCCAAAAGGGAAAGTATTACATCCGGGGCATTACAAACTCTCCTCTACTACAAAAAGATCTCGTCCCGAGATCTAGTACTGGAAAAAGGAAGGGTACTCGGAACGAAGATGATCTTCTCGTTCCCAGGTAGCTTCTCGGTCTGTGTGATGTGACCACTTGACTTTCAGAAACTTGATGGACTTGTTGCGAGTCTTGCGTTCGGTTTCTTCGAGAATTGCAACTGGATGCTCTCGGTAGGAAAGGTCTTGTTGAAGATCAATCTCCTCAAACGGAATCATGCGCTCAGGTGCCTTGAAGCATTTTCGAAGCTGAGACACATGGAAGACATCATGAACATTTGCAAAGTTGGAAGGGAGCTCGAGCTGATAGGCTAGATCGCCTCTTTTACCAAGAATCTTGAAAGGCCCGACGTATCTAGGAGCAAGTTTTCCTTTGATACCGAATCTTTGGGTTCCTTTCATCGGAGAAACTCGGAGATAAACATGATCATCGATGTCGAAAGCCAAATCACGATGCTTTCCGTCATAGTAGCTCTTCTGACGCGACTGAGCGGCCTTGAGATTCTCACGTATGACTTTGCACATTTCTTCGGCTTCTGAGATCAAATCATTGCCAAGAAGTTGACGTTCGCCTGTTTCAGACCAGTTGAGAGGGGTACGACACTTTCTGCCATATAGAATTTCAAACGGTGCTTTGCCTGCACTTGCTTGAAAGCTGTTGTTGTAAGAGAACTCGGCAAATGGAAGGCAGTCTTCCCATTTCATGCCGAAGGAGATGACACAGGCTCTGAGCATATCTTCTAGGATCTGATTCACACGCTCGACTTGACCACTAGTCTGAGGGTGAAAGGCAGTGCTGAACCTGATCTTCGTGCCCATGGCGGACTGAAAGGAGTCCCAGAACCTTGATGTGAACAAGCTGCCACGGTCTGAGGATATAACTTGAGGAATGCCATGTAGGGACACAATTCTGGAAGTGTACAGCTCTGCAAGTTGAGCTGCATTGATTGATTCTTTGACTGGAAGAAAGTGAGCGACTTTGGTAAGCTTGTCAATCACCACAAAGATAGCATCATTGCCTCGCTTGGATTTAGGAAAGCCAGTGACGAAGTCCATTTCAATGTGGTCGAACTTCCACTCAGGAATAGGAAGAGGTTGGAGAAGACCGGCTGGACGTTGATGTTCTGCTTTCACTCTTCTGCAAACATCACATTCGTTCACGAATTGGGCAATTTCCCTTTTCATGCGTGTCCACCAGTAAGATTGCTTGAGGTCTTGATACATCTTGGAACTGCCAGGATGAATGGAAAGGAGAGAGTCATGAGCTTCTTCCATTATGAGCTTCCTGAGATCACCTTTGGGAACAACGAGTCTGTCCTCGAAGAACAAGGTATCTCTCTCATCAACACGGAAGCACTTATATTTTGGAGTGCCCTTTGCAATCCCATGTTTCACCTTCTTCACCATGGTATCACTGAGCTGGGCCTCACGGACTTGATCTTCCAAGGTAGGAGCAATTTGGAGATTTGCAAGAAAACCCTGCGGAACAACCTGAAGGTTGAGCTTCCTGAAAGCTTCACAAAGCTCAGGCTGGTGTGGCTTGATAAGAAGGCTGTTGCAATATGCCTTTCTGCTCAAAGCATCTGCAATCACATTCGCCTTGCCTGGAGTGTACTCGATGCTGGGGTTGTACTCTTGGATCATCTCGACCCAACGAGTCTGGCGGAGGTTCAGATGCGGCTGTGTGAAGATGTACTTCAAGCTCTTGTGATCAGTGAAGATGTCGACCTTTCTGCCCAACAACAGATGTCTCCACGTAATCAGAGCATGTACCACAGCTGCTAGCTCGAGATCATGTGTGGGATAGTTCTTCTCAGCTGGCTTTAGCTGACGTGAAGTGTATGCCACAATTCTCTTATCTTGCATAAGCACACCACCAAGACCTTGAAGAGAAGCGTCACAGAACACTTCATAGGGCTTGGATTCATCTGGAGGAATCAGAACTGGAGCAGAGACAAGCTTCTCTTTGAGGGTTTTGAAAGCCACTTCACACTCGGGAGACCAAAAGTATTTGACATTCTTCTGAAGCAGGTTGGAAAGAGGCTTGGCAATCTTGGAGAAGTTCTCCACAAACCTTCTGCAATAGCTGGCAAGACCCAGAAAACTGCGGAGCTGCTTGACGTTCTGAGGAGCTTCCCAGTTGACAATTGCTTCAACTTTCTCGGGATTAACCGCAATACCGTCAGCTGAGATAATGTGGCCCAGGTACAAAACCTTATCGAGCCAAAACTCGCACTTTGAGAACTTGGCATAGAATTTATGCTCTCGGAGTCGATCAAGAACCAGACGCAAGTGCTTTTCGTGATCTTCTTCATTCTTGGAAAACACCAGAATATCATCCAGATACACAAGCACGAATTCGCCAGTATAGGGGTTGAAGATGTAATGCATCATCCTTGAAAAGGTAGGAGGAGCATTGGCGAGACCGAAGGACATGACGGTATACTCATATGAACCGTAGCTCGTTCTGAAGGCCGTCTTGGGAATGTCTTCCTCGCGAATGCGAATTTGATGATAGCCCATTCGGAGGTCAAGCTTAGAGAACACATTAGCTCCTTTGAGCTGCTCAAAGAGTTCGTTGATGTTGGGGAGCGGATACTTGTTCTTAATCGTCTTCTTGTTCAATGGCCGGTAGTCAACACAGAGACGCTCCGTGCCATCTTTCTTCTTGACAAATAAGACACCACAGCCCCACGGAGATGTACTCGGTCTGATGAGACCCATACTCTCCTGCTTATCAAGCTGCTTCTTCAATTCCTTCAATTCATCCGGAGAGAGCTTGTATGGACGCCGGCAAGCAGGTTCGGTGCCCGGCTCGAGTTCAATGACAAACTCCACCTGACGGTGTGGAGGCATGCCTGGAAGATCTTCTGGAAAGACGTCTTGATATTCATTCACCACTGGAATTTGCTCTATGGCATTAATTTCACCCTTATCATTAAGAGAGAAAAGCCGAATAGTATTATCCCTGGAGGCGAAGATAATCACATCTTCATCAGAATGAGTCAATTTGACTTCCTTTTGAGCACAATCAATGTGAGCATCATGCTGAGAAAGCCAATCCATTCCGAGAATGAGGTCGATGTCAGAATGACCAAGAATCACCGGAGAAGCCAAAAATCGATAATCACCCATGCGAATGGAAACATCCGGAGCAAATATGTTGGAAGTCATACGTCTCCCCGGAGAAATAACTTGCAACTTCTGAGGCAGACTTTGGATGTCAACATTATTCTTGGATGCAAAAGGTTGAGACATGAAAGAGCATGATGCACCCGAATCAAATAACACTTTAGCTGGAAAAGAGTTTACTGGAAGGTTACCCAAAATGACATCAGAAGAAGCCTCTGCTTGTGCTGCATTCATCAGATTGACCCTTGCAGACTTTGGATCATGCCTGACAATAGCTGAACTCATAGGTGGTGGAGGAGGAAGACGCTTCGGATTCGGACATCTGTTGGCATAGTGACCTTTCTGAGTGCATTTGTTGCAAGTCACTTCTGAGAGAGGACGGAACTGAGAGCCACTGGACTTGGAGCCTTGAGACTGAAACTGCTTCTTCGACTGGTTGCTTGGGTTGGGTGGGTGGGAGAAACCACGACCACTAGAGTTCTTGTTGTTGGAGTTGTTGAAGTTGCTGGAGTTGTTGTATGGAGCTCGAATCACTGGAGGAGGAGGAAGCCAGAATTTCTGTTGTTTCGCAGCCAACTGAGACGATGAGGTAGAGTGAACAGCATCTCGAATTCTCTTCTTAGAAGCCTCCATCTTAAGCTGAGGTGCTTCTTGTTTCAAAGCCATGTTATAGAACTTATCGAATTCGTCTGGCTCGAACAAAGTGAGAGCAAGCTGAAGTTCATCTTTGAGACCTCCACGGAACTGATAGATTTTACTCTTTGCATCAGGAATGTCTTGCTTTGCATAGCGAGCTAGGTTTTGGAACTTGACATTATACTGATAGACTGTCATGGAGCCCTGCTTGAGGTTGCGGAATTGCTCACGCATACCCTCGATAACACTTGTAGGAATGTGATGCGAGCGGAAATCCTTGCAGAAATTCTCCCATGAGATCACTTGACCCGGCCTTGAGTCTTTGTACTGCTGCCACCAGTCAGCTGCTTGATCTTTCAGTTGGAAGGCTGCAAACTTCACATAGTCATCTTCTTTCACGTTACTGCACTCAAAATGCTTCTTGATATCGGTCAGCCAATCTTCAGCATCAAGAGGGTCGACACAGTAACTGAAAGCTTTAGGATTGTTGGCCAAGAACTGGTTGAGGGTAGCATGGTGCTGCTGGAAGAAGTTGCCTTGGTTCATTGGAACGCCCTGATTAGCTTGATTAGCTTGATTAGCTTGCATCATCTGCATCATCTGCATCATCAACTGAGTGTTCTGAGCAGTAGTCTGCATAATTGCTCTCCAAGCCTCAGGCGGAGGAGGAGGAGGGGAAGGAGGACGTTCTGGAACCTCTTCACCCTCTGGGTTGGCATTCGGAACCCTTTTCGGAGCCATCCTGTAAGAGATGACCACGAATCAGCAATTGATTGACAAAAGGAATAAGCTGAATCAATGGAATGAATTGCAACAAGTCTTCACAATAATCATTCGAACAATAAGAACGAATGAAATCATCCGAACAAGAGGAACGAATGAATTTCTTAGTTAATTGATAACATCAGTCTTCACGAGAAGCCACATAGGGATCAAAAGGATAAAATAATAAAAACAACAAGGTACGGAAATGAACAAACACAAGAGAGGAGTTTCGTTCTAACATTTTTGTGCTGAAAGCATATGAACGCGTTACGAAAAGGTTTTGCAATCCCCGGATCAGCATAGCCAAGGACCCTTTAAGATGCAACTCCTGATAGTAACCTCGGTCATATAACTCCTTCACTCAATGTCGAACCCCGAACTCACTAACCTGCATTCGTTGGAAGAATGCCTACGATCTACTGGATAAAACCCACCTATAGTTTTCCGAAAGATTCCAGTTATGCAATCAGGTGTTGGGGATACACGGGAAGCACCGCGCAATCAACTCTAACCTACATCCAGGTGTATCCATCCTTCAACACATAACCAGTCTTTCTCGGAAACTGTGTACCTCGGACCTTCGAAAAGCATCCACTATAACAAGCTATGGCAATACTCCCGAACTACCTCCCCAGTACTGGGTGATGTCGGGGTTATCTTGCCACTGGCCGTATAGGGGAGATTTTCGATGTCGGCCGTCTTAAGTATTTAGTACTGTCGCGATATACTTGTTACAATGATACCCCGAAGCTCAACTCCTCGGTAACAGGAGGCATCGAGAACAATATCCTTGTCACAAGAACATCGAAACAATCCCAGAATACTCGCGGGATTCCTAAAAAAAAATTTTGTGCAAATTTTGAAGATAGGAGAGACAAGAGTAGACGTCAGGAGTCCTCACCAGAGAGAAAGGGGATGAGAAGCAAAGAAATCCTACTCTCCGATATAATATAGGACTCAAAAAGTTTTTCAGTGTGTGCCTAGACTCAACCGTCAACGGTTCGATCAAACAGTGGGGGCTCCTAGGTCGGAGAAGGCTCTGAATACCAACTTGTAATGCCCAGGATGGAGTTATACCTCCTACGTGTCGAGGCACGACTTAAAGGCATAAGTCCATCCTAGAATGATCTCAAGTTTGGTAATCTTTGCACAACTCATCTAAAAGAGGGATAGTAAACTGAAAATAGTTGGCTTACAATCGCCACGTCACAGAATAACAGTACAAGTCTCAAACATCATACATTAAGAGCACTACAACCCTCTAAGGGCAAAAGCCAAATGTCAAAGTACCAAACTCAGATAAATAAACCACAGGCAGATCGAATCCTAGTAAGAGACTCCACTACTGATCGTCCGGGTAGCGCACGTAGTACCGACTACGCTCCTCGTCGTACTCCCAATCCAGCTCGGTGCCATCACCTGGATAGCTCACAGCTGGACCTGCATCTGGTGTGTGAAGTAACTGTGAGCCACAGAGGACTCAGCAATCCCGTTCCCGGGTAACAGAACTATCAAAGCCTTTAGGTGAGGGAAAGGCTGAAGAAAAAACAAGTCTGTAGCAGCAACTAGCATCTAGCTTACGCAAGTGAGAGCGAGAAGAGAAGGCATCGGCGAGAAGTGATCACGAAGTGATCCTAGCTACAAGCTCACAAACATAACCCCTCCGTGTTCAACTCCCGAATCCCTATTCGGAAATTGACAGTCACGGAACACACGCTGGTAGTGTATTAGTAACATTGTGTCAAGTTATCTACAACCGGAATTAACAAGCTCCCATCTGCCACATAACCGCGGGCACGGCTTTCGAAAGTTCAAACCCTGCAGGGGTGTTCCAACTTGACCCATTACAAGCCCACGATCCGCGGAATCGCAACTCCAAAGTGGGAAGACCCGAGTATTCTCGGAATCCCGTGCTCAAGATATACCGAGCTAAGGTAAGGCTAATCCAGCAAATCCTCCCGGCGTGCCGACACCCTAATAGTAGCCGTGCGTATCTCGTCTCAGGCCACGACCGGATGGGTGAAGCTACGGCTTTTTACCAGACCTTGAGTTTCCTCGAGGTGGCCCCGCAGGCTCCCCGTTTCGGACCAACACTCATGTGGAGCACTGGCCCGGGGTTGTTGATTAAGAAAGAGGGTTAATTACTCCCTATGCAAGTTTAGTTTGTTATTAGGCAAATAGTAACAATGTTGGGATTTGCTGGAAAAGACTTAGCACTTAGCGGTTTATCGAGGGGGTCCCATACACCCCAACCGTGTTAGGAACGCATAATCAAGGAACATAAAACCGGCTTATACGGATCCTAACGGCATGAGTGGAACAAAACACCAAGCAAAAGGCTTAGCCTTCCACCCTTGCCAATATATAGATGATTTCATTTTAAGCATTCATATAGTGTGATATAACCCAACCAAACTTCAACATGAAGCAAGCATCTTCAATCTTCACCTGCAACTAGCAACGCTATAAGAAGGGCTGAGCGAAGCGTACTTAGCCAGGCAACGGTTTGCATAGGTAGGGTGGTTAAACATGGCAATTGGTTACAAGTAGGAGGCTGACAAGAAGAACATGGGCATCGAGGCAAAACTATAGATCGAGACTACTAGCAATAGGCAAAGATAGTAATGTTATCGGGGTTCGGTCATCTTGCCTGAAGAGAATTCGTTCGGATCGTAAGAAGGGTCCTCGTGCTCAACCTCGTTGGAAACCTCGTGCTCAACTTCGTTCCCGGTCTCAGCTTCCGGCTCTAAACACAACAAACACACCAAGCACCAATCAACACGATGCAATGCGCACTCGAAAAACATGAATGCATGATGGATGCACTAGGGATGCACATGGAGCACGTAAACATCACTCAAGCAAAACACCTCAAAACAAGATAACAAGCTGATATTATTAATCTACACAGAAAAACACCCAAGTTTGACATAAGATTTGCTGAAATCGGAGTTACGGGCTAAAAGTTATGCCCGAAACAAGATTTGAGCGAAAGCTGAAAATTACAGCAACATAGCAACTTGGGAGCTCAAAATAATTAAGCTACAGCACCCAAAAAGCATGGCAAAGGACATGAACATAAACTAGATATATAGTACAGCAACTAGGTCCAAAGTGCACCCCCAACGGAGTCACGGATCAATAGCAATGATCTTGGACATATTGAACTTTGAAATAAAATTCTGGCAGCAGAATTTTATTGAAACTTTAGAGCAAAAGATAAACATGCTACAGCCACTCAAATGGACATGTGAGGACATGGATGGAAAGACAACAATATATACTACAAGGAACAATCAAAATCCACCCCAAAACTAACATGCTTTTTCCTAGAACATCACACGAACATGGCATCGGAACGTTACAGGTTTCAGACTTAGTGAAATTTCACTAAGTCCTAAAACAGCAACATCATCTTAGCACACAAAAGATCATGTTTAAGTCACCTCGAAACTAAACATGGCAAAGGGTAAGCACCTCATCAAAATACATATGACGGTGATCCCGAATCACACAAGCATGCATCATTGAGGTGAACACAACGATTGCAACGAGCTCAACAAGATGGCATTTCATACCAAGTGAAAACACAACATGTGAACATGGCACTTTGCAACGATGATAACAACGAAACAATAAATCTACCATGCAACCTATCACACACAACACGTAGTTCGTGGCAAGACGAACACGTGGACATGTCATTTGCATCGTTTGGACAAACGAGCTAGAAGATATCACATGTCAAAGGTGGCATGAAAATAACACATAACAGCAGTTTATAACATGATGCACTCTTGCAACAGCAAAACAAGTGTCAAGATGACATCTAACATGCATGACTACAACAGGTAAAACGTAGAGGACATCTCCACGAACATCTGGACATGCTACACGCGCAAAACGGAGCAACAGGCAAGAAATTACAGCAGTTCAAAGTTAGTATAACAGATCAAGTGCAACAGGGACTTAGGGTTTGAATTGGACCTCAGATCCAGATCTGATGAACAGTGCGGATGAACAGTACGGGCCGGCGGCGCGGATTCGGCCCGATCCGGCGGCTGGGCGGAAGTGGCGCGGCTGGGCCTCGCGACGAGCACTGGTGCGGCGGCGGCCCACGCGGAGCGGAGGCGGCGACCCACGCGGTGCGGAGCGGAGGCCCGCGGGAGGCGCGGCGGCGGTGTACGGGCTCGGCCCAGAAGCGCGCGGCGGCGCGAATGCGCGGCGGCCCAGCCAGGCCTTCTGGCTGGCGCGGTGAGGCGGGGCAGAAGCGGGCCGCGCCTGGAGCCCAAGGAAGGAGCCCGACGATGTGGTCCTTCCCCGGCCTCGTCGGCTGGAGCGATGAAGGGACGAGGCGAGGCAGAAAAGGGCCAGAGCGAAGCGGTCCCTGGGCCAGATCGCCCAGACGATCGAGGGGAGGCCGGTCTGGCGATGCGGCGGCGCCCTGCCGATCGAAGCCTGGCGCCAGATCGCGTTGACTCCGAGGGAGCGAGGAGATCCGGTCGGGAAGACTGGAGGAGATCGAGGAGATTCCCTCGGGATCCCGGGCAGAAAAACTGGATCTGAAGAAAGAAAAGAAAGAAAAAAAAGGAAGGAATCTAGAGGAGGAAGAAGAAGGGGATAGGGATGCCCAAAAAAGACTAGGGGGGTCTATATGTAGCAGTTTTTAGGGTTAGGAGGGGATTTAGGGGCGTTAGGAGCCCTCCGATCGCGATCCGACGGATCCGATCGCGGGGGTTGATTTAAAAGGCCTAGACGGAGATAAAAGAAAGCAGTAGGGGTATTCCCGGGACACGAAGTGATGGCACTTCGGGCCCACACGAACAACGGAGGGAAAAGTCAACGGAGTCCAAACGAGACGAGATTTGAGAGGCGGGTTGCACACAACAAAACAACAACACACACAACAACCTCGCGGCACACCGGTAACGTAAAACGCCCGAACAACAAAGTAGGCCTACGGGACGTCACGAACACGTGAGGGAGCTCCGGAACGCGAAACGGACAACGGGAAGAAACACGCGGACCCGGATGCAACCCACAACACAAAAGCAATGCAATGCACATGTCTACATGATATGAATGAATGCCACACACTCACACAACAAAATGACGAAAGCCCGAAAGACAAAGAACCCGAAATGGAAATAGATGAAGCCGGAGATATATTATATACCCAAAAGGGAAAGTATTACATCCGGGGCATTACAATTACCATGCAATCTGATCCTCTAGTATATATGTTCTATATGTCGTGCAATGTAATGCTCATTTATTAATTGTTTGGTTAATTTGTTGTCGAGCCCAGTTGACTATTTGGTTCAATTATGCAATGTGATGTTCAATTCTTCTGGGTTCAATTTTGTATTGTCTTGCATGTGAGAAAGAACTCGAATTTGGTTGTACAAAATACATGTCAGACAAATACAATTGCTATATTTCCAAGTTGTTAAGCATGCTTGGTTTGGTTAATTGTATGATCTTCTAGTATGTTATATATTGTGCAATGTGGTGCTTAGTTAATGTTTGGTTCATTTGTTGTGGTGTTTAGTTAACTATTCGGTTTAATTCTGCAATGTGATGGCTCGCCATATCGCACACGAGCTCTTTTGTATAGCAGGGCACTACACCAGTGTTAGGTTTGTCTACCTCAATACCTCATTCAGTAATTTTTACCCAAGGACAATACCTTCATTTACCATAAAGTGGCACTTCTCCCAATTCAAGACAAGATTAGTTTCTTCGCATCTCTACAAAACTCGGTTAAGGTTGCTTGAGCAATCATCAAAAGAAGTCTTGTACACAAAAAAGCATCAATGTATACCTTGACAATCGTCCACAACAATCAGAGAATATAATAGTCATACATCTTAGAAAAGTAGCGGGTGCATTGCATAAACCAAAAGGCATACGCCTATAAGCATAAGTTCCAAAAGGACAAGTAAATGTAGTTTTCTCTTAATCTTCTTTTGAGACAGGTATTTGAGATACCAAAATATCCATCAAGAAAACAAAAGTGTGTATGCTTAGACAATCTTTCTAGCATTTTATCAATAAAAGAAAAGGGGTAGTGATCTTTTTTAGTGGCTCTGTTTAATTTCCTAAAATCAATTACCATCCTATAACCAGTTACAATTCTTTGTGGGATAAGTTCATTTTTATCATTAGGAACAACGGTAATGCCTCCTTTCTCAAGGACACAATGAACAGGACTTACCCCTCTACTATCAGCTATGGGATAAATTATACATGCCTTCAGAAGCTTTAATATTTCAGTTCTTACCACATCCTTCATATTAGGATTTAATCATTGTTGATGATCAACAACTGGTTTAGCATCAGAATCTATATTAATCTTGTGCTGGCATAGAGTGAGACTAATGCCCTTAAGATCACCAAGAGTATATATTTCTTCCGACAGAAGAACACCTCCGACCGACTTTCAAGGGATCCACAAGCCTACCCGGCGCGCCCAGAGTAGGGGCGCGCCATCTGAGCTTGTGGGCCCCTTGAACATCGTCTCATGTTGATTCTTTTTCCCAAAAATCACATATATTCCAAAAAAATCTCCGTAAATTTTTATCGTGTTAGGACTTCGTTTGATATGGATATTCTGCGAAACAAAAAAATGCAACAAACAAGAACTGGCACTAGGCACTGGATCAATATGTTAGTCCCAAAAATAATATAAAATGTCACCAAAAGTATGTGAAAGTTGTAGAATATTGGCACGAAACAATCAAAAATTATAGATGCAACAGATACGTATCAATGAATGACCGCGAGATCTGCCCACGAACAGTCCCTCGAACCGAAGACCGGAAGCACGACCTCTCTACTTGGCTGCAAGCTTGCAGCCTTCATGATCGGCAACGCTTCACCGTCCAGAGCTTATCGTCACCGGAGAATCAGAGGGAGGAGATTAGAACCACAATGGGCTTCTAATTATGAGGACAAGAGGATTGTACTAGATCTAATTAGGCAAATAGGACCAACTGGAACTAGAACTAGAAGAACTAGAGGAGGCTCCAAAACTTGTGTGTCCAAAAGAGCACCAAACCTCAAGTATATATAAGTTAGAGGGGAGAGGGAGGGCTACCACCAAGCGGGAAGGAGTCCCCCTTGGTGTGCCGGCCTAGGGAGGGGAGAAGGAATCCCCCCTCTCAAATTCGGCCTCCTTCCTTAGGGAAGGAGCCTCCCCCAACTGGGTCTTTGTGGCTCAAGTTGCCTTCCACCTATTGGCCTTTTTAGGCCTGTTGATATTTAGTTAAATATAAAATTATTCTAAATACTTTAATATCATCTTATACATAATTTAAAATTCTCGTAAGCATTTTCCACCTATATATATATTTATCGATAATACCCAGTATCACCCAATATTCACTGAAATCCTTTCGGTGACCCCGAAATGCTTTCGGATCCTCTTGGAACTATTTTGAGTATTAATGAAACAATACCACAAATATATTCTCATCACTCCCTTCCTACTAACACTCAGTAGATCGTGATTTCCTTAAGCTTGTGACCCCATAGGTTCGGTAACTCGTAGACATGAATGAAACTCCTCCGTTCATTGATCTATAGTGGGACCGTGGACGTCCATATCGATCCCTATGAGCACACGAATGATATTCGAGTGAACCTTTGGTTATCATGTGATGTTCCCTTTGCTTCTTGATACTTCACAAAACCCGGATGTATCGGTATCCTCCCGAGTCATCACCATGCTCACTATACCATTATCCTCGTTACTGGTTTTGGTCTTCTTTCTCGTTATTGTGTTCCGGCATCCCCTTGGCGTAGTCACCTATGTTTGGACAGACGATGATTGACGCCTTCACACCGAGAACCCCCTAAGAATATCTCTCAATCGTCGGAGGATCAAATCCCACTCTCGAGTTATCTAGTCCTTTGTCAAACTTTCTGATGAACCTAAAAGTTTCCGTTGTGATCACCGTGTTACAGGTGACATTTGAGCAACCCCAAAGCGCATCTTATCGTAAGAAGTGACTATGATGCTCTCGTGGTATAAGGAGAAAAATCACATGTTAACACTTCGTGTTATTACAATTGATTACAGAAAATATTAACTCAATTCAAACACACAAGTTTGGCTCGATTCAATATGATCGTTCTTCCAACGTCATATTCTCAACGTTGTTTTAGGATCATCGTTACACTTAATGATATCCTAAGATCTGGAAAACATGATCAACAACAACACTTAAGATAGTTCCAGAGGCAAGACTGGGAACCTTTTATTTAACTGTTTATCATTCCACACATGCGTATGAGTTTTCCATTGAATCACATATTTCAAGATCATAGCAATTGTATCGTCAAATATGAACTCTTCAATCATGAATGGAAAATATAATAATACATATATTATTGCCTCTAGGGCATATTTCCAGTAGAATTATGATATGTGGTTGGAGGCAGCACACTTGACATAGCTTAATCGAAAACAACATTTCATTAGGAAGCATATGAGTGAGACATTTTCATTATTCAATACATATACATAATAAAATAGGTTTTTGTTGATTATTTTTTCTTTCATGAGCTGGACATGCTATTGACGTCGGCCGCAAGCTTCGATTTCTTGAATTCAAAGGCGAGGATGACTTCCTCTCATTTCCTCCTACAAACCTAGGCGGCTAGGGATTTTTTTCCCTCCAGACTTCACCGACGAGGCCGTGGATCCACCTCCCCTCTACCTGTCGCTCCCATGGCTGGTGGCGGGAAGGAGAATCCCGATGCCTCCGCTCTGGTTAGTGGTTTAGGTTAGCCTTTTTAGTTCTTGTAGGTGCGGCATTTTGACGGATGGTGGCGCTTCTTTCTTCAAATTTGTATTTTGGGCTTCGACCCCCTCGCCTCCATCCATCTGGATGTATTTGACGGAGCTCCGGTGTAGATTCCTCCCGTCTCCTCGGGGCGATGAGGTTAGTGTTTCTCATCGTGTGTTGAGAATTGGTGCTAGGCATTCATATCTATGAAGGTTTCAACGGTGATGATTGCGGATCCAAGGCGTTGGTCTTGAGGAGCGCATGCACAAGACTTTCCGGCTGTCATCGACAAGGTCAAGGCGGCTCCAATAGGGAAGCGGCAACAAGGACACATCGACAACTCATTTTGGTGGTATTAGTGGTTGTTTGGTGTTCTTGGAATCTTGTTGTAATTTTTATTATGTTTTATATGAGATACTTGATGCTTTTGGTGAACTTTTATAACAAATATGCTTCTTTTCTATATATATTTTGGCAAAGATGGTAGATGGTGATGATGACGAAGAGTGATTTAAATGAATAAAGTTAACTGCATTTTGTTAAAACAATTTTTGGATAATGTGCATCTGAACTTTTTAAATTTTTTTACAATGTACATTTCATGTACTTAGTGTTGAGACACTGGAGTATTTATGTTTCATTGCAAGTTGCAAGGTAATTACCGAGTATTATAAAGAGAAAAAACGTAAATGCTAGACCTGCGAAGGGGGCTACAAAGAGGTACCTAACTTTTCATCCCTAGCCAATAAATCCCATTTTAGTCGAGTGGGCCTCCTTCCTTAATTTCATCCAATCAAAATATACTTTTCATCCCTAACCAGTAAATCCCATTTCAACTAACTGGGCCTCCTTCCTTAATTTCATCCAATAAAAATATAGCACTTAATTCATTATTTAGGTTACGTAAGATCCCTTGGGTTGCTGCCAATGCATTGGTGCTAAGATGAGATGCTAAATGTATTAAATGGCTTAGCAACTAAACTCCCCAATGCATAGGTGCTTAGCTTCTTGTAGCTAAGCTTCCTTTGTTTTGTAGGACCTTAAGTAGTATGGCCTCTTTGTGGCCTATTTGTGGCATGCGCTCAAATAAATAATATTTTGTAAGACACACTCAAATAAATATGTGGAATGCATTTGAATGAAATCTGGAAACTAAGTACTGAAAATATCACAAAACACATCAACTTGTTCACATGAGGGTAACCATTCACAGGAATTAGGAAATGGCATAGATCTTACTTTCCTTGAGGAAATAGAAATAACATAGTGATACGTCTCCAACGTATCTACTTTTCCAAACCCTTTTGCCCTTGTTTTGGACTCTAACTTGCATGATTTGAATGGAACAAACCCGGACTGACGCTGTTTTCAGCACAACTGCCATGGTGTTGTTTTTGTGCAGAATAAAAAGTTCTCGGAATCGCCTGAAAATCAACGAAGAATAATTTCAGAAAATAAAAAAAATACCTGCAAGAAGATCCACACCAGGGGGGCCAGGGCCTGTCCACGAGAGTGGGGGCGCGCCCCCTGCCCAGGGCGCGCCCCCTGCCTCGTGGGCGCCCTGGTGCTCCACCGACGTACCCCCAGATCCTATATCTTCCGTTTCGGGGAGAAAAAAATAAGAGAGAAGGAATTATCGCGTTTCATGAGACGGAGCTGCCACCAAGCCCTAATTTCTCTCGGGAGGGCTGATCTGGAGTCCGTTCGGGGCTCCGGAGAGTGGAGATCGTTTCCATCGTCATCATCAACCTTTCTCCATCACCAATTCAATGATGCTCACCGCCTTGTGTGAGTAATTCCATCGTAGGCTTGCTGGATGGTGATGGGTTGGATGGGATCTATCATGTAATCGAGTTAGTTTTGTTAGGGTTTGATCCCTAGTATCCACTATGTTCTGAGATTGATGTTGCTATGACTTTGCTATGCTTAATGCTTGTCACTAGGGCCCGAGTGCCATGATTTCAGATCTGAACCTATTATGTTTTCATGAATATATGTGTGTTATTGATCCTATCTTGCAATTCTATAGTCACCTACTATGTGTTATGATCCGGCAACCCCGAAGTGACAATAATCGGGACCACTCCCGGTGATGACCATAGTTTGAGGAGCTCATGTATTCGTTATGTGTTAATGCTTTGGTTCGGTACTCTATTAAAAGGAGGCCTTAATATCCCTTAGTTTCCAATAGGACCCCGCTGCCACGGGAGGGTAGGACAAAAGATTCCATGCAAGTTCTTTTCCATAAGCACGTATGACTATATTCGGAATACATGCCTACATTGCATTGATGAACTGGAGCTAGTTCTGTGTCACCCTAGGTTATAAATTCTACATGATGAATTGCATCTGACATAATTTCCCATCACCGATCCAATGCCTACGAGCTTTACCTATATTGCTAGCTGCTTATTTACTTTTCCGTTGCTACTATCACAAAAACACTATCGTTACTCTTATTGCTGCTACCGCCACTATCATATTACTTTGCTACTAAACTATCTTGCTGCAAATACTAAGTTTCAGGTGTGGTTGAACTGACAACTCAGCTGCTAATACTTAAGAGTATTCTTTGGCTCCCCTTGTGTCGAATCAACATATTTGGGTTGAATACTTTACCCTCGAAAACTGTTGCGATCCCCTACACTTGTGGGTTATCAAGACTATTTTCTGGCGCCGTTGTCGGGGAGCATAGCTCTATTCTTTAAGTTACTTTCGATTTATATCTGTTGATCACTATGAAGAATTTGAAGGACTCAAAAACCAAAATCTTACCCTCAACTATGAGGGGAGCCCCTAAGCCAACTCCGAACAAGAGAGGTGTTCTATTTCTCAGTCCTGAAGATATGCAAGAGGCAAAGAAATCTATGAAAGAAAAAGGTATTAAAGCTGAAAATGTTAAGAATTTACCTCCTATTGAATAAAAATATGGTCTTGATAACCCGACACAGGTAGTAAAGGTAAATTCTCTTTATAGATTTGATGAAGGTGATATTCCTCGTTATAAGTCTGCTAGCCAATGCTTAGATGAGTTTGACAATTTCACTGTGAAACAAGAAAACTTCAATGCTTATGTTGGTAGACAATTACAACACAATGCTTATATGATTGAACGCTTGAGTGATTATCTGTCTAGAGCTAAAGGTGAACTGAAACTTATTAGTATACATGCTTCTATGGTTACCACTCAAGTAGAACAAGTACTTAAGGCTCAGAATGATTTGCTCAATGAATTAAATAGTAAGAATAATGATAATGCCATTAGAGTTGTGACTAGAGGTGGCAGAATGACTCAGGAACCTCTGTATCCTGAAGGCCACCCTACGAGAATTGAGCAAGATTCTGAGAGAGCTAATTTAGATGCACCTAGTTCTTCTAAGACGAAGAAAAAGAAAAATGATAGGCCTTTGCATGCTTCTAGTGAACATGTAGCTGACACACCTGAGAATCCCAATGATATATCTATTTCTGATGCTGAGACACAATATGGTAATGAACATGAGCCTAGTGATAATATTAATGATGAAGTTCATGCTGATGCTCAACCTAGCAACGATAATGATGTAGAGATTGAACCTACTGTTGATCTTGGTAACCCACAATCAAAGAATCAACGTTATGATAAGAGAGACTTTGTTGCTAGGAAGAACGGTAGGAAAAGAGAACCATGGGTTCTGAAACCCATGCCTTTTCCTCCGAAACCATCCAAGAAAAAAAGATGATGAGGATTTTGAGCGCTTTGCTGAAATGATTAGACCTATCTTTTTGCGTATGCGTTTGACTGATGTGCTTAGAACAAATCCTTATGCCAAGTATATGAAAGACATTATCACCAACAAAAGAAAGATACCTGAAGTAGAAATCTCCACCATGCTTGCAAATTACACTTTTGAGGGTGGAATGCCTAAGAAATTAGGAGATCCAGGAGTACCTACTATACCTTGCTCCATTAAGAGAAACTATGTTAAAACTGCTTTGTGTGATCTTGGAGCTGGTGTTAGTGTTATGCCTCTCTCTTTATATCGTAGACTTGACTTGAGTAAGTTGACACCTACGGAAATATCTTTGCAAATGGCTGATAAATCAACTATTATACCTGTCGGTATTTGTGAGGATGTGCCTGTTGTAGTTGCAAATGTTACTATTCTAACGGACTTTGTTATCCTTGATATTCCCGAGGACGATAATATGTCTATTATTCTTGGAAGACCTTTTTTGAATACTGCAGGGGCTGTTGTTGATTGCAACAAAGGCAATGTCACTTTTCATGTCAATGGTAATGAGCATACGGTACACTTTCCGAGGAAACAACCTCAGGTCTACAGTATCAATTATATTGGAAAAACTTCAACTATCACTATTGGAGGTTTTGAGTTTCCTATTCCTACTATCAAGAAGGCATATGACATTCTTATTGTTGGGGACATACATATCCCCATTGAGGTAACCTAGTGTTATTCGAAAATTCTCCGGTTTCATGTTACTCGGAAAGAGTTTATTAACAAGACCTGATCAACCTTGTTAATGGATTCCTTTTGATGAACATGGGATAGGTGAATCTAGATAGCACAAACCTTTTGTACCCTCTTTTTACTTTCTATTACTTAGGATAAATAAAAGAAAAATAGCATTGTCTGTCTATTTCCAGACTTATCCGTGCAATAAAAAAATATCCCAAAAATAAAAGTTCACCAATTGCCATGAAAATGAAATATGATTTTTTTTCTAGAATATTTAAGGAAATATGGCACTGAACACACAGCGAGGGAAGCCAACACGTGGTCACAAGGATCTAGGGCGCGCCCCCCTTCCCAGGGTGCGCCCTCCTGCCTCGTGGGCCCCACGTGGCCCCTCTCCACTTATCCTTGCACCCATGCTCTTCTTCTTCCTCCCAAAAAAATCCCCAACCAGCTCAAACCCGAGGTCTAGCTCATCTAGCTGCCATTTTCGATCTCCTTGCTCAAAGCACCATTCACCAAACTGTTTGGGGAGATTGTTCCTTGGTATGTGACTCCTCCATTGGTCCAATTAGTTTTTGCTCTAGTGCTTTATTTGTTGCAAATTCATGCTGCTGTGGTGACCTTGTTCTTGAGCTTGCATCTCAAATTTTCTTTGTCAGAATTAGTTCTAATGCATGATATAGCCTCTAGGCACTTATAGCGGTTGTTGCTATCAATCTTGTTGAGTTTGGTTAACTTTTATTTAGAAGTTACTAAAACATTTCAGAAAATTTCAGAAAAATTTCTAGGAGAAACTTCCAAGGTGGTCCTTCAAGGAAGCAAGAACCGAGGCTCGCGTTCTGTGAGCCGGACGATGAACCACCGAGGGATGCTGATGTGGCCTTGTGAATGGCCGTCAGATGAATTTATGGGTCAAGCTGGCATCAAAGATGAATTTTACGCATACGTGCGTAACGCTGACCTCGAGGACTTCGTACAAGATAAGTGTCCTCAATACCGTGGCTTAACTGATAGCTTTGTGAGAAGGTTTAAATTTTCATCTTCACGTAATTCTCACACTGTATTGTTTGACCTATATGATAAATCTTATACCATGCATTTAGAGGATTTTAATGTTGCCTGCAAGCTCCCAAAGTGGGGCAGTATGAGTGATCCTCGCAAATCTGAATTTAGAGAATTCCTAGCTACTATTACAGTGGAGGAATCCAGAGACGTCACACAAGCTACCACGGGGAGCATACATTTTCCTGCTATTCATTAATATGCTCTCTTTATCGGTAGATGCATAAACGGTAAAGATGAGGCTTGTCACATGTGTATCCCGGATCTTAGTGTTCTCAGGAGTGTTGTACTAGGTGATAGGAAATATAACTTGGGAGCAATCGTTGCACGTAGGTTACACCATAATGGCTTGCATGGTGATTTATTTGGTGGGATCTATGCTACCCGCATAGCCCGCTTTCCTTGTATACATGTGCCCGTGAATGATGAACCTTTACCTCCTACTTATTTAGACTGCCATGCTATGACTAGTCACCGGTTTATAGAGTGGGATAATCAAACCCTCAAATATCGACTAATCTTTAACAGGCAGCATGCCATCCCTATTGTTCTTCCTGCCCCTACTTTGTTTAACTTTCAGGAAAAAGGAAGATACAATATAACTATGGAGGAGGCAAATGCTTATTATAACATGACGGAGGCAGCCCGCCTTCGAGCTGCAGCTCAACATGCAGCATCTGCTGCGTCTCAGTACGACCCCAACTACAACTTTGGATATTCGTCAGGCCAATACTGGCCATAGACCAACTTAGGCCAAAAGCCTAAGCTTGGGGGAGTACGTGTTTCTGAACAACTTACATTCATGTTCACACTTATTCTAGTTGTTGGTGCTCACACCCTTTCACTGTACCATCCATGCTTAGTTCCAATTTCTTTTTCTTAGTCTTTTTCTTGTATGCTAGAAAAACCCAGAAAAAAAAATAGTTGTAGCTTCTAGCTAGTTTACTTTCTTTGCTTGTAGTAGTAGTAACAAAAATGAAAACCCAAAAAGGTTTCAAGTTCTTCTTTTGCTTGTTGGAAGCTTTCCCGTGTAAATAGTTTCTTTTCTTTGCTTTAGGGGTTGAGAGTAGAAGACCATGATTAAAATGCTTAGTGGCTCTCATATGCTTTGTTGTTGATTTAACCTTGAGCCATATTACCTTGTCTTCTCTCTTGTATTAAATGTCTACAGATTCCAGCTTAGTCCAATGCACGTGCACTGTTATTATTATCCACACCATTCGGTCGTGCGAGTGAAAGGCAATAAGGATGATATATGATGAACTAATTGAGATGGGAAAAGCTGGTATGAACTCGACCTCTCTTTTTTGTAAATATGATTGCTCGTCGTTCCTGATTCAGCTTGTTATGGATGAAACATGCTTGCAATGACAATTAGAGATCATAGCTGCCAATGCCATGCTTAATTAGCTGAGAGTTTATAATGGTCTATCTTGCATGCCAACATGATATTAAAATGGTTGTGGTGTGGTATGATGGGTGGTATCCTCCTTTGAACGATTTAAGTGATCTAACTTGGCACATGTTCACGCATGTAGTTTAAACAAATCAACATAGCCTCCACAATATTTATGTTCATAGTGATTTATATCCTACTCATGCTTGCATTCATTGTTGATTAATTTTAATGCATGTTCATGGCCGTTGTTGCTCTCTAGCTGGTCGCTTCCCAGTCTCTTTCTAGCCTTCACCTGTACTAAGCGGGAATACTGTCGGATTCAGGGCTCCGCAAAACCCATTATGTTTGAACACAGGGGTGTGAACGAAGATCTCTCCCACTCTCGTCTACCTAGCGCCTCGCTCTCGTCGCAGTGGAAGGATTCAAGCTAACAACGAACAAAGCACACAAGAGATTATCCAGGTTCGGCCCACCGCATGGTGTAAGACCCTACTTCCTGCATTGGTGGATTAGCCTCGGGTGAGCTGGGATACAAGCTAGTACAGAGGTTCCTGGGCTCAGGAGGTGAGCTCAGGAGGGTCAGGAGGCAAGTGTTCTTGCTCCTTGCGTGGTGGTAGAGTGTATTGGTCGATCCTCTCTGCAGTGGGAGTTCTAGCTACTTATATAGGCTGCCACGGTCCTCTTCCCCCGAAATGTTTAGGCGGGAAGGGATCCCACAAAGGCCATTTTTGAGCGGGAACACAAGGATGTTCCTACCCTGACAAAAGCAGTCTTCGCCTGCAAAAGGATCAGGCGATGATGCGGTGGTGGGCTCGACGATGACATCCTCCTTGTCGTCCTTGTGGTCTTCGGTCTCGTTGCACCAATGAGGAAACCTTTGCCCCGCTCCTCGGGAACTTGCGGCTGCGCTGTCGCCCTTGCACCGAAATGGTAATTGCGCCGCTGGCGTGCGCTGGCACCTGCTGGCACGGTGCGTCACTGCTGATATCACTACCTCCTCCTGAGGTAGGCTTGGCCTTGGATTCTCCGCCCCTCCGGAGCACCTTGCTGAGGATGCTCCCGAGGAGGTCTTGACGTTGTTCTCCTCGCGAGGCTTGGCTCCTTCGCGAGGGTCTTGGGCAGCTAGTTGATCAGCTGGGCCGTATCAGGCCATAGTAGGAGCGCGTCGCGGCCCGCAGACAGGCAAGTCTCGGTACCCTGGTTCCCAGTACACCGACAGTAGCCCCCAGGCCCAAGGCGCGTGCGGAGTTGGCTTCGGGGCGAAGCCTTAGTCAACGACGAAGCACCGTGGGCCCCAAAGGCTGCGGGCTAGGCTGGCGTGCGACGGTGGGATGGGACGTGGGTGGCCCCGCCTCCCATGCAGTCTTGGTAGTTGTGTGCCTTTCCAATTGCATGACCGGTAGGGCTTCTTGCCTTCTCTGCCCATTCCCCTTGCCGTCATGCT
Organism: Secale cereale; assembly: GCA_902687465.1. Lineage (NCBI taxonomy): Eukaryota > Viridiplantae > Streptophyta > Magnoliopsida > Poales > Poaceae > Secale > Secale cereale. The sequence goes on along the minus strand of LR738714.1, from coordinate 379,030,228 downwards.
GCGTAGGGCGAAGAAGAGGGGGGACGGCGAGCCTGCCGCGTCGCCGCCGGTGATCGAGCCGACGCTGGGTCGCTCCGCCATAGTGAACCAGGAGGGTCTGGACAAGGTGCGTCGCGCCTTGGCCGATGCATCTAACGAGTGGGGACCGACCCGGGTCAGGCTTGGTTCCTGGACGGTGATGGAGCTTGGTGCTAACGACATCCAGCTTCATCTCCACGCTATCTTCAGGGGTCTTCTTCGCCCTTACTCCACCTTCTTCTATGCAGTGCTCACGCATTACCAGATTCGGGCGTTACACCTGGACCCTAGGTCCATCATCCTTCTTTCCAGCTTCGCGTTCCTGTGTGAGGCTTTCATTGGCGTTTCCCCTTTCGTGGCCTTGCTTCGCCACTTCTTCGCTCTTTCCTTGGTTGATAGGGGGTAGCGCTCGGGGTGCATGTCGTTGCGCTTGGTGGAAGCGACTGCTGCCTCCGTAATTGACTTCTCGCTTCACCCAACCACAGAAGGGTTTCGCCGCCAATGGGTGTTTGTTGACGCCGCCACGTACAGCCCTCAATTCCATCTTCCTGATGCACCGGCAATGCCGATCTCGGGCTGGGGGCATGAGGCCCTTTCAGACCCACGGGCGGAGCCAGTGATCCGCCGACTGGCCAACCTGAGGAGAAGCGGATTGACCCTGGCGATGGTGGTCAGAGACTTCCTCGTCCTCCGTGTCACCCCACTCCAACGCCATTCCAACCCGATGTGGGTTCTTGATGATCGCGCGCGTCTTCAGCGGAAGCAACTCCCTCCTGATACGCTCCAGGGGATGATGCGGCTGCTCGTTGGTGGAGTACCTGAAGCTCGCCCTGGTTCCGCAGTTCCCTTGTACTTGGCTCGAGTAGCCGGAAGGGCTCTCGCTGAAACGATGCCCCGCTTCGATGCGTGGGCGCTAATCCTGGGAGGCACCCCCAATCCTCGTGACGATTCCTCGGTGGTATCCGGGCTCGCGAGCCCGTCCTTCCCTTCTGGGACAGACGCACCTGGCGGAGCCCCTGGCCTGGGGTCGACTCCGTCCCTGGAGCGAGTGGACGAAGCTCAGGCGTCGGTGTTGGCGTAGGTGGCGGAAGGTGCTGAGGCGCCGCTCGCTCCTGAAGAAGCCGAGGGGGAGGCGCAGCGGCCTCCGGTCGAGGCAAGACCGGGAAGCGCCACCTCAGGGAGCGGGGCGCCGGCTGCAGGCGCCTGCTGCTACCTTGCTCCGGGACTAGGCATATCTGCCTCAAGCAGCCTCCAGTCGTCCTTCGCGACGCTAGGCAAGAGGCGGAGGTTGAGGGGCGTCTTTGGCCCTGCCCCGATGGCCCTGAAGAGGATGAAGCTGACTGTACCAAGCAGGTGTGTGTCCTTCGGCTCTCCCCATCCTTCTCAATGTGGTTCTGCTGACCTCTTGCTCCGCCGGGTCTCTCCTGCTTCGTCCTCGAGTTGCCCGACGAGGCCCGCAGGAGCCTCTGCTTGCATTCCTTCTCTGGACCATGCCGGGCCTTCGGGAGGCCTCCCGCGGGCTCTTTAAATCGCGCCCGGGTCCTATTGCACAGGTCGTGCTCCCAGCCCCCAAGCGTCCCTGGGGCAAGGCAGCTCTTGGTACATCGGGAGCCCGCTCCGTGTCCCGGGTCTTGCCGTCACCATGGGTCGGCAAGCTCTTGAGGCAGCTCGAGCAACTGTCCGCCCGTCAGGACCACGCCTGCTCCTTGTGCTGGAAGTACCGCGCGCCCCTGGGGCTAGCCCCGAGGCACACACTGAACACGAGGGAGAGGGGGAGCCCCCTTTGGGCGACGCGGGTGCCGGGGACGAGCCCGGTCGTCATCTGGAACTTGCAACGCGCCGGAGCATGGTCCGCCATGACCTTGTGCGGGAGGCATCGGACGCCCTGAAGCGTCTCCAGGTCGAGGTTGCTGAAGTAGATGAGCGCGTTGAGGCCGAGGGTCTGCTTCTGGCGAGGGGTTGGCGCCAGCTGAGGACCACCGTCAACCTGAGCCAATTGCAGCACGAAACCACCCTAAGGAAGGCGGAAGCGTCGGCCGCCGCGACTCAGGAGGCTTGCGACCATGCCCTGAAGGAGGCCCGAGACGCCAAGAACCATGCGCGGCCGCGGAGGACTGTGAGCGCGAGCTTGAAGCCTCAAACACCACGCTCGAGCGCCAGGTTCGTGCTCGAAGGGTTGCCCTTGCTGCACATGTGGTTGATGATGATAGCCCAGCGGGCCTCTCGGCACGGGAGGAGGCGCTGGCACTTGAGGCGATGGAGCTGAGCATGGAGCGCAAACGCCTGGAGACGATGGAGCGCCAACTAGCCGAGGCCGAGGGCAACCTTGATGATCGCGAAGTCGTTGCGAAGAAGGCTGCCAGGGAGGCGGAGCGTCTCCGGAAGGATTACCGCGAGAAGCTGGGGCTTCACGAGACTCGCTTTGCTAACAAGTGCAAGGAGCTTCAGAAGGAGATCACGGCAATTAAGAGCGAACTAGCGGTTGCCAAGCGTCGCCTGCAGGTGTCGGAGAAGGCTCGCGTTGCAGCCGAGCATCACGAATGGGTGTCGAAGAAGGCCTGTGCCGAGGCGAAGCGCCGCAAGCGAGCGTCAGAGAAGGCTCGCGCCACCGTCAGGGAAGAATTGTCCTGCTTTCACCAGCAAGTGGAGGACATTTCCACCCTCACGGCTCGAACTTCTGAGGAGACCGCACGAGTCCGTGGGATGCAGCACACCCGCTCGGAGATGTTTGAGGCCTTGCGGCATTGGGCCGGCCGGGCCCTAGGAGAACTTCTTGGCTCGGGAGTCGTCGGCCCCCTGGTTAATGATGACACCGGGTATCTCGGGTTATTTACTAGGGTGGTGGAGCGTCTTGAAGGCGGGGTCAGGAAGGCTCGGTAGCTCGTCGAGGAACAAAGCCGCGACGTCCCGAGGAGCGCGGTTTCCCGCATTTTCTGCAACTTGCACCGTCTTAACCCTCATACGGACTTCGAGGCCCTGCTGGAGCCAGCGCCTGATGTCAGGACCGGTTTTTCAGTAAAATAATTACCGAGAGACCGACCTTTTTATCGAACCAGCCCAGAAGAATACTTCTTACTGGTAGACAAATCCTTGATACATAATTCCAGAGTACTGAATATTATACATGGTTGAGCTGAGGTTGCTCAACAATTTATTACAAGCACGCCGATATAATACATAAGGGCGGATATGACACAATGGTAGGGTGGCATACTACTAACTCGTAATAAAAAGGTGGTGGATATGTCACAGTGTAGTGGGTGGCGTGACTCCAATATCTTACAGCTCATCGAGTGTCGGAGTGAGACCCGGTGAATTTATTTGGTGGGTGGCGGAAGCGGTTATATAACAGTGATCAACTCCAGGATCGCAAGAGACTGACTGGGACTCCACTAGACGTCAGACTCGCTATCAAACTCTTCATCCATGAGATCGCCTTCGTCAACATCTGGCCAAATCAACAAGCCAAGTGAGTACTTTGAATGTACTCGCAAGACAGTTCGGACATAAGATATAATAAATGCAAACATGATGCAGGTGAGAATTCTAGCAATATGTATCCGAATAATATAATATGCGTTGCAGGTAAAAATGGAAGTCGGGCGGTAGTCCTCCCGAAATCCATAAAATAAATAAAAGGAAACCAAACGAGTGTCTGAGCGACGCCTTGTGAGGTAAAATAAAAAAATCATGCCACAGTCGGACGTCTGAGCGACATCGCATAAAGGGCTTATAACAAAATAAATAACAAGAATGCCACAGTCGGACGTCTGAGCGACATCACATAAAGGGCTTATAATGAAAATAAATAACAGGAATGCCACAGTCGGACGTCTGAGCGACATCACATAAAGGGCTTATAATAAAAGTAAATAACAAGAATGCCACAGTCGGACATCTGAGCGACATCACATAAAGGGCTTATAATAAAAGTAAATAATAAGAATGCCACAGTCGGACGTCTGAGCGACATCACATAAAGGGCTTATATAAACAATGGTATAACGGTAAAATACTTCAAGACATAAATCAGTGCAGAGATAATTGGTTAGTACATCTACCCAGAAATGAACTTGACAAAAATCACCACTCTTGTTACTAACATAAATTACTAGTGACGGTCACCGGGGTTGACACGAAGATTGACTCTAGGCCATAAACATGGCTACTCGGAAGATTTGACTCTGCAGAGCTTGTACTCTTAAATCACAGCCAATGGATTCCACTAGCCACAGGGACTAGTTCCGTCTATGGTGTTTTAGCAGAAACACAACTGACTAGTACACACCCATTTCACATCCTGCTATCCGGAATCACCCGTGACAACATTCACGAAAAACTTTAAGATGGGGAGGCTACAACCTCGAATAGCATGGGAACAAATTTATATATGCGCGCTCTAAGGGTTGCCCCCCTCTCGGTCCCAACCGGAAACACCCATGCCCCCTGACCAGATGACGGGCTTTAATCCAGGGCCATGGAACCCTCATCCCGGCCCCTCTACTTGGTGTGTACACAGAAAGAGGTTCGCAACTGACTAAACCGTAATCTTGACAAACGGCATATGACAACACCAAAAAGGAGACGAACGGGATCATGACTTGATTCACGTTGATACTAGAATTAACCATTGACTGGCATGCTCCAACAATACCAGTACACAACCCATCATGTCACCACATGATCAGGGTGTTTCAATCATCATCATTCGGGTTCACCCGAAGCTTGCTTGCATGAAATATAATCATTCACAAATGCTTATATGACCATGCTATGAAGAAGAACTACTCGAGCGAACATGCAACACACTCATCATATCAAAGGTTCAAACATGCTTGCCTAGTTCGGAGTAGTCGGAGTCTAACTCAGTGAAGTTCACGGTTCCGCCACGTCCTTCGGTATCTACGTATTCAAACAAAACGAATACTAACATAAATACCGCGCGTGTATAAAAGTTGACCCAAATATTTTTCAAATAAATATGACAAAAAACTAGACAGAAAACTAAAGAGGACAGAGAAAGAATCAACTCAAAATCATCTTTAGTTAAAAAGATATTAGAGTTTATATCCAGGGACTTGTCTGTAATGAAACAGAAAGTTTCCAGGGGCTAGAATATAAAAACAGAAAACGAATTGGTACGCAGTACGCCAGCCGAATAGGAAGACGTACTTTGCCCGAAGGCGCCTCCTAGGAAAACGTTTCGGAGAGGAAAAGAGAGGCTGACGAGGGGGGTCCCACTCGTCAGGTTTAAAAACAGAAACTGAGTCGCGCCGGCGCCGATCCACGGCGAGGTAGAGGGAGGGAGTGGTACCTACGGGTTCCTGGTGTTCTTCCGCGTCGGTGGGTGGTAGAGTTGAGCGTTGGCGAGCCCCACGTGTAACACCCCAAAATTTTGCCCTTGTTTCAGTAATGAGAATTTGACCAGGAGTTTCAACTTTTCTTTTTCTAGGTTTTCTTTGTTTTTGAGAGCCTCCCTTCTTTTACTGTTATGGAGTTCCGCCTCTGCTCGGGTAGAGGAAGAGGAGGGAGAGGGGACTGGTCAAACCTGACCAGTGGGCCCCATGGACCCACTATCAGTGACGCAGCCCCACCTCCACGCGTTTTAAGTGGAAACGTAAACCTCAGAAGTATGTATCCCCTGACTCGAAAGCGTATTCTTAATTGAAACGTTTTCTTTTTTGTTTTAATTTAAAATCAGAGTTTGACTGAAACTTTGACTGGCTTTAACTTTTTAAATATTAATCCAAATGAATTGTTTCTTTTTCTGTTGTTCCTCAAATTTGGTCTTGTTTATTTTCATATTTATTTGAAAAATTTCGAGACAACATTTTTGTGCTGTTTTGAATCTATGTATTGAATTTGTATTCTTTCTAATAGGATTTTGAAGAGGGAGAAAACCTCCCAAGAGTTTCGGAATGCAATTCTCCTTCCCTCTACTTGAAGGCAAGCACTATTGAACCCTGGTCTAATGCTTGTGAGTGTCGTTGATACGATTACAACGTCACCTCAAAATGGACGCATTCATTTCTTATTATACGTGATGATATGATCATACCCATGAGTGTATGAGGTATACCCCTTGCTGTGGATAATTAATATGCATGATGGTGATCCCCCTCGTATGCCTTGCATGCCTAACGGAAGAAAATCGTGAAAGTCATTGTCTTGTGTAGACACGAGCTTGTCACTAGCTCCTCGTTGAGACGGTGGAGTCCGGTATGGCTTGGTGAGGCATGACGGGTGGTGATTCCGACTGTTGTTGTGGAATATATTGATCATACCAGTGATGCTTGAACCTCCTGAGTCGACCATAGATCGAGTCTTGTCCCAGTAACCCCCATACTTGTTTCGTGCTACCACGTGTCCCTGCTACAGGTAGGGTACGGTTCAGTAAATTGTCGACCCTTGTTCTATCACACACCATACAGAGAAGCTACGGTGGAAGATACCGGCGACATCTGGTAGGTAGGCCACCGGGTCCGGGGGCATGGGTGTTTCGGTTGGAGACGAAGGGGGTAGCTTCCCCAGTTTTGCGCGCGTTATAAATTTTATGATCCCATTGCTAGTCGCGGTTGTAGCCTCCCCACTTAGAGTCTGGCTTAATGGGTGTCGTGGGTGATTCCAGGCACCGGTAAGATAGGCTCGTGTGTGTGGTCAGGTGTGTCTTCAAATTAAAAGACCGTAAATGGAATTAGTCCAGATGGACTAAAGGAATCCGTTATTCGTGGGTAAAGAGTACACCCTCTGCAGAGATTAAATCTATTCGAATAGCCGTGTACCTGGGTTAGGACTACAGTCTGGGAAGAGTCAAGTGTCGGTCTTAGCGTCGGTCTTCGGAGGAGAAACTGCTAAAACAGAACGTGGATCATGATCTGTGACCTATGATGATTGTTAATTTTTGGTTGGGATTATTTCAGACTAACCCTTTATATTATTTGAATTAATGACTATCACTGGGACGGTTCTACCTCCTGGATATTTACTTTTATTTATAAGCCCTTTCTGTGGTGTCGCTCAGACGCCCGACTGTGGCATGTTTGTTTTTTTCTTTTATTTATAAGCCCTTTCTGTGGTGTCGCTCAGATGCCCGACTGTGGCATGTTTGTTTTTTTCTTTTATTTATAAGCCCTTTATGTGGTGTCGCTCAGACGCCCGACTGTGGCATGCTCGTTATTCATTTTCCTTATAAGCCCTTTATGTGGTGTCGCTCAGACGCCCGACTGTGGCATATCCGTTTATTTATTTTATTTTCACTCCCTGATTGCATATGCATTTTTATACAAATGACCTACTAGAAATATGGGCTGTCATATCACAATTAACATCGTGATCATCTAATATTTTCGAGCATGATTTTATTTCACCCGTGTTCAAAATGTTTGCGAGTACATTCAAAGTACTCACCGGCTTGCCCCTGGCTATTGTCTTGGCCAGATTTCTTGCTTGGAGAGGAGCGTTGCAACGACAACCCGGAACCTATGCAACGGTGATAGCAGCCTTGCGAAGATAGGAGTTAACCTGGTCAGCTGTTCCCATGGGAAATGGAGTCCCACAGACGTCGACGTGTCACAGACCGCTTCCGCCATCAGCCACTAGAAACCTTGTGTTGTACTTAAAGGCCAAGAATGGTGTTGTACTACATATTTTGTAACTTTGCTTGGGTTTTCTGTATCAAATGGTGACTCATCAGCTAACAGTAATCCTGGGGCTGGTGAGCACAAGGGCCATTTCTGGGGAATTTAATACCCCGAAAACCGGTCCTGACAACCTTGGTATCAGAGCCAGGCTGACCGTTGGCTAATCCTATCTTAGCCAGGTCAAAAACCTAGGTTAACCACCACACCAGACCATATCCTAACCCCGGCCAAGCTTCTCGCGTAAGATACCCACACAGTGGGCCGACACAACCTCTACCCCAGACCGAGCTAAAACGCCAGGACCCATTGTTCACAATGAAACCACAGCAACCAACCTTGGAGGTTTTGTGACCGTGCTTGCAAACCTCACCCGCCGTGCCTTTGCATTAGAGGAGCCCCCGGAATATGTTGTGTACCAAGAATCCATGGGCGGTGAAAGCCGTCAACTCTGGGCCACTGTACACATCTACAGTAGGGGTCTGTCGCCAGAACGCCCCTACAGGTTCACCAGAAGGACAACTTCCTTTGAGCTGCAAGCTATCCAACTAGCTGCTCGAGAGGCTATAGTTCAACTCCGGCACTTGTCGCCCAGAGTTAACTTGTAATGCCCAGGATGGGACTATACCTCCTACGTGTCGAGGCATGACTTAAAGGTATAAGCCCATCCTAGAATGATCTCAAGTTTGGTATCTTTGCACGACTCATGTAAAAGAGGGATTAAATTGCAAAATGAAATAGTTGGCTTACACTCGCCACTTCACACAATACATTACATAAGCAAAACATCATTCAAAACATCACAACCCGACTACGGGTGAAGATCCAAAAGAAAGATACCAAAAACCACATAAAGCCACAGGTCAGGATCGAATCCTAGTAGAAACCACTACTGATCGTCGAACACGTCACAAGCAAACGGCCACGCTCTTCATCGAACTCCTGGTGAAGTACCGATCCATCTCCTGCATAAAACTCGGCTGAACCTGCATCTGGTGTGGTGAAGTAACTGTGAGCCACAGAGGACTCAGCAATCCCGTTCCCGGGTAACACGACTATTTAAGCCTTGGGTGAGGACAAGGCTGAAGAAAGAACAATAGGTGAAGGAACAACAAGAGTCTGCAGCAGCAACTAGCACTAACTTACGTAAAAGAGAGGGAGGAGAGAAGGTGCCTCAGTCGAGAGATGATCACGAAGTGATCCTAGCTACAGCTCAACAAACATAACCCCACCATGTTCAACTCCCGAATCCCTATTCGGAAATTGACAGTCACGGTACACACGCTGGTAGTGTATTGGAACATGGTGTCAAGTTATCTACAACCGGATATTAACAAGCTCCCATCTGCCACATAACCGCGGGCACGGCTTTCGAAAGTTCAAACCCTGAAGGGGTGTTCCAACTTGACCCATTACAAGCCCACGATCCGCGGAGTCGCAACTCCAAAGTGGGAAGACCCGAGTATTCTCGGAATCCCGTGCTCAAGTTACACCGAACTAAGGTAAGGCTAATCCAGCAAATCCTCCCGGCGTGTCGACACCCTGATAGTAGCCGCGCATATCTAAGTCTCAGGACACGGCCGGATGGGCGATGCTATAGGACCCAATCGTCGAGTTTCCCCGTGGTGGTTCCCGCAGACTCCCCGTTTGGGACCAACACCATAAGCACTGGCCCCCCTGCTATGTAGAATTAAGAAACCTCGGGGACGCGACCCCCTATGCAAATTTAATTAATTAATTAAGTTGTTATTATGAGGCAAATAGTACCAAATGTTGGGACTTGCTGGAAAAGACTTAGCACTTAGCGGTTTATCAAGGGGGTCCCATACACCCCAACCGTGTTAGGAACGCATAATCAAGGAACATAACACCGGTTTATACGGTTCCTAACGGCATGAGTGGAACAAAACACCAAGCAAAAGGCTTAGCCTTCCACCCTGCCAGTATATAGATGATTTCATTTTAAGCATTTATATAGTGTGATATAACCCAACCAAACTTCAACATGAAGCAAGCATCTTCAATCTTCACCTGCAACTAACAATGCTATAAGAGGGTCTGAGTGAAGCGTACTTTGCCAAGCAACGGTTTGCATAGGTAGGGTGGTTAAACATGGTGATGGTTACAAGTAGGAGGCTGACAGGAAGAACATGGGCATCGAGGCAAAGCTATAGATCGAGACTACTAGCAATAGGCAAAGATAGTAATGTTATCCGGGTTCGGTCATCTTGCCTGGGATTCCACAAGGAAGAAGAACGGATCCATGAAGTAGACGGAGAAACAGTCGAGCGAATCCTCACAACTCCGGAACGAAACCGAAGCTAACAAGAGAAGCAACCGGAAAGAAAACAAACAACACGGTAAACACACAAGCATAAACATGGCATACGATGCACATCCAAGTATGATGCATGTCCGGTTTAATTATGCATGGCATGGCAAAGATGCACAAACAATACTACAAGTTAAGTGGAGCTCAATATGCAACGAGTTGCGTATTGACGAAACACCACATTTAATTATTTAGTTGACTCTCGTTTATTAACAAGACAAGATTAAATGTTTTTAACATGGCAAGAGGTGAAGCATAATAAAACTACACTATTAAGACATTTAAATGAGGCCGGAAGAACAACAATAATTCCGGAAAATCCCCATGAGCATGTTTAATAATTATTAAAGCAACAACAATTCACACATATTAATGTTGTTAATATGATGCGGATGACATGATCAAGTTTATGCAATTTTTATTAAAAGGTTAACATGAAGAAGATATGAAGTTTTGTCACCGTGGTGGAAAGAAAAAGGGTGCCACGGCAACGATCCGAAAATGATGCAACGGCATCATATCGGTTCCGGTAACTCGTTGAGAGACCGGTGCAAAAGGAAAGGTGGCGTGAGCGAGTCAAGTAAGATGAAGGTGGGGCGATCCCGTCACAGGGTTCCCACGAGTCGGTGATGAGGCAACCGAGGAACACAACAAAAGATGAAACGGGCACGATGCACACAAGGGAACATTTCATACAACACAAGCAAGCATCTCACGGGGTCATCGTCTCGGGGTTATACCTTCGAAACACTCGTTTCGGGACGGTTCGAGATCGTAGAGGAAGGAGTCGTTCACGTTTCCGAAGAGGAAGTAGCCGTTCCGTAGAGGGAAGTAGTCGTACACGTCGGTAGCGGCAGTAGTGGTTCCGTTCGTAGTTGTTCGGGTCGTCGTGGTACTCGTTCGGGTCACGAAGAGGTACTTGCGGCAACACCGGGCGTAGTCGTACACGAGGCGGTAGTTGTACTCGGGCGACGGTAGCGGAAGTAGACGTTCTCGTAGATGTACATGTCGTTTTTCCGTAGATGTTCGGGTCGTTGCGGTCTTTGGCGTGTAGGCGTACAAGGTTCCCTGACAAGTTCACAGCAAGGCAACACAACAAAACAAACAAAAACAGCAGCACGGGACAGCGGCGAGGCCATGGCAGCAGCAAAAACATCGGAGATCGGCTCCAAGGTCGGAGGTGAGGCAGGATCACGGGCCGCTGCAGGAGACTTGGCGAGGCGGGGCGCTCGAGGGGCTGGCAATGAGGCGAGAGCCTGGCCGCGGTGTCGCTGGCGCGGAGGAAGCCAGAGGCAGCAGGCCGGCGAGCTGGCGAGACCGTTGGGCAGAGCAGCTCGGCAGCGGACTTGCGTCCAGGAACTCCTGGTGGTCTTCGACGGCGGCAGGGCGCGGCTCCATGGGCGGAGGCGGAGAGGCGCAGAAGGGCCGGAGCCAGGAGCTCGTTCCGGAGGAGGCAGCGAAGGACGGCGATGGGGAGCTAGGCGTCGCGGCGGCACCGGCCGGTGGCGGAGCTTGGAGGCGCGGCGTCTGTAGACGATGCAGAGGTGAGGCCGGCTGACGGGACAGGGAGGCGCAGACGAGGGACGGCGATGGAGGGAGGCAGGCCTGCGCGGCGTAGGCGGCACTCCTGGCCGGCCCTGTCGATGCGGGGCGAGGAGGCCCAGGCGGGGCAGTCGACTGCTCCATGGCGAGGAGGCAACCGAGGCCGGGGCGACAGAGGAGGTCGGGAGATGGGAGATGCTCGGGCGACGAGGGAGATGGGAGAGATCGAGGGATCGGAGCACTGAGGGAATCGGGGAAGAGGAAATCGGGGTCGGGCGAGAGGGACGAGGAACTGGTGGCGGACGAGGGGAAGAAGAGAGCGACGGGTCGGGAGGAGAGGTCGTTGCGCTAGGGTTAGGACTGGAACGGGCCAATGGGCCACGGGCGAAAAGGGGGCCGCGGGAGGCCTGGCTCGGGCCAGAAGGTGCGGCTGGGCCTTAGGAGGGATGGAGGCTGGGCCAAGAGGCTGCTGGGCTTTCTTATTTAACTGATTTTGGCACAAAACAAAAGAGAGAAGAAAAGAAAGAAGAGGGAGGTTAGGGAAAAAATAGCACATGAGGTTAATTTCCCTGGGCTCACAAAAATGTCAGGAATTTAAATAAAATATCTGGGGGGGTTTTGGAGGAACCTCGAAACAACAGAAAGAAATATTGGCAAGGTTTTAAAGGTGAAACTTGAATATGGAATAGGCATGGGGAAATATTGCAAGTGTGTTACGGTGATCCCAACCAATTGGAATATTTAAATATAGCTCCCTAAATATTAGGAGGCTTTTATATGTTATAAAGAGAAGACATCTTCCCTCGATTTAAATGGACCGAAGGCCCACACGATTTATTTAGTTGCAAAAATTAATGAGATGATGGCATGATGATATGATGCAATGCAAAATAAATAAAGCAAGCACAAAGAAACACACGGGAGACCCCGGAACATCTGGAATCTTCTGGTATCTTCTGGGACGTCGGTCTCGGGCGTCACAACTCTCCCACACTAACAGAGGATCTCGACCCGAGATCCTAGATATAGCACCGGGTAAAAACGGAAGAGGAAGAGGTAATACAAAGTTGCTTCTTTGACAGACGAGTGAAACCACGAACCTTGAGAGGTTGAACAAAAGAAAGAAGAATACAACGGAGATGAACGAAGATGAAACACTCCGTTGGAAAAGAGGAACAAGGAGCCTTATGAGAACCTTGTAGGTTGAACGACGTGAAAGAAGAGCTTACGAACGAAAAGAATAAGAAACCGCAATGGTATGGCCAAGGAATAAGAATGACAGAATTTGGACAACACTCCGTCTAAAAATGGAATGAATTAACAAGAACTTGAGAAGATGGATGATAGTTGATGAAAACAACAACAGACAGCCTTCGGAACAATTAAAAGAATGGCACAAGGGGTAAGAAAGATTGAGACAGCACTCCGGTTGAAAAGAGAGGAAAAGCTAGATAAAAGACGGAACTTGAATGAAGAATACAACACTCCGGTTAAAATGACAAGCAAGGGAGAGAACATGATCTCGATAAAACGAGATGATGGTTTGGAGAGAGCAACATTACAGTGCCTCCGGAATGAAAGAATGGCATATAGATCAACGAAAGAAATGAATGGAGAAGAAAAAAATGACAACTTCTCCCACAAATGAATTGAAAGAGCATCTATACCAAGATGGGTTGAACAGAGCTGTTGGAATTCAACAACGAAAAGAATAAGCTTGATGTGGGCTTATGGAAAACATCTCAAAATTAAGAGGTGATAACTAGCCACTAACTTAAACAATTGATTTGATTGAGATCAACAAGGAGGCGAAAAACATATCTCACCGGAAGGATAAATGAAGAACTTGGGTCATATATAAGTACCACAATACAACAATCCTTAGGGAAAGCTTTTTGGTGAAATACAACCCAAGATAACTCCAACGAATAGATTGAATGGTTGGAAAGATCTCCTGAACAAGGAAAAGATGGGTTTAAATATCTCATTCTTGACAACTTGTGAATCATGAAACATGAAAGAATTGTCAAGAATGACATAACACCACCTCAAAAGATAAGGGAGAAAGAATTGCACTTGGAAAGCATGATGAAGAATGCTTGAGCTCCAACAAGAATCTTGAAGAAAACTTCGAGGATGAATTAAATGATGATGAACCACCATGAAGAACTCCGGTAATGAAAGCATGAGAAGTGAAAGATGAAAAGAATAAGATTCAAGCCCTGCGATGAATTAGATGGAGCTTTGAAATGATATAACTGAAATAACTTGGAGCTCCGGAAAACAAGATGAAGAACTTAGAACCGAGAATATGATATGATGAACAAGCTCCGAAGGAAGGGATTAAATCACCTTGAAGGAATAAGAATAAGAATTATGTCATGCATCTCCTATAAATTGATGACAACCAAAGGATTTGGCATACTACTTATTCTCGTTGGAAAGGATTAAGAGAGATCTCGCACAAGCTTGGGTAAATCTTCAACAAAGCACCGGTAGGATTATGAAAAGAACCAATGAATTAAAACGATAACAACGGAAGGTAATCTTGAAAGAACCACCGTAAGAATATAGAGACGAACGAAGAGGCATCAATGAAGAATATTTGGAGGACGAAGTTGAAAACTGAGAACGAAGAAATATTCTGAATGATGGCCTTCGGAGGATCACGATGGAAAGAATTCATGAAATGCTTTGGATGGTATAAAAGAATTCCTCACAATCTGAACAATAATGAGGATGGCATGAAGCTAGAACCCCAACTCATCAAGAGAACGGGCCAAGATTTAAGAGAAACTCTTCTCCGGTCTCCAATGCTGAGAATGAAGACGAGAAATGTCATGAAGAATTGTTGAGCAGTCCGGAATGAAGAATTAAAAAGGTTGAAACAATGAAGAAAAAGAATTTGAAAGCGGTCCTGGAGAAGGCATGTGACTGATGGAAATCATTCTTACGTCACACTTTGAAAAGAATTTAAGTATAACTCCAGAAAAAGACGAGTCAGGTAAGATCCTGGAAAAGACCTGTGGGTTAGGGCCCACTCAAAGAAACCACCGTTGAAAAAGATTGCTTGAGAGATATTGCACCGGTTGAATTAAATGGCTTGAATAAGATAACAATCCCCAAAAAATAGTTTAAACGGATTAAGAATGGAATTATGAGTCTTCAGCACTCCGGATATGAATAGCAAGAGGAGAATGATTAATTGGTGCACCGGAATAAGAAAGCATTGTGAAAAGAGGAAAAGGATAAGATCAACACCGAAATCTTGAATTACATCCACCGGCAGAATTTGAGAACAAAAGAATGATGAACTAGAAGCTCTTGAGCATCTTCACGATAAAACACCGGATAAGAACATTGAAGGAAAAGAATGAAGAAATATCACATGAATAAAATGGATATTCAATTAAGAATTACTGACTCCAAGAAGAAGAAGGGTGGGAGGGTGGGGAAAACAAAGACAACTTGGGATGAATGAAACCGACAAATCGTCCGATTTCCCAACGGCGTATGTATGGAGTAACTTGAAGGGAAGGCACACCGGTTGAAAAGGATTTAACATGAAAATCTTGATGATCAAGAAGGACTAGAACTCCCATAGAAATATGAGAACACCGATTAGGAAAAGTATGGAATCAACATTTGACATCGAAGCAACTCGAATACCAGAATCAAAACAAGAACAAAGGATAGATATGCAACATGATCTTCACAATATCATTCGAACAGAGGATTGAACGAATGAATTCCGCAGGTACATCAACTTGACGAGAAGCCACTTGGAAGAACAAAAGATAAATAAAAAGGAACAAGGATCAGATAGAACAAATACAAGATAGAAGCTTCGTTCGACATCTTTGTGCTGAAAGCTCATGGAACGTGTTACAAAAGGATTTTGCAATCCCCGGATCAGCATAGCCAAGGACCCTTTAAGATGCAACTCCCGATCAGAACAAGTCCATAAAACCACTTCACTCAATGTAGAACCCCAAACTTCATATCATGCATTCGTTGGAAGAAAGCCTAGAACTACTGGATGAACCCACCTATAGATTTCCGAAAGTTTCCAGTTATGCAATCAGGTGTGGGGGATACACGGGAAGCACCGCGCAATCAACTCTAAACCTACATCCAGGTGTATCCATCCTTCAACACATAACCAGTCTTTCTTGGAAACTGTTTACCTCGGACCTTCGAAACGCATCCACTATACAAGCTATGGCAATACTCCCGAACTACCTCCCCAGTACTGGGTGATGTCGGGGTTATCTTGCCACTAACCGCATAGGAGAGTTTTCGATGTCGGCCGTCTTAAGTATTCTAGTACTGTCGCGATGGATTTGTGACGACAAGACCTCGGAGCTCAACTCCCCGAGACACTGCCACAACCCCTAATGTCAGGAGGCATCGAGAACAATGTTCTCGTCACAAAGACATCGAAACAATCCAAACAATACTCGCGTGATCCTAAAAAAAATTTGGTGCGATTTTTGAAAGTAGAAGAGGCAAGAGTAATCGTCAGGAGTCCTCACCAGAGAGAAAAGGGATGAGAAGCAAAGAAATCCTACTCTCCGATATAATATAGGACTCAAAATATTTTTAGTGTGTGCCTAGACTCAACCGTCAACGATTCGATCAATCAGTGGGGGCTTCTAGGTCGGAGAAGGCTCTGAATACCAACTTGTAATGCCCAGGATGGGACTATACCTCCTACGTGTCGAGGCACGACTTAAAGGTATAAGCCCATCCTAGAATGATCTCAAGTTTGGTATCTTTGCACGACTCATGTAAAAGAGGGATTAAATTGCAAAATGAAATAGTTGGCTTACACTCGCCACTTCACACAATACATTACATAAGCAAAACATCATTCAAAACATCACAACCCGACTACGGGTGAAGATCCAAAAGAAAGATACCAAAAACAACATAAAGCCACAGGTCAGGATCGAATCCTAGTAGAAACCACTACTGATCGTCGAACACGTCACAAGCAAACGGCCACGCTCTTCATCGAACTCCTGGTGAAGTACTGATCCATCTCCTGCATCAAACTCGGCTGAACCTGCATCTGGTGTGGTGAAGTAACTGTGAGCCACAGAGGACTCAGCAATCCCGTTCCCGGGTAACACGACTATTTAAGCCTTGGGTGAGGACAAGGCTGAAGAAAGAACAAGAGGTGAAGGAACAACAAGAGTCTGCAGCAGCAACTAGCACTAACTTACGTAAAAGAGAGCGAGAAGAGAAGGTGCCTCGGTCGAGAGATGATCACGAAGTGATCCTAGCTACAGCTCAACAAACATAACCCCACCGTGTTCAACTCCCGAATCCCTATTCGGAAATTGACAGTCACGGTACACACGCTGGTAGTGTGTTGGAACATGGTGTCAAGTTATCTACAACCGGATATTAACAAGCTCCCATCTGCCACATAACCGCGGGCATGGCTTTCGAAAGTTCAAACCCTGCAGGGGTGTTCCAACTTGACCCATTACAAGCCCACGATCCGCGGAGTCGCAACTCCAAAGTGGGAAGACCCGAGTATTCTCGGAATCCCGTGCTCAAGTTAAACCGAACTAAGGTATGGCTAATCCAACAAATCCTCCCGGCGTGTCGACACCCTGATAGTAGCCGCGCGTTTCTAAGTCTCAGGACACAACCGGATGGGCGATGCTACAGGACCCAATCCTCGAGTTTCCCCGTGGTGGTTCCCGCAGACTCCCCGTTTGGGACCAACACCATCAGCACTGGCCCCCCCTGCTATGTAGAATTAAGAAACCTCGGGGACGCGACCCCCTATGCAAATTTAATTAATTAATTAAGTTGTTATTATGAGGCAAATAGTACCAAATGTTGGGACTTGCTGGAAAAGACTTAGCACTTAGCGGTTTATCAAGGGGGTCCCATACACCCCAACCGTGTTAGGAACGCATAATCAAGGAACATAACACCGGTTTATACGGTTCCTAACGGCATGAGTGGAACAAAACACCAAGCAAAAGGCTTAGCCTTCCACCCTGCTAGTATATAGATTATTTCATTTTAAGCATTTATATAGTGTGATATAACCCAACCAAACTTCAACATGAAGCAAGCATCTTCAATCTTCACCTGCAACTAACAATGCTATAAGAGGGTCTGAGCGAATCGTACTTAGCCAAGCAACGGTTTGCATAGGTAGGGTGGTTAAACATGGTGATGGTTACAAGTAGGAGGCTGACAGGAAGAACATGGGCATCGAGGCAAAGCTATAGATCGAGACTACTAGCAATAGGCAAAGATAGTAATGTTATCCGGGTTCGGTCATCTTGCCTGGGATTCCACAAGGAAGAAGAACGGATCCATGAAGTAGACGGAGAAACAGTCGAGCGAATCCTCACAACTCCGGAACGAAACCGAAGCTAACAAGAGAAGCAACCGGAAAGAAAACAAACAACACGGTAAACACACAAGCATAAACATGGCATACGATGCACATCCAAGTATGATGCATGTCCGGTTTAATTATGCATGGCATGGCAAAGATGCACAAACAATACTACAAGTTAAGTGGAGCTCAATATGCAACGAGTTGCGTATTGACGAAACACCACATTTAATTATTTAGTTGACTCTCGTTTATTAACAAGACAAGATTAAATGTTTTTAACATGGCAAGAGGTGAAGCATAATAAAACTACACTATTAAGACATTTAAATGAGGCCGGAAGAACAACAATAATTCCGGAAAATCCCCATGAGCATGTTTAATAATTATTAAAGCAACAACAATTCACACATATTAATGTTGTTAATATGATGCGGATGACATGATCAAGTTTATGCAATTTTTATTAAAAGGTTAACATGAAGAAGATATGAAGTTTTGTCACCGTGGTGGAAAGAAAAAGGGTGCCACGGCAACGATCCGAAAATGATGCAACGGCATCATATCGGTTCCGGTAACTCGTTGAGAGACCAGTGCAAAAGGAAAGGTGGCGTGAGCGAGTCAAGTAAGATGAAGGTGGGGCGATCCCGTCACCGGGTTCCCACGAGTCGGTGATGAGGCAACCGAGGAACACAACAAAAGATGAAACGGGCACGATGCACACAAGGGAACATTTCATACAACACAAGCAAGCATCTCACGGGGTCATCGTCTCGGGGTTATACCTTCGAAACACTCGTTTCGGGACGGTTCGAGATCGTAGAGGAAGGAGTCGTTCACGTTTCCGAAGAGGAAGTAGCCGTTCCGTAGAGGGAAGTAGTCGTACACGTCGGTAGCGGCAGTAGTGGTTCCGTTCGTAGTTGTTCGGGTTGTCGTGGTACTCATTCGGGTCACGAAGAGGTACTTGCGGCAACACCGGGCGTAGTCGTACACGAGGCGGTAGTTGTACTCGGGCGACGGTAGCGGAAGTAGACGTTCTCATAGATGTACATGTCGTTTTTCCGTAGATGTTCGGGTCGTTGCGGTCTTTAGCGTGTAGGCGTACAAGGTTCCCTGACAAGTTCATAGCAAGGCAACTCAACAAAACAAACAAAAACAGCAGCACGGGACAGCGGCGAGGCCATGGCAGCAGCAAAAACATCGGAGCTCGGCTCCAAGGTCGGAGGTGAGGCAGGATCGCGGGCCACTGCAGGAGACTTGGCGAGGCGGGGCGCTCGAGGGGCTGGCAACGAGGCGAGAGCCTGGCCGCGGTGTCGCTGGCGCGGAGGAAGCCAGAGGCAGCAGGCCGGCGAGCTGGCGAGACCGTTGGGCAGAGCAGCTCGGCAGCGGCCTTGCGGCCAGGAACTCCTGGTGGTCTTCGACGGCGGCAGGGCGCGGCTCCATGGGCGGAGGCGGAGAGGCGCAGACGGGATGGAGCCAGGAGCTCGTTCCGGAGGAGGCAGCGAAGGACGGCGATGGGGAGCTAGGCGTCGCGGCGGCACCGGCCGGTGGCAGAGCTTGGAGGCGCGTCGTCTGTAGACGATGCAGAGGTGAGGCCGGCTGACGGGACAGGGAGGCGCAGACGAGGGACGGCGATGGAGGGAGGCAGGCCTGCGCGGCGTAGGCGGCACTCCTGGCCGGCCCTGTCGATGCGGGGCGAGGAGGCCCAGGCGGGGCAGTCGACTGCTCCATGGCGAGGAGGCAACCGAGGCCGGGGCGACAGAAGAGGTCGGGAGATGGGAGATGCTCGGGCGACGAGGGAGATGGGAGAGATCGAGGGATCGGGGCGCTGAGGGAATCGGGGAAGAGGAAATCGGGGTCGGGCGAGAGGGACGAGGAACTGGCGGCGGACGAGGGGAAGGAGAGAGCGACGGGTCGGGAGGAGAGGTCGTTGCGCTAGGGTTAGGACTGGAACGGGCCAATGGGCCACGGGCGAAAAGGGGGCCGCGGGAGGCCTGGCTCGGGCCAGAAGGTGCGGCTGGGCCTTAGGAGGGATGGAGGCTGGGCCAAGAGGCTGCTGGGCTTTCTTATTTAACTGATTTTGGCACAAAACAAAAGAGAGAAGAAAAGAAAGAAGAGGGAGGATAGGGAAAAAATAGCACATGAGGTTAATTTCCCTGGGCTCACAAAAATGTCAGGAATTTAAATAAAATATCTGGGGGGGTTTTGGAGGAACCTCGAAACAACAGAAAGAAATATTGGCAAGGTTTTAAAGGTGAAACTTGAATATGGAATAGGCATGGGGAAATATTGCAAGTGTGTTACGGTGATCCCAACCAATTGGAATATTTAAATATAGCTCCCTAAATATTAGGAGGCTTTTATATGTTATAAAGAGAAGACATCTTCCCTCGATTTAAATGGACCGAAGGCCCACACGATTTATTTAGCTGCAAAAATTAATGAGATGATGGCATGATGATATGATGCAATCCAAAATAAATAAAGCAAGCACAAAGAAACACACGGGAGACCCCGGAACATCTGGAATCTTCTGGAATCTTCTGGTATCTTCTGGGACGTCGGTCTCGGGCGTCACATAACTGTCGCTCATTCTACTACTACCCCAGTCGTAATGTGTCGGTGTACTAAGGTAGGGGTACCCTAGTACCCCAACTTGTGCACGGGCAGTAGCAGCTTCCCGTGGCAGGGCTTACCACGCGCTCGCCAAGGCCCGCTCTCGTCCCTATGAAGCCATTCAAGAACAAAGTATTCAAGTTAAGAGACAAGACCCCGGCAAGAGGAGCTTGCCGGGAAGGCCGCACCAGACTCAAAGTTATCATTCCAGCGCAAGACCCTGGCAAGAGGAGCTTGCCAGGAAGGCCAAAAGAACGGCACTTCAAGGAAGAATATCGTGGCGCATCGCGCGCCCCGGCAGGACCCGGAGCGCGACAAGCTTCCGGGCCCGGCAAGGTTGCGACCCCAGCAAGGTGCTTGCCGGGGAAGCCTATGTTGTGTCCCTCCGATCCAGCTCATCTGGCCACGCGTCGCCCTGGGGCCCTTCCAGGGGCACGTGGCAGATGGCTGTGCAGCCTGGGGTACACGGTGGCAAGCCGCGGTGACGAGGATATCGCCGTGGCGAACGAAGATGCATGGACGGACACTTTTTGGGGCGACGGCGACGGGCATTCAATGCCTTTGTCCCCCACCGTCAAGATTAGGTGAAGACCACTGTTCATCCACTACTTACGCACTGTTCATGCACTGTTGCAACTACCACCTATTTTACAGTTTTACCCTCCTCTACGTTGACACCTGTCGGTGACCCCTTTTGAGCTATAAAAGGAGGCCCATGCACAACATAGAGGAGGTTCGATCCCAGAAACTCGCTCATTCCCACGCTCGGTGTAGCTGGTACTGTAGATCTTCAAGCTCCCGAGCCCAAGAACTCAATACAACCAAAGCAGGAGTAGGGTTTTACGCGTCATCGCGGCCCGAACCTGGGTAAACTGCCCGCGTGTGCTCCTCGATCTGCTCTCCGTGCTCCCTCCGCTCCCTTACCACAACGTAGAAGGGGCTCCGGTCCCATAGGTGTTCGCGGGCGTCCAGTTTCCCCGACATAATGGGTATGGTATGCCTCCTCGAGTTGCCAGCGGAGACCACGAGACAGACCCTACATTATTGCATCTGGTGCGCTATGTTAGTGTGCTAGAGGAACTGTACGATCAAATCACTCTTGATCTGATCGCAGCTCGTGGGGAACTACTTCGCCGAGCCCCGACAAGAGGAGGAGACGAGTCCGGCACCGACAACCCAGTCGTGCTGTTCGGACAACCAATCGAGTCCTTGAGGTCTACCCCGGTCATTGACCAAAATGCCTTGGTGTCTCCAGAGGTGATGCGTCGCCTGTTTGGCGCGCGCTCCAACGGGATTGTGGCCAACAATCCCCGCGAGGGACATCATCACTGCCCCGACCCTGCAGCCCCTCAGCCACCTCCAGCCAACACCGACAGTGAAGCTCTTGGAGAAGCTTCAGCGTCCACAAGGCAAGGCCGCTAGGATATAAACGAGGTTCATTAAATCACCCGAGTAGTACCAAGCCTTATCTTGTCCACACCTCGTGGTGATGTAACCTGTATTCCCATATGTATATACAGTTTACTCTTGCGCCCTTATTTTTATAGCAGTCGTGCACAGATATGTCAGGGTACGAATGCATTTTTCCAGGTGTAACTTCCAAAGCACCTCACCGACAACCCCTACAGTAAACACGTCACTTTGCGAGACGTGAGTACCTGTAGCATTGACCCCGACCCCGTAAAGCGGAACCGACAAAATAGCTGCCCCTCCCCATGATTCTATAAAACAGCCCGGTTGCTATATAAAAGGCCACACCGTGACCTTTCCAAGCATCCCTCACCTGGTGCACTACTCTCATAGCCATTTCCTTCGCCATGCCGATCCCTAGTATTTATCTGTGAAACCCAGATGCATCCCCAGGTAGTTTCGTGAAGATATTGTGGGATTTTACCTGCAGTACCATGAGTGCTACCCGTCCACCCCAGTATGAGCTGCTCAAATCAAGGATCACACCTTCCACCTCGAAATATTGGGCAGTAGTACACATCCCTCCCGCAAACTCAAACCAAGACCCCACCGAAGTTTCCTTCATGGGGAAATCCATGCCAACTCCTCAGATGGCCATAGAGGCTGCCGCATATGAAGCGCTTGCTCGCCTTCGATTCGCGGTGCCCTATGCCAGCGAACGGGGGTACTATTACTTTCCGAGCCGCGCAGCACCCGGAGAAGCAGCATCTTTTCCTGGTGGGCGAATTGAGAGAGACCCAGTACTGGCCAACTTTACGCAGTATGTCATCGCACAAGAGCGTTTGACCCAGCGGATAATGGGTTATGTCCAGAGCCTCGCCGATTTAAATCCTCGGATCGCTATCGGTAGACCACTGAGGCCCGGACAGGAGAAGCACATTCATCGACTAGTCAACCCGCTCCCACTGATAGAAGAAGAGTGTCCCCCAGCACCAGAGACTTTTTCACAGGATCCTGTCCATTTGCCGTTTATGTTTTAGATGTAACTGCTATGATTGGTTATCCCCGCATTTTTTTAATGAGTTGTAAGCTGTGTGTCGTATCATGTGTTAATTAATTTCAATTTATGGAATAGTTTCATTGTTGATAACTGTTGACTTAATTTTTGCGCTAAGTGAAAACTTGGAGTGAGATATTAATGTTTTCTTCCCTGAGTTATTGCAACATATCTCTCTGCATAACGTAGATATTTTATTTTTCTCACACAACACCGCAACAACAGCATTACAACTCCGGCCACCCCACACAGTACACTAAGTTGCTAGTCCACGTACACCTACTTCACCAAATTGATCACCTCTCCACAGTCTCTTGAGGAGAAAATCGTGGGAGTTTATTCAGGCACTAGTTGCCTTCCGCGCACCAACCATGGTTAGCACCCGACACCCATGCCTAATCCTCGTGATCGCCGCCGCCGCGAAGAGCAAGCACCCGAGCCGCAGCATCATGACGATCGTCGAGGATCATCGCACACAAGAGCGCGGATACCCCCAGCAATGCCGCCAACCCCACGCACACTAGGACCATGCACCAGTCCGGCATCACCTCCGCCATTAGACCTCGACCCGAGCTCCTGCAAACACAAATGGAGGAGAGGGAAGAAGAAGAAGAAACAAGGCCAGGTGAGAGGAGGGAGAAGGAGCACCTCGGTCGTTTTATAGCTCGAGATCGGTGTACGGTGGGCGGAGTCCACCAGCGCCGCTCGTCGCTCGACCGCCGGTGTTCGGAGGCGAATCCGCGAGCAGTGCCGACAGCACGCTGGCCCGCGAGGTGAGTGCACGCTGCACCGGCAGCTAGCGCGCCGCGCACTACCGCAGTACGGCCTAGATGCCCTGCGAGCTAGCCATCGCCGGTGGAGAAAGCGCGCGGGAGAGAGGAGAAGAGACAACCGGAGGTAGAAGAAGAGACTGACAGTGGGCCCAGGGCCCACCTGTCAGCCAGTGAGAGCACTGTGCTCTGCGGTGCAACCAGCGTATTTTAAAATTTAGAAATATTATTTCTAAATTTACTATACCCCGTAGTAGAAATATCTCGTTTTCCACGATCGTATATTTTTCCATGCACCGTCAGTGTTTCACACTGCAGTTTACACCACTTATTGCCCATGAACTGTAGTGGCATTTATTTGCATTAGCAGAGCGGTTAACTTTGGGAATATCTTTTGTGGCAGTAGAAGATCTTTTTATAGCAACCCTTAGCAAATCTCGAGGACGAGATTTTTCTTAAGGGGGGTACTGTTGTAACACCCCAAAATTTTGCCCTTGTTTCAGTAATGAGAATTTGACCAGGAGTTTCAACTTTTCTTTTTCTGGGTTTTCTTTGTTTTTCAGAGCCTCCCTTCTTTTATTGTTATGGAGTTTTGCCCCAGTGCAAAGTTCTTGGTATGTTGTTTGGACTTAATTGCCCTAACCAAGAATGACAATCTCCCTTTCAATAGGTTCTTTTGCATTGTTATTATATTTTTTTCTCCTTTAGTTATATTAATTAAAGGGATTTCCTTCTGCTTTAAAGTCCCTTTTTCACTACAACCCTTTGATGGAATTATCCAAAAAATCCACCAAAAATTGGGGATGTCATGTGAAGCCCCTACATCACTATCATGCAAAAACCCTTGGGTGTTCTTTGGAAAAATTTAGCAGAACATCCTCTTTTGCTCTCTGGTCCAGATGGCCACTTTCTACTATAGCCCTATTCTAACTTCCTCCATTGGCCTTGAGATTTTTCCAACTTGTAGTCCTTCCTGCAGAACCCTTAAGTCCAGGAGATTGGAGCATTTGGATCATTTTTGGTCCATGCAATTATGCCCTTTTCCTTCTGTACAGAACCGGAGTTTTGCAAAGCTTGCACTAGCAAGTTTCTCAAAATGACCACCTGACCTTACCACCCTCTTCACCATCCAAAGAGACCCCAACCTGGAGTTTTTGGCACCCCAAGAAATGCCTAGAGGCTTCTGGCATTTTGTCAAACAACTTGCATGCATGGTCAGTTTTGACATGGTTTCTGGTTTGTGCAATGGACCAGCTTGCTTTGCCTAACCAGCATGTCCACTAAGTCCCTAGCTAACCCTAATCCAGGCCTGCTAAAACCCAGCCTCCCCTATGCCCTCTAGAACGCGTTGTCATTTCATCGAGCACATGGTGCGCGTGCGTTGGGCGCGCCCAGATTGTGCGTTTTGCATGTGCGTGCGCCGAGCCGCCGCCTCGCGCCCCTGGCCCCAGCTCGCTTGCGCAGCCTCGCCCCGGCCTCATCCACACACAGAACGCTCCAAGCCGCCCCTGGAACTCCACAACGCCATCGCCAGAGCTCATTTGGCGGCACGCCGGCGGTTACAGTGGACCTCTGCCGTGGTCGGCAACGCCCAAGCCACACGCGCTCGCCAGCTGCCCCCTGGAGCAGTGTGAGTTCATCCGCAAGCTCGTCCGCAAGCGCTCGTCGCTGCCACGCCCCCCTGCAGCTACAGAATGGCGGTCGCCGGCGATCTTATCCACGGCCGCCGCGAACCGTCCTGGCTGCGCTATTTAAGAGACCCCCGAGCTCGTCTGAGCCCTCAGCAACCTCAGGCCAACCCCATGGAGCTCCCCTGGACCGCAATCGCCAGGAGAAGACTGTCTTCTCCGTCTCCGGTCAGCTCGGCCGCCACTGCGTTTCGGTCCGTTCCGGCGCATCCAGAACCTCCCCTGCCCTCCCGACTCCACCGTTCGACTCCACGTGATCGTGCGGAACTGCCCAGCATCTCTAACACAACCAGGAACCACCACAGGCCGAGCCCCTAAATCCACTGAAGCTCCCCTTCGCCGCGGAGCTCGCCGCCGACGACTCTCTCCACCTCCGACGATCCAACGACCACCGGGAGGACCGCCCCGGTCTAGCGGATCCATTCCTGCCCCTGGATGCCCATGAGGAACCTCCGTTCGCCGGCGACGATCACCGGAGTTCCGCCTCCGCTCGGGCAGAGGAAGAGGAGAGAGAGGCGACTGGTCAAACCTGACCAGTGGGCCCCATGGACCCACTGTCAGTGACGCAGCCCCACCTCCACGCGTTTTAAGTGGAAACGTAAACCTCAGAAGTACGTATCCCCTAACCCGAAAGCGTATTCTTAATTGAAACGTTTTCTTTTCTGTTTTAATTTAAAATCAGAGTTTGACTGAAACTTTGACTGGCTTTAACTTTTTAAATATTAATCCAAATGAATTGTTTCTTTTCCTGTTGTTCCTCAAATTTGGTCTAGTTTATTTTCATATTTATTTGAAAATTTTCCAGATAACTTTTTTGTGCTGTTTTGAATCTATGTATTGAATTCGTATTCTTTCTAATAGGATTTTGAAGAGGGAGAAAACCTCCCAAGAGTTCTGGAATGCAATTCTCCTTCCCTCTACTTGAAGGCAAGCACTTTTGAACCCTGGTCTAATGCTTGTGAGAGTCGTTGAGACGATTACAACGTCACCTCAAAATGGACGCATTCATTTCTTATTATACGTGATGATATGATCATACCCATGAGTGTATGAGGTATACCCCTTGCTGTGGATAATTAATATGCATGATGGTGATCCCCCTCGTATGCCTTGCATGCCTAACGGAAGAAAATCGTGAAAGCCATTGTCTTGTGTAGACACGAGCTTGTCACTAGCTCCTCGTTGAGACGGTGGAGTCCGGTATGGCTTGGTGAGGCATGACGGGTGGTGATTCCGACTGTTGTTGTGGAATATATTGATCATACCAGTGATGCTTGAACCTCCTGAGTCGACCATAGATCGAGTCTTGTCCCAGTAACCCCCATACTTGTTTCGTGCTACCACGTGTCCCTGCTACAGGTAGGGTACGGTTCAGTAAATTGTCGACCCTTGTTCTATCACACACCGTACAGAGAAGCTACGGTGGAAGATACCGGCGACATCTGGTAGGTAGGCCACCGGGTTCGGGGGCATGGGTGTTTCGGTTGGAGACGAAGGGGGTAGCTTCCCCAGTTTTGCGCACGTCATAAATTTTATGATCCCATGCTAGTCGAGGTTGTAGCCTCCCCACTTAGAGTCTGGCTTAACGGGTGTCGTGGGTGATTCCAAGCACCGGTAAGATAGGCTGGTGTGTGTGGTCAGGTGTGTCTTCAAATTAAAAGACCGTAAATGGGATTATTCCAGAGGGACTAAAGGAATCCGTTATTCGTGGGTAAAGAGTACACCCTCTGCAGAGATTAAATCTATTCAAATAGCCGTGTACCTGGGTTAGGACTACAGTCTGGGAAGAGTCAAGTGTCGGTCTTAGCGTCGGTCTTCGGAGGAGAAACTGCTAAAACAGAACATGGATCATGATCTGTGACCTATGATGACTGTTAATTTTTGGTTGGGATTATTTCAGACTAACCCTTTATATTATTTGAATTAATGACTATCACTGGGACGGTTCTACCTCCTGGATATTTACATTTATTTATAAGCCCTTTCTGTGGTGTCGCTCAGACGCCCGACTGTGGCATGTTTGTTTTTTTCTTTTATTTATAAGCCCTTTCTGTGGTGTCGCTCAGATGCCCGACTGTGGCATGTTTGTTTTTTTCTTTTATTTATAAGCCCTTTATGTGGTGTCGCTCAGACGCCCGACTGTGGCATGCTCGTTATTCGTTTTCCTTATAAGCCCTTTATGTGGTGTCACTCAGACGCCCGACTGTGGCATATCCGTTTATTTATTTTATTTTCACTCCCTGATTGCATATGCATTTTTATACAAATGACCTACTGGAAATATGGGCTATCATATCACAATTAACATCGTGATCATCTAATATTTTCGAGCATGATTTTATTTCACCCATGTTCAAAATGTTTGCGAGTACATTCAAAGTACTCACCGGCTTGCCCCTGGCTATTGTCTTGGCCATATTTCTTGCTTGGAGAGGAGCGTTGCAACAACTACCCGGAACCTATGCAACGGTGATAGCAGCCTCGCGAAGATAGGAGTTAACCTGGTCAGCTGTTCCCGTGGGAAATGGAGTACCACAGATGCCGACGTGTCACAGATCGCTTCTGCCATCAGCCACTAGAAACCTTGTGTTGTACTTAAAGGCCAAGAATGGTCTTGTACTACATATTTTGTAACTTTGCTTGGGTTTTCTGTATTAAGTGGTGACTCATCAGCTAACAGTAATCCTGGGGCTGGTGAGCACAAGGGCCATTTCTGGGGAATTTAATACCCCGAAAACCGGTCCTGACACCACGTCGACGGCGACCCTATCTCTGGCGGACGGCGGCTCGGGTGGTCATGGGCCTCGTCGGAGAGAGTTTCTGGGGTCAAATTGGAGTGGGGGTTAGTCTCCTGTAGATGTCAGGAGGCTACGAACGAGTCCAGGGCGGTGGA
Organism: Secale cereale; assembly: GCA_902687465.1. Lineage (NCBI taxonomy): Eukaryota > Viridiplantae > Streptophyta > Magnoliopsida > Poales > Poaceae > Secale > Secale cereale. The sequence continues at coordinate 379,001,895 of LR738714.1, read as the reverse complement.
CGAGCTCTCACCAGAGAGGACCCTACTGGAACCCGAGGCGGACGGAGGTGGCCGGAGTTGAGGAAGAAGGGCCCCTCGAGGCTCTTCTAGTGGCTGGTCGTGGTCTAGTGAGGTGGTGGAGACGTGCGGGGTCGAGAGCGGGCTCGGAGGCGCTATATATAGCCGCCCCGAGGCGGTTGCCTTGAACGGGATAAGTCCGGCGATTGATTACGGTGGCGCTGTGGCTGGACGGTTGGTTTAGGAGCTTGAGCATCGACTAGGAGGTGCCCTGATCCCATTTCAGTGCCTAACTCAGCGAGGTAGGGGCGGTAATGGCCTGTCCTCAACGGAACGGCCGTGCGGCCCGTCGGCGGCGGAGAGTGCGCCATGTGCGTGCCAGGACACGGCGACGGTGCTGCAGGCGTGCGCTGGCGATGGAGAAGGCCACGCGGAGCTTCCAGGCGACTTGGGTGGTGCCAAATGGTGTTGTGCCACAGGGTGCCCCCAGTCGGCCGCCACGGGTGGCTCTACCGCCGGACGCCGGCGTGGGCGGGCCAGGGTGCCACCAACGCCAAGAACCAGCCAAGCGCGCGTGCGGTGCTCAGGATAAGAGCGAGGTGCAGTGCAGCATCGAGCCAAAGAGGCACTGGTGAGATTGACGATCGTTCTCTGACGAACTGACGAAGCTGCATTGTCGCCTGTAATTCTTCAGTTAACTTTTTCTGAAACTGACAGAAACAGTGCATGCCAGGTTTAACATGTGGAAAATCTTTCTGGAGCTGATATTTGGTGGAGTGGTCTCTTGATGTATCTAGAGGCCGCCTAATTTTCACAGATTTTTTGGAAGAAGGAAAATATGATTTTCACCAAAATTTGCAAATCTGGTCCAAACTTGCAGCAAGTGAAATTTGAAAATTTTGAACTGTGGACCAGTGAAACAAGATGGATCTAGGTTGTGGGTACTAAGGACTATCCAGGGAAGTTGGTTTGGAATCAAACATTAAAGTGAACATGGTGGTTCCTTTGTAAATCACCATGGCTCATTTCAAAGGACAGAAATTATTTTTGGTGCAAAATAATTAGAAGCAAAATTCCAATAAGGTTGAAACTTGCTGGAATTGATGAGAGACTTGTCTCAAGGTGAAGAGGGGGTCTTGGAGAGAAATATTTTCATTTGGTGCCAAGGCAATAAAGGTTTGAAAGGGGAAGACAAGTCCAAGATTAATCATATGATGGATATTCATGGAGGGAAAAGCATCAAACAAACCCTTTGAAAAGAAACTGGTGTTTGAGCCAACACAAGTGGAAATCCTTCAAGGCCAAAACCACACTTGAGAAGAACACACAAACTTTGGTCAGAAAAGTTTTTAGAAAGGGGTTTCAAGAGAAGACCAAATACCCCCCTTCCAAAAGGCCAAAAGTTTGGAAGAAATCAAATCCAAAAAAAATTGGAGTGTTACAATACCTACCCCCTTAGGAAAAATCTCGTCCTCAAGATTTCAGCTGATCCTCAAATAGGTATGGGTACCCTGTCCGAATGAAATCTTCCCTTTCCCACGGTGCCTCATCCTCGGTGTGATTGCTCCACTGAACCTTGAGAAATTTAATTGTCTTTGGTCGGGTTCTCCTTTCAGACTCTTCCAATATTTTTATTGGACGTTCCCGGTAGGTGAGATCTGGTTGCACATCAAGATTTTCATCCGACACATGCTTCTCCGGGTTGCTTACACATTTCCGTAGCTGCGAAACGTGGAACACGTCATGGATGTCTGATAGTTCTTTGGGAAGGTCCAACTGGTATGCCACTGTGCCTCTCCGTGCACCTATACGGAAGGGTCCGATAAATCGTGGTGCTAGCTTTCCTTTGACCTTGAACCATTGCAGTCCCCTCATAGGAGATACACGTAGGTATACGCTTTCACCGGGTTCAAAACTTACCTCCCGATGCTTTTGATCGTAGTAACTCTTCTGTCGACTTTGGGCTGTCTTGAGTCGATCCCGTATTATTTTAACTTTTCCCTCAGCTTCTTTTAATATGTCTGGGCCGAAGATACGACTGTCCCCTGTTTCTGACCATTTTAATTGAGTACGGCATCTTCGTCCGTACAAGGCTTCGAAAGGTGCCATTTTCAGGCTGGCTTGGTAACTATTGTTGTATGCGAACTCGGCATACGGTAAGCTTGCCTCCCAACTGGTCCCGTAGTTGAGGACACATGCCCTCAGCATGTCTTCTAGTATTAGATTTACTCGTTCCATTTGTCCTCCAGTCTGGGGGTGATAGGCTGTACTGAACACTAGTTGTGTTCCCAGGGCTTGCTGCAATTGATCCCAAAATTTGGAGACGAACTGAGTGCCTCTGTCAGATATTATGGTCTTAGGAACTCCATGTAGACATACTATACGGGCGACGTAAAGCTTGGCAAGCTTTTGGGTGGTGTGGGTCGTCTTGACTGGAATGAAGTGTGCCACCTTTGTCAGTCTATCTGTGATGACCCATATGGCATCATTCCCGTGCTGTGACCGTGGCATTCCAACAATAAAATCCATCCCAATATCGTCCCATTTCCACTCAGGTATCTTGTTTGGCTGTAACAGTCTTGCGGGTTTTTGGTGCTTGGCTTTAATGTGTTGACATGAATCACAGCATGCAATGTATGTGGCTATATCCCTCTTCATACCGTGCCACCAAAATCTTTCCTGAATGTCCTTGTACATTTTGGTCCCTCCAGGATGAATTGAATACGGAGCGGTGTGGCTCTCTGCTAGAATTTGCTGTTTGAGGTCTTCGTTATTGGGTACGCAAAGTCTGTCTCCGAACCATAATATTCCCTCACTGTCTATGGTAAATTCTGAGGCCTTGCCCTGACTTAATTTTCTTTTTATACCTTCAATGCTGGGGTTTCCATGCTGAGTCTTCTTAATTTGTTCTATTAGTGTAGGCCGTATTTCCATATTTGACACTTCGCCTTCAGTGACCATCATTAAGTTGAGCTTGGCGAATTCCTGCTGGAACTCAGGTCGTAAGTTATGTAGGCTGCCGTTGTCCGAGCTGGGGTTACGACTGAGAGCATCTTCTACTATGTTTGCTTTTCATGGGTGATAGTGGATGCCAACGTCATAATCTTTCACTAATTCCAACCAGCGTCGTTGTCGTAAATTGAGTTCTGGTTGGGTGAAAATATATTTGAGACTCTTATGGTCCGTATATATTTCACAACGATTCCCAAGCAAAAAGTGTCTCCACTCTTTGAGTCCATGAATGACTGCAGCCAATTCCAAATCGTGAGTAGGATAATTTTCTTCATGTTTCCGTAGTTGCCGGGAAGCATAGGCGACTACTTTGCCTTCTTGCATTAGTACGCATCCGAGGCCTTTCCGGGACGCATCACAATATACTTCAAAACTTTTGTGTATGTCTGGTACGACCAATACTAGGGCTGTTGTTAATTTATTTTTGAGTTCCTGGAAGCTTTTCTCACATGCTTCGGTCCACACGAATTTCTTATCCTTCTTGAGTAACTGTGTCATTGGTTTGGCTATGGTGGAAAATCCCACAATAAACCTCCGGTAATATCCATCCATTCCGAGGAAACTTCGTACATCTGTCACATTGGTTGGTGGCTTCCAACCAAGTACAGCCTTGACTTTTTCCGGGTCCACAGCCACTCCTTCTTGTGTCAATACGTGGCCTGGAAAACCAACCTGTCTTAACCAAAATTCACATTTCCTAAATTTGGCGTAGAGTTAATGTTTCCTTAATTCTCCTAGTACAATACGGAGATGTTCAGCATGCTCTTCTGGTGTCCTTGAATATACCAAGATATCATCAATAGATACCACCACAAATTTGTCCATAAATTTCATAAACACTTTGTTCATGAGGTGGACAAAATATGCGGGGCGTTGGTTAGTCCAAACGGCATTACTATAAATTCATATAGTCTGTATCTGGAGGTGAATGTTGTTTTTGGGATATCTTCTGTCCGTACTTTTAATTGATGATAACCGGACCTCAAGTCAATTTTTGAGAAAACCTTGGCTTGAGCGAGCTGGTCAAATAAATCATTTATCCGTGGCATCGGATATTTGTTCTTGATAGTGACCATGTTGAGCGCTCGGTAGTCTATACACAATCTCATGGTCCCATCCTTCTTCTTGGCAAATAATACCGGCGAACCCCAAGGTGAGGAGCTGGCCCGTATAAATCCTTTGTCCAGTAATTCCTTTATTTGCTTCTTTAGTTCAACCAATTCGGACGGTGCCATTTTGTATGGTTTCTTGTAAATGGGGGTGGTTCCAGGTGCTAGCTCCATGATGAATTCTATTTCTCTGTCTGGGGGCATGCCTGGTAGCTCTTCGGGATATACGTCCGAAAATTCACTTACTACTAGAACTTTGCTCAACTCCGAAGTGTCTACCTTGTTTAATTTTGGTTGCCACGATACTGGTCTTTCTTGAGCTGCGACTCTTATTGTCTTTTCGTGATGATGAGTAAGAATCATAGTTCGGTTAAAGCAGTCGATAAATCCTTTGTTGGTGGTTAGCTAGTCCATACCCAGGATAACATCCAGTCCCTTGTTTTCCAACACGATGAGGTTTGCGTGAAACTTTAACCCTTCAATTTCAATGGTTATACCTTGGCAGTAATTTTGAGTGATCTGCTTACTTCCGGGGGACTTGATGGTCATTGATTTTCCCAAGGGAAGCATCGAAAAATCATGTTGCAAAGCAAAGCTCTTCGAAATGAACGAATGAGAAGCTCCAGAATCAAACAAAACCATGGCAGGTATTGTGTTGACAGGTAACGTACCGAGTACGATATCCGGGGCATCCTGTGCTTGCTCCTTGGTCACATGGTCCAGGTGTCCTTTCTTGTGGTTGTTATTGGGGTTGAAGTTGCTACACTTGGGCGCGGAATTGTTTCCGTTGCTGTTTGGCTTCGGTGCTGAGTTCCTTGGCTTTGGGCACTGTTTGGCATAGTGTCCCTCTTCTCCACAAGCGTAGCAAGTACCACCTTGGCGATATGTGAAATCCTTGTCCCTTGCATGAATTTTTTTGCTCGGACGAGTGTCATTGGTCATAGATTTGTTCGCCCCATTTTTCTTAAAATTTATCTTATTCCTGTTGTTGCGAGTGTGGTTGGTCTGATCCCTTTTTCGCTTGCGAATGTCTTCCAGACTGCGACGCTGATTTTCTAAAGTGTCTTGAAATCTGGAAAAGTGTGTACGACTGACTGGCATTTAAGCGCTGGTGCCAGACCGTCCAGGAATTTTTCCATCTTATTTTTAGTCATACGCTCTTCGTTGGCATAACGAGATAATTGGGTAAATTGGCTGTCGTACTCAGTTACTGTCATGCCCCTTTGCTTGAGGTCATCAAACACTCTTTTCTTGATCTTCATAATGCTTCTAGGGATGTGCGCCCCATGAAAGCCTTCTTTAAAATCTTCCCAGGTGATATCATTTTCATTGGGGTGCATGTGCAGAAAATTCTCCTACTATGACGCGGCTGCTCTAGTAAGATAATGCGGTGCATAAAGTACTTTTTCACAGTCTGAGCATTGTGCCACAATTAATTTCCTTTCAATGTCTCGAAGCCAATCATCGACTTCAAGAGGTCTGCAGTGTGAGAAAATGTTGGCGGACGTGTCTTCTGTAATTCAGATAATTTTGAATGCTGCTGGTATGGCTCACGATGATTTCCCATATTAATGACATGGTTCATCATTTCCTGATGCTGCTGCTGGATTTGCTCGTAAAGACGACATACTTGAGAAAATGCTGTTTCGCTGCCCTGCTGACTTGACTGCCCCTGCGTGAAATTGTTACCTGTCTGTGTGCCATAAGTTTCCTCTGGCGGACTTGGCATGGAACGTGTCCAGGAATGAGTCATTTCTCACTCTGGGGTATTATTGCAGAAACATGAGAAGAACTGAGCGGCAAAAATAAACCAAGACTTGCAAAAGCAGCAAAGCACAAGCTCCAAAGATTTTTAAAATAAAAACTTCATTGCGTACGGAGAAGGACCGCTTAGTACATCTTACACGCGAGTCGTAATTATACATATGTCACTCAGGATGCGCGTACACATTCCTGACATGTTATTTATGCTAGTGCACTTCTCCAAGTTCCTACATGATGCGCAAACAGACTACTTCCCATCATCCTATTTTACATATAACACATATCATACAAGCGAACACATCGCGTCGCGCAAAGGCGCACTAGTCGGAGATGTTGAAGACTTCCCTCGGCCTGCCGAGTGTAAGACCAAGTGGTGATGGAGATTCAACTTCCTCACTAATAGGCTCCAGGCGTGGAGTACTGGTACGAGGAGTTGATGCGGGCACGGAAGGTGGTGCAGCTCTGACTGGGGTAGAGCAATGACCTGGTCAAACTCCTCAGTGGTAGGTAGATGGCGAGCTGTGGCTAAGATGGAAGGTGCATAAGATGCTGAGGACGAGACAAAAGTCAGTGGTGGCGAAGTATGGAGTAGCTCCCTCCTGTTGGCGGAACCACTCTGGACTAAGTCCATACGAGCAGCCACCAAGTCGTCCACAAGGTTATCAAAGGCTGCCTCAAGAGCCTTGAGGTATTCAACCAATGATTCTATGGCTTCATCACATTCTCCCCTTGCGCAAGCAAATGCATAGTGGCACGTGTAAGGCACGTGGCATGGGAGGTAACGGTACCGACGAGTCTTCATCGAAGGAAGAGCATCCCGGAGACGAGCTATCGCCTCGCGGGCAGCCATTTGCATGGCATGCCTCTCCGTATGCATGGCCCTGCCCACAAATCGGAAGCGGCGTGCCTCAGAACGCGCTCCCTTGAATTGCACCGCGGCCTGGTGCATCGACACGCTGTCGCTGATCTTGTGACAGTAGAGTGTGAACTCTGGACGGGTCGATGGCCTGATCGCGACCTTTGTGATGGCGACGAGGAGCTTGATAAACCCCTCAGGAATGTTGGCGAACACCTGTGAATCGCAGTCGCCGCTGGCCATCTACAAAAGTAGAAAAAAATTGCGAATAGTCACGTCATAAATTTATGATGACTAACAGAAAATTGCTACAAATGCAAAAATGCCGAAATAGCACATAATACGCTAATAACCGATTAGCGATCGCACCTAGTGGCTTCCTACAGTCAGCCTGGATCTGGTACCAAGGTTGTCAGGACCGGTTTTTCAGTAAAATAATTGCCGAGAGACCGACCTTTTTATCGAACCAGCCCAGAAGAATACTTCTTACTGGTAGACAAATCCTTGATACAGAATTCCAGAGTACTGAATACTATACATGGTTGAGCTGAGGTTGCTCAACAATTTATTACAAGCACGCCGATATAATACATAAGTGCGGATATGACACAATGGTAGGGTGTCATACTACTAACTCGTAATAAAAAGGTGGTGGATATGTCAAAGTGTAGTGGGTGGCGTGACTCCAATATCTTACAGTTTATCGAGTGTCGGAGTGAGACCCGATGAATTTATTTGGTGGGTGGCGGAAGTGGTTATATAACAGTGATCAACTCCAGGATCGCAAGAGACTGACTGGGACTCCACTAGACGTCGGACTCGCTATCGAACTCTTCATCCATGAGATCGCCTTCGTCAACATCTGGCCAAATCAACAAGCCAGGTGAGTACTTTGAATGTACTCGCAAGACAGTTTGGACATAAGATATAATAAATGCAAACATGATGCAGGTGAGAATTCTAGCAATATGTATCCGAATAATATAATATGCGCTGCAGGTAAAAATGGAAGTCCGGCGGTAGTCCTCCCGAAATCCATAAAATAAATAAAAGGAAACCAGATGAGTGTTTGAGCGATGCCTTGTGAGGTAAAAGAAAAAAAATCATGCCACAGTCGGACGTCTGAGCGACATCGCATAAAGGGCTTATAACAAAATAAATAACAAGAATGCCACAGTCGGACGTCTGAGCGACATCACATAAAGGGCTTATAATGAAAATAAATAACAGGAATGCCATAGTCGGACGTCTGAGCGACATCACATAAAGGGCTTATAATAAAAGTAAATAACAATAATGCCACAGTCGGACATCTGAGCGACATCACATAAAGGGCTTATAATAAAAGTAAATAATAAGAATGCCACAGTCGGACGTCTGAGCGACATCACATAAAGGGCTTATATAAACAATGGTATAACGGTAAAATACTTCAAGAGATAAATCAGTGCAGAGATAACTGGTTAGTTCATCTACCCAAAAATGAACTTGACACAAATCACCATTCTTGTTACTAACATAAATTACTAGAGACGGTCACCGGGGTTGACACGAAGATTGACTCTAGGCCATAAACATGGCTACTCGAAAGATTTGACTCTGCAGAGCTTGTACTCTTAAATCACAGCCAACGGATTCCACTAGCCACAGGGACTAGTTCCGTCTACGGTGTTTTAGCAGAAACACAACTGACCAGTACACACCCATTTCACATCCTGCTGTCCGCAATCACCCGTGACAACATTCACGAAAAACTTTAAGACGGGGAGGCTACAACCTCGAATAGCATGGGATCAAATTTATATATGCGCGCTCTAAGGGGTGCCCCCTCTCGGTCCCAACCGGAAACACCCATACCCCCTGACCGGATGACGGACTTTAATCCAGGGCCATGGAACCCTCATCCATGCCCCTCTACTTGGTGTGTACACAAAAAGAGGTTTGCAACTGACTAAACCGTAATCTTGACAGACGGCATATGACAGTACCAAAAAGGAGACGAACGGGATCATGACTTCATTCACGTTGATACTAGAATTAACCATTGACTGGCATGCTCCAACAATACGAGTACACAACCCAGCATGTCACCACATGATCGGGGTGTTTCAATCATCATCATTCGGGTTCACCCGAAGCTTGCTTGCATGAAATATAAGCATTCACAAATGCTTATATGACCATGCTATGAAGAATAACTACTCGAGCAAACATGCAACACACTCATCATATCAAAGGTTCAAACATGCTTGACTGGTTCGGAGTAGTCGGAGTCTAACTCGGTGAAGTTCGCGGTTCCGTCACGTCCTTCGGTATCTACGTATTCAAACAAAACGAATACTAACATAAATACCGCGCGTGTATAAAAATTGACCCAAATATTTTTCAAATAAATATGACAAAAAACTAGACAAAAAACTAAAGAGGACACAAAAAGAATCAACTCGAAATCATCTTTAGTTAAAAAGATATTAGAGTTTCTGTCCAGGGACTTGTCTGTAATGAAACAGAAAGTTTCCAGGGGCTAGAATATAAAAACAGAAAACGAATCGGTACGCAGTACACCAGCCGAATAGGAAGACGTACTTTGCCCGAAGGCGCCTCCCAGGAAAATGTTTCGGAAAGGAAAAGAGAGGCTGACGAGGGGGGTCCCACTCGTCAGGTTTAAAAACTGAAACAGAGTCGCGCCGGCGCCAGAAGGCTGCGGTGGTCGCCGACGCCGATCCACGGCGAGGTAGAGGGATGGAGTGGTACCTACAGGTTCCTAGTGTTTTTCCGCGTCGGTGGGTGGTGGAGTTGAGCGTTGGCGAGCCCCACGTCGACGGCGACCCTATCTCCGGCGGACGGCGGCTCGGGTGGTCGTGGGCCTCGTCGGAGAGAGTTTCTGGGGTCAAATTGGAGTGGGGGTTAGTCTCCTATAGGTGTCAGGAGGCTACGAACGAGTCCAGGGCGGTGGAGGAGCTCTCACCAGAGAGGACACTGCTGGAACCCGAGGAGGACGGAGGTGGCCGGAGTTGAGGAAGAAGGGCCCCTCGAGGCTCTTCCAGTGGCTCGGCGTCGTCTAGTGAGGTGGTGGAGACATGCGGGGTCGAGAGCGGGCTCGGGGGCGCTATATATAGCCGGCCCGAGGCGGTTGCCGTGAACGGGATAAGTCCGGCAATCGATTACGGTGGTGCTGTGGTTGTACGGTTGGTTTAGGAGCTTGAGCATCGACTAGGAGGTGCACTGATCCCATTTCGGTGCCTAACTCAGCGAGGTAGGGGCGGTAATGGCATGTCCTCAACGGAACGGTCGTGCGGCCCGTCGGTGGCAGAGAGCGCGCCATGTGCGTGCCAGGCCACGGTGATGGTGCTGCAGGCGTGCGCTGGCGATGGAGAAGGCCACGCGGACCTCCCTGGCGACTTGGGCGGTGCCAAACGGTGTTGTGCCGCAGGGTGCCCCCTGTCGGCCGCCACGGATGGCTCTACCGCCGGCGTGGGCGGGCCAGGGTGCCACCGACGCCAAGAACCAGCCAAGCGTGCGTGCGGTGCTCTGGATAAGAGCGAGGTGCAGTGCAGCATCGAGCCAAAGAGGCACTGGTGAGATTGACGATCGTTCCCTGACGAACTGACGAAGCTGCACTGTCGCCTGTAATTCTTCAGTTAACTTTTTCTGAAACTGAGAGAAACAGTGCACGCCAGGTGTTTGACGAAATGATTTTGACACGTGGAAAATCTTTCTGGAGTTGATATTTGGTGGAGTGGTCTCTTGATGTATCTAGAGGCTGCCTGAATTTTCACAGAATTTTTGGAAGAAGGAAAATATGAATTTCACCAAAATTTGTAAATCTGGTCCAAACTTGCAGCAAGTGAAATTTGAAAATTTTGAACTGTGGACCAGTGAAACAAGATGGATCTAGGTTGTGGGTACTAAGGACTATCCAGGGAAGTTGGTTTGGAATCAAACATTAAAGTGAACATGGTGGTTCCTTTGTAAATCACCATGGCTCATTTCAAAGGACATAAATTATTTTTGGTGCAAAATAATTAGAAGCAAAATTCCAATAAGGTTGAAACTAGCTAGAATTGATGAGAGACTTGTCTCAAGGTGAAGAGGGGGTCTTGGAGAGAAATATTTCCATTGGGTGCCAAGGCAAGAAAGGTTTGAAAGGGGAAGACAAGTCCAAGATTAATCATATGATGGATATTCATGGAGGGAAAAGAATCAAACAAACCCTTTGAAAAGAAGTTGGTGTTTTAGCCAACACAAGTGGAAATCCTTCAAGACCAAAACCAAGCTTGAGAAGAACACACAAACTTTGGTCAGAAAAGTTTTTAGAAAGGGGTTTCAAGAGAAGATCAAATACCCCCCTTCCAAAAGACCAAAAGTTTGGAAGAAATCAAATCCAAATTTTTTTTTGGAGTGTTACACCTGAGGCGGTCACCGGCCCCTCGGAGAATTGGGTGAGCGACCATGTGGACGCGTTGGTAACGGAGCTCGTTCCAGCTATCGAGGATACGCCGGTGCCCGAGGGGAGCGACACCGACAGTTTCGGCGAAGGCGTCGATGCTTAGTTGAGTTCCTGCTATAAATTTGTTTTTGGTTGTGGCTCCAGAGCCGGGTGAGATGGGTGTCACAAGGCTTAAACTTTTGATGATGTAATTGAACACTGTAAGGATGGGTTTTTAGGCACTCCCTTGCTTGTTCCTGAGGCTGTGGCCTTAAGCCCTTGTCGCGTGTCAGGACGGAGTGCCTGCTGACCTCGTCCGGGCGCGCCTCGCGAGTACCTGCTGTGAGCGCAAGAGTGGTTGGCGGTCCAGCCGCGGACCAGACAGAACGTGCGCCCATGCCTCGGCCCCTGCTCGCGAGGAGTGACAGGGCGGGGTTGCGGACATAGCCCAGCTCGGTTGAGCAAGACGAAGAAATGGACTGGCGAGGAAACACGGCGTAAATCACAAAACACAGACAAAAATTCTCCCTTTTATTCAAGAAACGAGTCGCGCGGTGGCGAGATCGGCTCGAGAAAGCAGATACAGAGGGAGCAAATGCGAATGGCAAAAGGAGGGGCCGCGTCCGGCCCCTGAGCAGGTCTTCAGTCTTCTCCCCAGCGCGGAGCATAGGGCTACCACCGGCGGATGTGGGCATAGCCATTGGGGGGCAGTGTCGACGGCCAACGCGGATCATGGTGCTTCCACTCGGCATGGGAGGGAGCCCCCGAGGTCCTAGGGCGGCGCTCCGGAGACTCCAGGGCGTGTACAACCCCACTCATTATTACGTGAGAGTGTCATGAGCGGAGATCTTCTGACGTGCCTGCCCCTTCGCTTTGAGGGCCCCGCCCCGCACTAGTCCGCTCCCTCATGAACTCACCCGAAGGCGGCATGCATGAAGTGGGACACTGCGCATGATGGGGGGATGGGACCTTGGCCATAGGCCCCCCTCCGAGCACTAGGCGCGCCACTCATGCGATCTCTGAGCGCGCTTCGCCCATGAGGGCTAACATCGCTCAGAGACGCGGTGTCCTGAAGTGCGAGGGGGACCCCGCCCTAACCACGCTCCTAATGGCCCCTGAGCCCTTCCTGATCAGGGTCGGGCCCACCGGGTACTGGATTTCATGAGCAGGGGGACGGAGCCGCGGTCTTGGGCTCTCCTAGTGCGCGTAGGACGGGCTGTCGTACCGCCTCCAGATGCACCCTCCGCAGCCCGGGGGATGGTACGCCAGGAGGCGCGGCGTCTTGAGGTTGAACGGAGGGGGGAGAAGGCCCCTCCCCGCGCGCATCATACCCGCCAGCGAGCCCCTGGTGAAATCCAGGGCGGGCTCATGCGTGACGGGTCACGCGCGGGGGGACGAGGGCCTGACCCGGTGTAACACACCCGCTGGTGGTCGTTACTCCTAGCGGGATCTAGACTGGCCCCACATATCAATACTAGTCTTTTCTGCGCACTTTGTCCTCAGTCGTGCGCACCCGGGAGCAACTTCCCGGTCATTCACCCATCCTGAAACTACTCCAAGCTGAGCACGCTTAACTTTGGAGTTCTATCCGAATGGGCTCCCGGAAAAGAAGGAAGTCCTTATTGATATGAGTAGTCTATTATCCCTAATAAGTCAGGACATCACATACACCCTCACTCAGAGGAACCGACGTCCTCGTCGGGCCACATGAACGTTCCCTCTTGGCACAAACGTCTGTGCATCCAGTCTGGTACATGTGCCATGTCGTGTGCCACGACGGGTCACAAACGTCATGAACAACATGACCACGCACATGTCCGCAAACATCCGTGTAACTACGAGGGTCGACTCTGATACCAACTTGTAACGCCCCGGACACAGCCGCTGGTGGTCGTTACTCCTGGCGGGATCAAGACTGGCCCCACATATCAATACTAGTCTTTTCTGCGCACTTTGTCCTCACTCGTGCGCACCCGGGAGCAACTTCCCGGTCGGTCACCCATCCTGAAACTACTCCAAGCTGAGCACGCTTAACTTTGGAGTTCTATCCGAATGGGCTCCCGGAAAAGAAGGAAGTCCTTATTGATATGAGTAGTCTATCATCCCTAATAAGCTAGGACATCACATACACCCTCACTCAGAGGAACCGACGTCCTCGTCGGGCCACATGAACGTTCCCTCTTGGCACAAATGTCTGTGCATCCAGTCTAGTACATGTGCCATGTCGTGTGCCACGACGGGTCACAAACGTCATGAACAACATGACCACGCACATGTCCGCAAACATCCGTGTAACTGCGAGGGTCGACTCTGATACCAACTTGTAACGCCCCGGACACATCCGCCGGTGGTCGTTACTCCTGGCGGGATCTAGACTGGCCCCACATATCAATACTAGTCTTTTCTGCGCACTTTGTCCTCACTCGTGCGCACCCGGGAGCAACTTCCCGGTCGGTCACCCATCCTGAAACTACTCCAAGCTGAGCACGCTTAACTTTGGAGTTCTATCAGAATGGGCTCCCGAAAAAGAAGGAATTCCTTATTGATATGAGTAGTCTATCATCCCTAATAAGCCAGGACATCACATACACCCTCACTCAGAGGAACCGACGTTCTCGTCGGGCCACATGAACGTTCCCTCTTGGCACAAACGTCTGTGCATCCAATCCGATACATGTGCCATGTCGTGTGCCACGACGGGTCACAAACGTCATGAACAACATGACCACGCACATGTCCGCAAACATTCGTGTAACTGCGAGGGTCGGCTCTGATACCAACTTGTAACGCCCCGGACACACCAGCCGGTGGTCGTTACTCCTGGCGGGATCTAGACTGGCCCCACATATCAATACTAGTCTTTTCTACGCACTTTGTCCTCACTCGTGCGCACCCGGGAGCAACTTCCCGGTCGGTCACCCATCCTGAAACTACTCCAAGCTGAGCACGCTTAACTTTGGAGTTCTATCTGAATGGGCTCCCGGAAAAGAAGGAATTCCTTATTGATATGAGTAGTCTATCATCCCTAATAAGCCAGGACATCACACCTGGGCCTTCCCTTCCCTTTCTGTATTGACGTGGCAACCAGAGTAGCCTCCTGGCCTGCCGAGGCCCGGGGCCAAAGACATTGTTGGCCCGAGGCCTACGGCTGGTGCTGCGAGTGCCGGCCCCCGCAGGCACCTGCGTGCATCTCATTCGCGCTCCATGGCCATGGGCGATGATGATGAAGGATTGAGGGCTAAGAGCGGGGGATCTGCCTCCCGACCTTCCGCTCCTGAGCCCCCTTGTGCTGGCGCCTGGTTGCATCCGACGTTCGGCGTAGTCCTGGGGTCGCCCCCTGGTGGCTCCTCGACGGGGGTGGTTCCTGAATACAAAGGGCTTCAAGGCAGAGGGGCGGTGTCATATGCAGGGTTCAGCGGATGATACGTCCAAAACGTATCTATAATTTCTGCTTGCTCCATGCCTCTTTTGTGTGATATTGCTATGTTATTTATACACTTCCATACACTTTTGATCATATTTGGACTAACCTATTAACTAAGTGCACCCCAGTGCCAGTTTATGTTTTCTGCTGTTTTTGTATTTCAGGTTTTCCCATTACGTAAATTGCCAGAAAAATTCCGGGAAAAATATATAAAAAATCAGCGTTCCGGAAGCTTACATGCGGCCAAAGTAGGGCCGGAGGGGACCCACAGGGGCTCCAGGCGGCCTGCAACGCGGCCCCCCTGGCCGCGCCGGGGGGGGCACCTGGGCACCCCTGACACCCTCTGATGCCCCCCTTTGGCATATATTTACACCGTGTCGCGAAAACCCTGATTCCGGACCCCTTTTCTCCAGACGCGATTCCGATCTCCGCCGCCATCACCGTCAAGCTTCGGGGGACCAGAATTCCTGCGCCGGCACCCTGCCGGGACGGGGAAGTGCCCCCGGATTCATCTCCATCGACGTTGCTTCCTCCCTCCATGATGCGGGAGTAGTTCCTCCTCGGGGCTGAGGTTCTTACCAGTAGCTATGTGGTCAATTCTCTCTCCCATGATGTGATCTTCGTTGTGATCATAGGCTATGTTAATCTAGGGTGATCCCATGATATTTCCCCTTCCTCTATGTATTGGATTGATGTACTCACTTGTCTTTATCTAGTATAATCCCCGAGACCAAGGTGACAGCGGTCTATTGGAGATGGATTAGAACAATATATTCATGAGTGATTTCCTCTCTTGTGTGTTGATTGAAGATTGAGAGTCTCTTGGTGCTTGTCTTTGACTATCCTTTAGATATGTTGTGGTGATTGTGGGACTCTCTTTGGATGGCCGCGGTGACATTGGGAAATCCTTAGATTGAGAACTACAAACTTTGAGGTGTGCTTTTGTAGCCCTACATAATTCTCGTGCTCTCTCGACCACGAAGGAATGACCTCTGAGTGCGTCCCCTTTGCATGTTTTATGGGAAATATCATGTGATTCGATTATGTTAATGTTGTTGGGAGTTGCCACTAGTGAAAGTATGAAGCCTAGGCCTTGTTTCCACCATTGCAATACCATTTGTGCTCACGTTTACCACTTGTTTGCTTGCTGCACTTTTTATTACAGAATTATATTACTTTGCTTTGCCACTTCTATCATCCATATTTTACCATCTCTTCGCCGAACTAGTGCACCTATACAACTCCTAGTTGTATTAGGTGTGTTGGGGACACAAGAGACTTCTTGTATCTTAGTTGCAGGGTTGCTTGAGCGAGACCATCTTCAACCTCTACTTCCCTGAGTTCGATAAACCTTAGGTCATCCACTTGAGGGAAATTGCTGTTGTCCTACAAACCTCTGCGCTTGGAGGCCCAACATAGTCTACAAGAGTAGAAGCGTGTCTAGACATAAAGCTATTTCTGGCGCCGTTGCCGGGGAGGTGAGCGCTTGAAGGTATATCTTTAGATCTTGCAATTAAATCTTTTTGTTTCTTGTTTTTATTTCACTAGTTATGTTTATGGACAACCTTGTTATTGGATCGTTGCTTGCGGGAAGACACCCCACACATGTGGTGGTTGCTCCTCCCCCTACTGAAATTGTGCCCTATAAAATACCAGCTGGTATTATCGATTATGTTTTGGCTGATCGTTATGCAGGAGACAGACATCC
Source organism: Secale cereale (assembly GCA_902687465.1). NCBI lineage: Eukaryota > Viridiplantae > Streptophyta > Magnoliopsida > Poales > Poaceae > Secale > Secale cereale. Next base: position 378,985,596 of record LR738714.1, on the reverse strand, counting down.
CGGTGAACACTTGCTATATCTATCACAACTATGTTCATTATTTAAGCTTGCAGGTGTATCAAGGGAGTTTGTCATGAGGAAATTATTTGCCTTGTCACTGAAAGGAAAAGCATTGGAATGGTATAGGCTACTAAATGACTCTCACCTACTGGAGTGGGAAGAGATCCAGTCTCTCTTCTACTCCAAGTTGTATCCTCTTCATGAAGTCCATGAGAATAGGAATTATGTTTATAATTTTTATCCTCATGATGGAGAGAGCATAGCTCAAGCTTGGGGGAGACTGAAAACGTTAATGCTAAAATGTCCTAACCATGGGCTCCCCAAAGATATGATTATTACTAATTTCTATGCGAGGCTTTCTCGACAGGATAAAGATTTGCTCGACGCTTCCTCTATGGGTTCTTTCACAAACAAAAAGATTGATGCTAAATGGGAACTCCTTGAAAGAATTCAACGCAACACTGAAGATTGGGAGATCGACAAAGGTAAAGGGTCAGGTATAATTTATGAGTATGATTGCATTAAGTCCTTTGTTGAAACTACAAGTTTTAATAAGTTTAGTGCTAAGTTTGGGCTTGATTCTCAACTCCTTGTTGATTTCCTCAAATCTTTTGCTTCACATCTTAATATGCCTAAGGAGGATTGGATCGAGCATCATAAACCTTTTAACGAGATTTGCAAAGAAAATGAAATTGTTCATGATGATTGCAACATGCATGATCCAATTCCTAAAAATGAAGTTTTATATAAGCATGTTAATTTTTGTGGAGTGGATAGACCTTGTGAAAATCCTATGATTGAAGAAGAGAAGTATTGTAAGCAACATAAGCATGAAAGAACAATCACTTGCGTCAGAGATTTAAATCAAATTGCTAGAGAATTGTGTGACCTTTATCCTTTTACTTGTGAACTTTGCCGTATAGAGGGTCACTTTAATTTTCAATGCACGAACTTTCAAAACATAACTGTTAACCGGTTGTGTGATAACATGATCACCTCTGATCTTTATGATGAGCTTATGTTATTTTTGATGTGTGAGTTATCAGAAAAGACTTCATGGCTAGATGTTAATGCAATAGTAATAAAAAACACTTTGCAAAATTGCCATCTCTATTGTGTTGTTAATTGCCATGAAAATGATTACATAGGTAAGATTATAAAGGAGGGAACTTTACCAAAGTATAAAAATGTCTCTTATATTTCTGCTAATAAAAAGGAGAGTTTCTCCCAAGTTTCCCCTATTGTTTATAATGATAAACCAGGATATGTGGAGAAGCTTCATCTCCAACCACTCCCTCCTAAGGTTAAGAAGAAGAAAAAGAAGAGGAGGAGGAATAGGAGCAAGAAAGAAGAAGAATGGGTATCAACCTGGCCTGAGCATATTCCTCCCATCAACTTTTATCCTAACGATTGTAAGTTTAAAGAAGAAGGTGAAGTTTATTGCCTTAATTATCATCTTGATGATACGTCTGTAGGTACTATTGAAGATGATTTTGATTATGATATGCATGTTACTTATTGTGATTGGGAAAATGATGATAATGCTACTTATGATCTTGAAAATCTTTTTGGTACCAACTCTGAAAGTGATGATATGGGAAGCTCTAAGCTTGGGGATGATAGGATTGCAAGTCCTTTACCCACTAGTGATGTGATAATTGATAATTCTTTTGCTAGTAAGAATAAAGACAACATGTTTACAAATATAGTTGCTAGCAATGATAATGCTTTTCTCTACCATGATGATGTTATAACTCCAATCTATAGTGATTATAAAGGTACCTATGACATAAGGAGAAATAATCCTTATGAAACTTGTCATAATCATGGAGGGAATTACTCCCTTGTTGAACACCACCCTCCTAATATACAATTAATCTATAGTGTTCAAGTTGTTTATGATAGTCCTACTCCCACTATTACCAATGAGAAAGATCATGCTTATGTGGAGAGTAAGAGTACCTTTTTGCATGTGGATCATGGTAACAATGCTTTACTTGATGCTTATATTGTTGAGTTCATCCATGATGCCACTGAAATTTATAATGAGAGAGGGAGACTTGGTTCTAAATATCTTAATAATAAGAAGTTTCCTCTCTTTATGGTGAATATTTTGAAGTTATGCTTGTTTTGCCTTCCTATGCTAGTTGCTTTGTGCTTCAATGAATTATTCTATTGCAATATTCCTATGCATAGGAAGCATGTTAGGCTTAAATGTGTTTGGTATTTGCTTCTTGATGCTCTCTTTTGTTCTTCAACTCTTATTCCTACGAGAGCATCATTAGAGTCTTATGCCTAGCTTAAAGGCATAAAAGAAAGCGCTTTTGGAAGGCAGCCCACAATGAATAAAATTTTATTTCGCTTTTGTTGTGTCTTGATGGTTGTTACTACAGTAGCATCATCATTGTATCTTTACTTTTCAGCTTTGTGCCAAGTTTAGCCTCTGATTGCAAGAAAGTTCAAAAGTTGTGACGTGCTGTCCAGCAAACAGATTCTATCCTTGGACAGAAAAATTCGTATAAAATCACCAGATCATCTTTTTGGTCTGAATTTTTTCGACAGTGTGCTCTATACAATTGGCTTTCGGGCATCTGTCCTGAGTTTTTTTATTTAAGTTGCAGAAGTGCGCCGAAAAAATTATTTACTACCTGCTGGTCTGTTTTTCACAGATTCTGTCCTGTTTTGCCTTTCCTTCGTTTTGCAAACCTTGAGCTTGCTTTTTCTTTGCAAAAACCTTTTGGCAATCTTGAGAAACAATAGACCTTCAAGAATATCCTTATTTCCAGCAAGGAAAATTTATTTTATTATGGGTACTAACCTCGCTAATCAGATTATGATGAGTTATGTATGAAGGGAGTTTTCAAGTGTGCGAGGGAAGAAGATAAAAAGATTCAGGAGTGTCAAACGCTCAAGCTTGGGGATGCCGCCATGCACCCCCAAGAAATATTAAAGGAGACTCAAGCATCTAAGATTGGGGATGCCCCCGTGCATCCCCTTCTCCATCAACATTATCAGTTCGTCTTTCGTTCCACTATATTTTTATCACTTCATGTGTTATGTGCTATGCTTGGAGCGTCTTGCTTTTAATTTTTCTTTTTAGTTTTCTTTAGCTTTTCATAACGAGTCGGAACTCAGCTTTCTTTATGAGGGAGAGAAACACGCTCCACTTCTACCTAGAACATAACATAGAATTTTCATGTCTATCTATGCTGTGTGTGTTCTTTGTCTTTCAATAGCTACTATCATGTTTAGCTTTTAGTTTTCATGCTTATCTTTTTAAAGAGCTTTCGTTTAGTTGGTTGCTTGAACTCTCTTTATTTATCATGATTATCTTATTAAGAGAGTTTGCTTCCATTGCATTGGTTGGTATGTCTATGATAAAGATGCTACGTGCATAATGGCGCTTAGTAGTTCATGTTTTCTTATGGTTAGTCTCAAATAGCTGGGGGATTCCCAATGTGTTATTGGTGTACCAACATGATTTGTTTGCCTATGATGTGGTATGGTTTAGTAATATCTTCCTTCAAGAATTTATTTTGATTGACTTGGCGTATGCTCGCGCATATTTAAGACTGTAAAGAAAGTCTGTCAAGCCTTGATGATCTTTTGTTTCTGAGTAGCGATATAACTTCCATGCCTGATTCAATGTTGCTTTGTCGCTCTGCATGATTATGACCGTCATTGCTCTCTTAGTTGGTCGCTCCCAGTCTTTTGCTAACCTTCGCCTGTACTAAGCGGACTGACTGCTTGTGCATCCAAATTCTTTTAAACCAGTTATGCCATATGAGTCCACCATACCTTCCTACATGGTATTTACCTGCCATTCCTAATGGAGACTTGCATGTACCATCTCGAAATTATTCAAAGAAAAAAATGCATTCCTATTTTGTGCCTCTGTTTTAAGTTCATGAGGAAGTAGTAGTTAATTCATGATCTTTTTAAGTTGGACAAGCTTCACCCCGGGATTGCATGTATAACGTGCAAACCCATAATACGAGAAGGAACTGGCATTGAGTGTGCCCGACTCAAAATTAATATAACAAACAAACCCTCCTTCACGCTTTGTTCATGAGAAATCAGAAAACTTTGGCAGTGATAAACAAAGGAGATTAAGAGGATGTGATCGTCCTCATTAGGGAGCCGTTCCTCAAAACTTGTCCATCTCAAGAAGTGATTGAGTCATCTGCTAGCATTCGTTGACGAAATATGCATAATCTAAAAAAATATTTATTACCTCTGTTTTTAAAACCAAGAGCTCTGGTACATGTTTAGTTTTTGTTTCCGACCACGGGTTTTCAACCTTGCCATCAAAAGCCACGGTTCGAGAGTCTCCACCTTCTTTAAAGCACCAACTATTGAGAGCATGATTGTCATTCTGAGTGTAATGTGCATTGTCCCAAAGTAGCATTGTCTTTTGCATGATTATGATGTCGTTTATTTTGAAATCATTGTATTTAGTCATCACTTAAACCTTGGAGGTGCCCCTGCATTTATGTTTTGCTTCACTAAAGGGGGCAAGCGAGATATCTCTTTATCATATTTGCACACCATGCTCATTACAAATCTATTTGATGTTTCAGTATCATGTTGTAAAACTTTCAGTTCTTTGTGATTTTCTCATGAGGCAACTTAATTACTACAGATTCATTGTCTCAGTAAGCTTTTGTCATATGACTATGAAAAAAAAGTCCTATATGGTTAATAGCATGTCACCACAGAAATTATTCTTTTTATCATTTACCTACTCGAGGACGAGCAGGAATTAAGCTTGGGGATGTTGATACGTCCAAAACGTATCTATAATTTCTGCTTGCTCCATGCCTCTTTTGTGTGATATTGCTATGTTATTTATACACTTCCATACACTTTTGATCATATTTGGACTAACCTATTAACTCAGTGCACCCCAGTGCCAGTTCTGTTTTCTGCTGTTTTTGTATTTCAGGTTTTCCCATTACGTAAATTGCCAGAAAAATTCTGGGAAAAATATATAAAAAATCAGTGTTCCGGAAGCTTCCATGCAGCCAAAGTAGGGTCAGAGGGGACCCACAGGGGCTCCAGGCGGCCTGCCCACGCGGCCCCCCTGGCCGCGCCGGGGGGGGGGGGCGCCTGGGCACCCCTGACCCCCTCTGATGCCCCCTTTGGCATATATTTACACCGTGTCGCGGAAACCCTGATTCCGGACCCCTTTTCTCCAGACGCGATTCCGATCTCCGCCGCCATCACCATCAAGCTTCGGGGGACCAGAATTCCTGCGCCGGCACCTTGCCGGGATGGGGAAGTGCCCCCGGATTCATCTCCATCGACGTTGCTTCCTCCCTCCATGATGCGGGAGTAGTTCCTCCTCGGGGCTGAGGTTCTTACTAGTAGCTATGTGGTCAATTCTCTCTCCCATGATGTGATCTTCGTTGTGATCATAGGCTATGTTAATCTAGGGTGATCCCATAATATTTCCCCTTCCTCTATGTATTGGATTTATGTACTCACTTGTCTTTATCTAGTATAATCCCCGAGACCAAGGTGACAGCGGTCTATTGGACATGGATTAGAACAATATTTTCATGATTGATTTCCTCTCTTGTGTGTTGATTGAAGATTGAGAGTCTCTTGGTGCTTGTCTTTGACTATCCTTTAGATATGTTGTGGTGATTGTGGGACTCTCTTTGGATGGCCGCGGTGACATTGGGAAATCCTTAGATTGAGAACTACGAACTTTGAGGTGTGCTTTTGTAGCCCTACATAATTCTCGTCCTCTCTTGACCACGAAGGAATGACCTCCGAGTGCGTCCCCTTTGCATGTTTTATGGGAAATATCATGTGATTCGATTATGTTAATGTTGTTGGGAGTTGCCACTAGTGAAAGTATGAATCCTACGCCTTGTTTCCACCATTGCAATACCATTTGTGCTCACGTTTACCACTTGTTTGCTTGCTGCACTTTTTATTACAGAATTATATTACTTTGCTTTGCCACTCCTATCATCCATATTTTACCATCTCTTCGCCGAACTAGTGCACCTATACAACTCCTAGTTGTATTAGGTGTGTTGGGGACACAAGAGACTTCTTGTATCTTAGTTGCAGGGTTGCTTGAGAGAGACCATCTTCAACCTCTACTTCCCTGAGTTCGATAAACCTTAGGTCATCCACTTGAGGGAAATTGCTGCTGTCCTACAAACCTCTGTGCTTGGAGGCCCAACATAGTTTACAAGAGTAGAAGCGTGTGTAGACATCAGCGGATCATACCCCATGTCACCCTTGTAGGTCGCTGCGGGTCTTGACCATACAGGCGATCGGGTGTGGCTAGGGCAGCACTTGGTCCCTGACATCGTCATGTGGAAGCAGAATGGCTCGGCTCTGGTGCTGGCGGCGTCGAGGAGCTCGGCCACCCTGGGTAGTAGCGCGTCGTGGCCGCTATCGAGCAACCGGCACCTTAGCAGTTCCCTTGCCACCAGTATCGCGGCCCTCATGTTCGCCATTTCACACCGGTCCCGCGAGCTTACCGCCGCGTGCTCGACGGCCCGTGCTGCCGCACGGCCTTGGCGTCGAGTGGGCGGTGGGTGCTGCCGATCCTCTGGCGGCGGGTTGGTGATGCTCATCGTGCCGTCGGCCCCGATCAAGGATGGGTGGCCGAGAGTCCCGCGGCCGAAGGGCGATGCCTGAGCGGCGCGGACGCCACGGGCTTCCGCACGCGTCTGGTGAGCCTTCGCCATCGCGGTCACAGATTGTTGGAGCTGGGCAACGCGGGGTTGATGGACGAGAGTGGGGCGAGGTCATCGGAGAGGCGAGATTTCGACACGCCCCCTACCTGGCGCGCCAAATGTCAGATTCAGGGCTCCGCAAACCCCGTTAAGTTCGAACACAGGGGCGTGAACGAAGATCTCTCCCACTCTCGTCTACCTAGCGCCTCAGTCTCATCGCGGTGGAAGGATTCAAGCAAACACCAAACAAAGCACACAAGAGTTTCTCCAGGTTCGGGCCACCGCGTGGTGTAAGAGCGTACTTCATGCTTTGGTGGATTAGCCTCGGGTGAGCTGGGATACAAGCTAGTACAGAGGTTCCTGGGCTCAGGAGGTGAGCTCAGGAGGGTCAGGAGGCAAGTGTTCTTGCTCCTTGCATGGTGGCAGAGTGTATTGGTTGATCCTCTCTGCAGTGGGAGTTCTAGCTACTTATATAGGTGGCCATGGTCCTCTTCCACCGAAATGTTTAGGCGGGAAGGGATCCCACAACGACCATTTTTGAGCGGGAACACAAAGGACGTTCCTACCCTGACAAAAGCAGTCTTCGCCTGCAAAAGGATCAGGCGATGACGCGGTGGTGGGCTCGACGATGACATGCTCCTTGTAGTCCTTGCGGTCTTCGGTCTCGTTGCACCAATGAGGAAACCTTTGCCCCGCTCCTCGGGAACTTGCGGCTGCACTGCCCCCCTTGGACCGAAATGGTAACTGCGTCGCTGGCACGCGCTGGCACCTGCTGGCGCGGTGCATCACTGCTGATATCACTGCCTCCTCCTGAGGCGGGCATGGCCTTGGATTCTCGGCCCCTCCGGAGCACCTTGCTGAGGCTGCTCCCGGGGAGGTCTTGACGTCGTTCTCCTCGCGAGGCTTGGCTCCCTCGCAATGGTCTTGGGTAGCTGGTTGATCAGCTGGGCCGTATCAGGCCTTAGTAGGAGCGCGTCGCGGCCCGCTGACAGGAAAGTCTGGGTACCCTCGATCCCAGTACGCCGACAAATACTGCTTGTGCATCTACTTCCATAAACCCCAAAGTTATTCCCTATGAGTCCACCATACCTTCCTATATGCGGTATTTACCTGTCGTTCCAAGTAAATTTGTATGTGCCAAACTCTAAACCTTCAAACGAAATTATGTTTTGTATGCTCGAACAGCTCATTTATCAACTAGGGTTGTCTATATCTTCCATGCTAGGTGGGTTATTCTCACGATGAGTGGACTCCGCTCATCATTCATGAGAAAATGGCTGGTAATCAGGATGCCCAGTCCCATGCTCAAATCATAATAATTAAACAAAATTCCCCTAGGGTTGTTGCTGGTTTGGACGGTGCTCATTGTTTCGGGCTAGCCGTGGAGTGTGCTTGTTGGTGGTTGGGGGAGTATATACTTTACCATTCTGTTTGGGAACCACCTATAATGTGCGTAGCATGGGAGATATCGAGATTCCTGGTTGTTATGTTGACAATGAAAGTATACTGCTCAAAATGTTAATCATCTTTATTTAAAAATCGAGCTCTGGCACCTCTACAAATCCATGCTTTCCTTTGCGAAGGGCCTATCTATTTACTTTTAAGCAGAGTCATCATCCTCTTGTCAAAGATCACCAGTAGGAGAGCACCTCTGTCGTTGCATGTATTACTATTAATATGCATTAGGTATGATCATGACTAGATCTCTTTTACCATGAATTACAATGTCTGGTCAGTCCTTGATCTTTGAGGGTGCTCTGCATTTATGTTCTGCGGTCTCAGAAAGGGCTAGCGAGATACCATCTTGTTGTATCATATCATGATTGTTTTGAGAAAGTGTTGTCATCCGAGGTTTATTATTATTGCTCGCTAGTTGATTATGCCATTGATATGACTAGTCTTGAGACCTGAAAGTTATTGCGAATGTGGTTAGTTCATAACCTTGTTGAAAACCTGAATGCTAGCTTACATATTTACAACAACAAGAGCAAACAGAGTTTGTCAAAGTTTTTCTTTATCACTTTCAGTTTATCAACTGAACTGCTTGAGGACAAGCAAAGGTTTAAGCTTGGGGGAGTTGATACGTCTCCAACGTATCTACTTTTCCAAACCCTTTTGCCCTTGTTTTGGACTCTAACTTGCATGATTTGAATGGAACTAACCCGGGCTGACGTTGTTTTTAGCAGCACTGCCATGTTGTTGTTTTTGTGCAGAATAAAAAGTTCTCGGAATCGCCTGAAAATCAACGGAGAATTATTTTGGAAAATATAAAAAATACCTGCAAGAAGATCCAAACCAGGGGGCCCAAGGCCTGTCCATGAGGGTGGGGGCGCGCCCCCTGCCTCGTGGGCCCCCTAGTGCTCCACCGATGTACCCCCAGATCCTATATCTTCCGTTTTGGGGAGAAAAAATAAGAGAGAAGGAATTATCGCGTTTCACGAGACGGAGCCGCTGCCAAGCCCTAATCTCTCTCGTGAGGGCTAATCTGGAGTCCATTCGGGGCTCCGCAGAGTGGAGATCGTCGCCATCTTCATCATCAACCTTATTCCATCACCAATTCCATGATGCTCACCGCCGTGTGTGAGTAATTCCATCGTAGGCTTGCTGGACGGTGATGGGTTGGATGGGATCTATCATGTAATCAAGTTAGTTTTTTTAGGGTTTTATCCCTAGTATCCACTATGTTCTGAGATTGATGTTGCTATGACTTTTCTATGCTTAATGCTTGTCACTAGGGCCCGAGTGCCATGATTTCATATCTGAACCTATTATGTTTTAATGAATATATGTGTGTTCTTGATCCTATCTTGCAAGTCTATAGTCACCTACTATGTGTTATGATCCGGCAACCCCGAAGTGACAATAATCGGGACCACTCCCGGTGATCATGACCATAGTTTTGAGGAGTTCATGTATTCACTATGTGTTAATGATTTGGTCCGGTACTCTATTAAAAGGAGGCCTTAATATCCTTAGTTTCCAATAGGACCCCGCTGCCACGGGAGGGTAGGACAAAAGATGTCATGCAAGTTCTTTTCCATAAGCATGTATGACTATATTCGGAATACATGCCTACATTGCATTGATGAACTGGAGCTAGTTCTGTGTCACCCTAGGTTATAACTTCTACATGATGAATTGCATCCGACATAATTTCCCATCACCAATCCAATGCCTACGAGCTTTACCTATATTGCTCGCTGTTTATTTACTTTTCCGTTGCTACTATCACAAAAACTACAAAAAACACTATCGTTACTCTTATTGCTGCTACCGCCACTATCATATTACTTTGCTACTAAACTATCTTGCTGCAGATACTAAGTTTCAGGTGTGGTTGAATTGACAACTCAGCTGCTAATACTTAAGAGTATTCTTTGGCTCCCCTTGTGTCGAATCAACAAATTTGGGTTGAATACTTTACCCTCAAAAACTGTTGCGATCCCCTACACTTGTGGGTTATCACATAGGTTTACACCTCACTTGATATATCCAACACAAGGTAGAGACATGCTTACACCACATGCATATAGTCCATCTAATAGATTGGATCAATGAGTTCTGTCACACTACAAAGTAAACATGAATAATGAAATAGCATAAACCTCACTTTTCTTCTGGAAGTAGTATAGACCTCATACTTGCCATTGCCTTGGCATGCTCAACTTACGCATCGTCATCCATGGAACTTGTATCAACGAACAATAATGTTCGGAAGAGCTCAATCAATTTTGTCTCGGAAAGTTTAGCGGTTTCAAGCTGCTGACTTGAGAGTTGATGTTGGCTATCTATAACCTTTTGCCGCTCCAGCCTAGACGTTTTCTGGGTCTCAACAAAAGTGTCAAGTTTTTCTCCAAGCAAAGTAACCGACTCCCTTGGTTTGCGTTTACCATCATGCTCATCCTTAGATGTATCATGACCAGGAGGGCGCTCATCATCTTCCATATCAATAGCACCAGATGTTATATCTATTTTATCTACTCCCCGTTCATTTTTCTCATTGCTGCAAGCCACTTTCCATTGTCCCTAAGCTCTCTCCACATTGTCAAATGTTCTCTCCAAGGCGAAGGCCTATAGCTGCCCCTTACCATAACTACTAGTGTATAGCTTACTCATAGCAATATATCACTATATGCACCATGGAAAATGGTGATCTTTCTCTTCACCTTTTAAAATGGCTCTTCAATTGCACGACATCTCTATGACGATCTGCGGGAGTGAGACTATTATATTGAACATCTATGTCATCCCAATATTTATCTCTCTTCTTGCCATTCCCTTCAATGGGATCAGTTGAATGTTCCAACCAAGCTCTTGCCTACATAAGGAACATATAATTTAATATGCAACCAAATTATGGAAGTAATCGACATTTCACACTGACAAGAGCACATACCAATCTCTTCTCTTCCTGTTGTGTCCAATTCAAAGTTTCAAACACATCTTGAAGGCCCCGAATCATCTTCAAGCTCTACACCATGTTTTTTTTGTAAAGTACCTCTACCTGAAGCTGACTCGGATGTTTTATTTTCCTTATACTATGAATTGGTGGTGGTGGTTGCGGTGCCGGTGTTGAGAATAAAACATGTGTGGGGAGACCGAAAAAATGGATATTCTCTTGTTGCTCTTGTTGAGGTGGCGGGACATGCGATGGATAGTGCATTGGCTGGAATGGTGGGGTTCGTGGATTGCCTGATAATCTAAGAAAACCATCAAGCGGGTGGGTATACATCGGCCTGAAACAAGTAACAACAAAGGCAATAGTTCTACAAATCACCATAAAAGATCGAACCAAGAAATATTTGTTACATGCCAGCATAAAATTACATGAACAATTCCATAACAGCAAAGTAAAGAAGACATCATCACTTGTTTATATTCCTGAACAGGAGAAGAATCACTACAAAAAATACACTTCCATGATGACACGTGTTTGTCACAGTAGGTCACGTTTTCTGTCATGCATGTACATCCATGACAATTTTATGACAGAGTCAAGATAGTCATACATGTGTTGTCGTAGAAGTTTTCAATGACATTACCAAAATTTTCATCATGGAAGTGTCCACTTCCATGATGATAAATCGTGCGTCACAGAAGTGCTTTCGTCAAGGGTGTGCGACACGTGGCATCCACCGTAACGGAACACCGTTAAGCTATCGGGTCCGGTTTTGGATCCGATAACCCGTTAACAGCCCGGACCAATTGGGATTTTCCACGTGTAAAATTCTAATTGGCTGACGGAAACACGTGTCAGCTCCGCGTTGGCACAGGTGTCACTCATCCAATGGGCGAGATGCGCCTACGATATGTTGACACGTGGACTGGCCCAAAAGTGGCCCATAAATTTTAAATGGGCCGGCCCAACTAAAGGCCCGCAAGATTTTGCGGACCATAATGGGCAGGCCCAACTAAAGGCCCACAAGATTTTGCGAACCATAATGGGTCGGCCCAGCTAAAGGCCCACAAGATTTTGCGGGCCATAATGGGCCGGTCCAGGTAAAGGCCGACAAGATTTTTGCGTGCCATAATGCGCCGGCCCAGGTGAAGGCCCACAAAATTTTTGTGGACCATAATGGGCCGGCCTAGCTAAAGGCCCACGAGATTTCGCCGACATTAATGGGCTAGCACAGCTATAGGCACACAAGATTTTGAGGACCCTAGTAGGCCGGCCCATTAACTAGCTGCCATATTTTAGGCCAAATGCCGGCCCATATTTGATCCGGTCCATTAATGGCCTGCCACGTTCCGGTCCTAATAATGGCCCATATGAGATCCGACCAGTTGAAAGCCTACCATGTTCTGGACCAAATTACGGCCCAGATCAGGTCCGGCCCTTTAAGAGGCTTTGGGCTAAATTATGGCCCATATCAGATTCGGACCGTCAACTGGACACTATGCTTTTGGGCCCACTTGCTAAAGGCCCATTTAGTAATTCAGCCTAATATTAGTTTCGTCCTGTTAAGGGTCCGTTTAACATTTCGGCCCTATATTAATTTCAGCCTGTTAAAAGCCCGTCATATAGTTGGGCCTAACTACGGCCCGGTGTGCATCCAGCCTGCTCGCAGCCGATAATCTGATTGGGCCAAACAAGGACCAAGACAGTTTTGGTCTGTTATAAGCCTGTGATTTGATTCACACATTCATGGGCCGGGGTCTATTTCGGCCTGCTGCCGGCCCGTGAGCTGTTCGGCATGTTTCAGGCACAACCTACTTTTCAGCCTCCTAAAGGCCCATTGAGTTTTCTTGGGAAAATAGGGCCGGCGGTTTACTCGGCCTATTAAAGGCCAGAATCTACTAGTGGGCCAGTTTACATTTAGGCATGTTAACGGACCAAGATGACGGGCCCATGATGCGGATCATACATGGTGATTTGCATGACGGCCCGATTATGAACCGTAATTTTACGGTTTGGTCGGTTTACTGCGAAGACATGATATATATAGAGTAAAATAACTACAGCATCGTGAATAAGAAAAAAAAACTAGACTATACAATAAAGAAATTATGGCATATTACATCCACTGGGCATCAAAGTTTGCCACTATGATAATAAAGCACAAGCAGACAGCAGATTACATACACTGGGCATCAAAGATCGCCGCCAGTGCAACTAAACACGCCGACAGAATAATATACAAAATCGACAACACTTCAATAGAGTTCAAGAAAGGTTAGCCCTACTCGGAAGCTGCAGTGCAAGCAGCTGAGCAAGCTAGTGAGACTGCACTTGTTTGACACTTATATCCTCCTCACTCTGAAAGATAAACAAGCAAACAGATGACAGATTTTGCACATATAAGTATCAGTGCTAACAATTCATCACATTTCTTACGGATCAATAAAGTGACACAGTTTAAAATAGCATTAACACAATATGGTATTTTTCAGGTCAAGACATGGCAGGAAATGACATTGTGAAGGAGTTGGCAGCTTCGCGACACCACTGGATTACAGATCAAGAACTCATAAGTATCAATGGTTAGTGTGCTGTCAATTTTTCCCATTTCAGATTGGCAAAATATGATCACTTGCTCTATATAGTTTAATTTACATGGTATGAAGAAGGAACTTGGTTGTACAACTGAAAACTTAAATTGAGAAGGACAAACTTTTGTTTATGAACTGGAGTACATAATAAACTTTAAACATGCAATTTGATGCAAACACCAAAAATAAACAGTTGTTGCAGTCATGCCTAACCAAATATATAAAACAAAGTTTGAAGGCTTGAGAAGGACAAACTTACATTATTGGTGAAGGCAGGCTCTATAAAGCCTTTGCCCATTCTGATGGGGGGAAATTCAAGAAGTTTACCACAGAATCTTCTTCATAAGCATTGCCTTTATTCTACATATTGTTAAGAGTAAATATAGATGTCACAATATAAGAAAAAATGGAGAATATTTAAGATAAGATGAAGAGTGATGCTACATAACCAAGTAGCTATAAATGTAAGTACAGCGATACAGGCAAAAAGTACAGCCAAGAGCAATGTAGAGCTAAACTTCTTCAGTACCATCGGTGTTATCCAACGTTATGGTAAGAGTAAATATAGATCTTATGTGTAGAAATGGATGGCAAAGGAAAATAAGCTGCAGAGTGATGGTACATGAACAACTACCTGTCAATATAAGTACACTCATAAAGGACAGCAGGTACTTACAAGAACACTGCAGAGCTAAAAAAATTCATTGGCATTGGATATATTCTACACTAATGTAACCATTCATACAGATCGTATAATTTGGAGCGAACAATTGATAAGCACGCTATCATGCATACTGCTGTCACATAATGAACCAGGTATGTATGCAAGTACAGTGATACAGGACAACAGGTGCTAACAAGAGCAAAGCAGCGGGCAGCATATTTGCAATATCCTATCGTTCTTTTCATACCGGAATTCTTTTTCGAGCAGATTTCCTGCAAAAAAGATCCGTAAGGCACATGCGGAAAAGTAGAAGTTCAAATTGTCATATGATATCACAGACAGTACCTCATCCTCGGAACGAGACCAGTGCATAACAAGGTTTTTCCATTCAATGTCTTCTAAATTATAGCATAGGAGACTTCACCAGAAATTCGTTTATAGACTTGCCATCAAAGTGTGATTTCCTCAGGTAACACCAATACTGCTGCAATGCTTCCTTGAAAAGTGCAAGCAAGCTTTGCTCGTCATGACTATCCAGATTGACCCTCACCTACTTACAACAATGTAATGTAAATCATTGATGTGTTCAATCAGCAGAAAACATGAAAATAATCACCATGAATAATAGCACTTACACGTAGGTGGGACAGGAAGATGTGAAAATGGTGTTTGTCTTCACTATAATCTTTCAATGATGGGAATATATGCACGTAGTCCCTAACAACATTGAAAGCATTGTCTTTTAAACTGGGAATAACTGGAATGGGGTTCCAATCTGCAGGAATTGGCCATCTCTGTAGTTGGGATAGGTCTTCGGCCGGTGGACTTGTTGTACTTTTTGCTGGAGTGGGATTTTTCTGTGGTACGGCTAGTGATATGGCAACTGAAATCGGCATACCTTTTGCTGGAGCGCAGGTCCTGTGTGGTCGGGCTAGTGGTGTGGCCAGTGAAGTATGGGTACAGTCTGCTGGAGTCGGCCCTATGTTTTGTGTCACTGGTTGTACAACCAATATAAGTGGGGTGCTGTCTGATTTCTCTGGCACAACCACGTTTTTCAAGGACTTTGCTGGTGCTCCTTCAGGTTCGGCAATCACCCTCTTCCTTTTTGATGCCTGATGCACAAGAACAACATTTGAGTGGAAAAACATGGTATGATGATAGATGGAATATGTATTGATAATGGATGGGCATGGCATCTCGACATATATGATGAGTAAACTAAGCAGATGGCGGTGCAACAAAGTAGAAGAAATGCAAGACAACATATGCAAGATACGCGCAATCAATAAAACCTTGCCAAATTAGAGCAGGCACCTTGATGGGTGAACATGACACGCCATCTGCCTTTGACTCCTTGAGGTTAGAATAGTCATTAGGATCATATTCTGAACAAGAATCTACAGGTGGGCAGCGTATGAGTTTCATTGCATCCAGAATGGCACTCAATGCTTTGGTGCCAATTTTGTAAATCATTGCAGTGTTCCATAATAATCTTCTTATGCGCGGACTCTGATATTCACTATAATTACGTATAATATATGAGAACCATGAAAACATAAATAGTTGTGAGATTATCTTTGTAATGCAGAGGATATTCTAATATAGGGGCGCCCCGTAAACACTTGTGTGTTAACACTGGATTCTGATGAGAGAGCTCATGTGTGTTGTAATATGGTCTGTGCATTTATATAATCTGGCACAAGTACACAAAAAATAGGCTCCAAAAGTAAGGATAGTTGGCAGATGATAGGTTCAAAATATATTGTATAGATAGTTCATTGCCAAACAATGATAACAAGAGCGCACAGCAACTAGGAAGATCATAGTTTACATAAAAGGGGTACACCATAACCATGATATATAAATCAAGAAAGTGGAACTGGCTTGAAAATACGGTGTTGTATTGCCGCTAGTAATTAAAAGCATGTCGATCAAGTACATGCCAGCTCTATCAGCTATTGACTGCAGATGTCCCTGCTCCCCTTCCTGACAAGGAACATACTATAAGTACTAAATACAGAATAACAAAAGAGGAACATGTTAAAGAATAGAAGAGGAAGCATATTCTTGAGGTTCCGCTTAATTGCATACAATGTTGGTTGCCCACTCATGATGAATCACAGCGCCCAAAGAAATGCAATTCCAAGTTGTCTCTCTATATGTGGCAATTTTGAACAAGATTCAACAGGTGGGGAGCGTATGAGTTTCATTGCATCCAGAATGGCGCTCAATGCCTTGGTGCCAATTTTGTAAGTCATTGCGGTGTTTAGCTTCAAGAGTGGACTGCTGCTAGTGCGACACAAAGCAGCTACATAGATCATAGTGTAGATGCAATGGGAAAACCGTAAGCATCAGAGTAAAATCAGCAAAGTGGAACTTGCTGGAATATATGTGCTAGTATTGCCAGTACGGCTAGAAAGGCTTCGGATACCAGCTCTCTTCAACTGAAGGTGTGGTACTGTTAATATCAGTGTAACTCTCAAAGGCGACACAGCTCCCCGCATTTCCTTGCTATTCTTATAGGATTCATGTGGGCGGGCCACTACAAATCCTATTCCCATGTTTACAAAATCCTACGAATCAAAGAGGCCCGAAGAGTTCAAAGTGTCCATACCAACCGACCGTATAGACCTCTACACTGCAAATGTCCCTGCTCATCTTCACTACAAGAAACATACTGTACTACTATCATACTCCCTCTAATCCAAAATATAAGTCTTGGTAGAGATTTCCACTATGGATCACATACAGATGTATCCAGATACATTTTAGAGTGTAGATTCACTCATTTGGCTCCATATGTCATCCATGGTGGAATCTATACCAAGACTTGTATTTAGGAACGGAGAGAATACTTATTAAAGAAGAATGGAAGAGGAACAAGCAGATTTTGGATAATAAAATATTCGTTGCGCAGTGCCCACACATGATGAACCAGAGCGCATTAAGAAAGGAACTCCCTGCTGTCTCTCTATATGTGGTGCACGTGCTTTTTCGAAAGTAAAGTAGGAACATTAGCTGACCAATTAAATGTAATCTATTTTAGTAATATCAGAATCATATCAGATTCGTAATTGAGCAACAAGTTTGGAATTATGAGTGGCACGTTGTTTAGCTTGATGGATTCAGGAGCAGTGCTAAGCAGGTACGATGATGGTACTGAATATAAAGGCATGTCTACATGCAAGTCGCGTGACTTTTGTCATTTGGGTCAGTCGACCATTTCAGGCGGTTGGATGACAATCCTACGTCTCCTAACCCTTCTTCTTCCTCATCTCTGATTCTACCCATACAGAACACCGCACGGGCCACCGGCCGGACCATCGCCCCCCACCGCCTGTGTTCCTCCGCCACCCCCACCCCCCACCCGCGTCGAGATTTCTTCGTTCGACAAGGCCCCACCACCCCCCCACAACCAAAGTCCCCACCCGAGCCCCTTCATTCGCACCGGTAAACTCCGGCGAGCTCTGAAAAATCGACTGGTCCAATTTTGAAATTTAGTCTACTGTGATTTAACTAGTGTGGAATATAAAAGGGAGAAACCATAAGCATTGGGAGTATAGTGTTGAGCGTGCCATGGCGGTGGATGGGGTGGCGGACGGAGGAGGCTAGGGTGGAGAGGGTGTTTTGGTGCCCATGGAGTACGAATGGGTAAATGGAGGTGGAGAGGAAGGGGGAACAATGTTTGCAGGGCGCACTTGTCTCAAATGCGAGGAAATTTACAAAGTTAGCCCCCGTTTCAAATTTCGTACATCACAGCAATATTTGTCGGTTGGGGATAGGACGGTAATCTCGCATACACCGAATATTTGCCGACGAGAGTTTGTTTTTGGCGCCCACCGTGTATGAATCGGGGAGGGAGTCGATTTCGGCCGAGGACACACTGTGTTTTGGCGCCCAGCGTGTATGAATCTGGGTGAGAGGCGGTTATGTCACGTTTGAGTGAAATTACAAACCTACCCCTATTGAAACCTATAGAAATTGGGCAGATAGGCTTTGCGTGGCAGGGATAGGCAGTAGTAATTTCCATCTCGTAGATTTTGGTTTCGGGCGGTTACTGCAACTTTCCCCGCTCTATTCAAATTTTGCAGAGTGCACGTTTACCGTGCTAAGTCAATTTGAATCCCATTTGTATTCTATTTTTTCGGGCGGGATCCATTTTCGATTGGAATAAAATTCTATATACATCATTTTTATATATACTTTCAAAAGCACAACAAAGAATTCTGCTCCTTTATATGTATAATATGATTTACAAATACAATGATCTCAAAATCATAAGGTGGAAATCAAAAAATTAAAACAAATTATGTTCTACTAAAATGTATGGATCAGTAATATCTACACATTAAGTAACATAGATGCACGTGAATTCATATGAGTATGCATGTTTGATAGATCAATTTTGGTTCGAGTATGGATAGTATCATCATCTCGAATTCAAATGTTTGAATCCCTTTTATGTTCACTCCTTTCATGCCCATCTCTCTCGCATGCATGCTCCTTAATGTAGCTATCACTCTCTTTTCTCCAAGTCACCTGCACGCTCACTTCATGTTTCTCATATCCTCGCAAACATGGTCTCTCGACGTCTCCCTTGAGAAGTGTCACACTCTCCCTATCATTATAGATTACACGGTTTTCATTATCTCTCACGTCTCTGCCGTTCTCTCGTATCACTAGGTACCTAAGCTTTCTTTTTCACCGCCACACACACAGTCTCCACTCGTCTTTCACTTTGTCTTTCTCTCTATGGGATTCTCTCACACACCCTATATGTCTCTAGATATGAATCATACCACTAAAATTTCTCTCTCTCCTCATGTAGACACAACATTTGTTGCGGTCTCCTTTTCGTCTCCATCCCAGACTGACATTATTCATTTGTTTACTGATCAGACAAACTCCCCCCACCTCTCTCTCTCTCACACACACACAAATCCTGCTTCCACTCCCCTTCCCGACTATCATCTCTCTCTCACACACACACAAAACTCTAGCTTTCGCACCACCGACTCGTATTTCTCTCACAAACATTTATCGACTAGCCTCTAGATAGATTTATACACCCGCACACTCATGGTTCTACTATCGCATACATGTCTCTCTCCCGCTCCTTGTATCTATGTAGATTTTTCTTCCCTTCTTGAGACACGCCCTCTCGATCATGCACACACACACTATCGCCTCATTTTAAGCCGATACCTCTCGCACACACACTCTTTGTGTCTTTGTCACACATGCACTCTGTCCTCCTCCTCTCTCCCTCTCTCTCTGTAATGCCCAGGATGGGACTATACCTCCTACGTGTCGAGGCACGACTTAAAGGTATAAGCCCGTCCTAGAATGATCTCAAATTTGGTATCTTTGCACGACTCATGTAAAAGAGGGATTAAATTGCAAAAGGAGATAGTTGGCTTACACTCGCCACTTCACACAATATATTACATAAGCAAAACATCATTCAAAACATCACAACCCGACTACGGGTGAAGATCCAAAGAAAGATACCAAAACAACATAAAGCCACAGGTCAGGATCGAATCCTAGTAGAAACCACTACTGATCGTCGAAATGTCACAAGCATACGGCCACTCTCTTCATCGATCTCCAAGTGAAGAACTTGAACCAGCTCCTGCATCAAACTCGGCTGAACCTTCATCTGGTGTTGTAGTATCTGTGAGCCACAAGGACTCAGCAATCCCATAACCATGGGTATCAAGACTAGCAAAGCTTTATGGGTAGGAAGAGGTAAAGTGGTGAGGTTGCAGCAGCGGCTAAGCATAATATGGTGGCTAACTTACGAGTACCAGAATAAGATGAGAATCTACGCAAACGGTCGCAAAAGTAGTGATCGCTAAAGATCCTAAACTACATACGAGTCAAACATAATCCCATCGTGTTCTCTTCTCAAAGTGAAAAGAGACAGTCAGGTTACTCACACAGTTGTGTGTTTTACTTCGGATCCTCTGTCAAGTTTTCTACAACCGGACATTAACAAATTCCAATCTGCCACATAACCGCGGGCACGGCTTTCGAAAGATCATAACCCTACAGGGGTGTCCCAACTTAGCCCATCACAAGCTCTCATGATTAGCTGAAGTGATAAATATAATATCATCACCCCTTATCTTAGGGAAAATCCGATCAGGCTCGGCATCCCGGTAGCACAAGTCATTTCGACAATGGTAAAACAAGTCCAACAAGACCTCCCGGCGTGCCGACACCCTGATAGTAGCCGCGCGTATCTCGTCTCAGGCCACGACCGGATGAGCACAGAGTACAGCAACCGAAGACCCAAGATAACTGGGTGGCACCGCACACGACTCTATTTGGGACCAACACCATCAGCACTGGCCCCCCCTGCTATGTAGAATTAAGAATCCTCGGGTAGCGCTAACTCCCTATGCAAATTTAATTAATTAATTAAGTTGTTATTATGAGGCAAATTAAAACCAATGTTGGGCCTTGCTGGAGGAGTTTTATTCAAAGTCGAACTGTCAAGGGGTCCCCATTTCACCCATCGTGTAAGGAACGCAAAATCAAGGAACATAATGCCGGTTTATCGGCGCCTAAGGTGGCATGAGTGGAACAAAACACCGAGCAAAAGGCCAAGCCTTCCACCCATGCCCAGTATATATAGGTGTGTTAACAATGATTATAGATATTGTGATATATCCAACAACAAGTTCCCTCCTGGAACGAACTTCATCTTCACCTGCAACTAACAACGCTATAAGAGGGGCTGAGCAAGCGGGTAACATAGCCAAACAGTGGTTTTGCTAGGAAGGTTTCAAATGTTAGAGGTTTCATGGCAACAAGGAGAGGCTGACATAAAATATGGGTAGCGCGACATGTAACGATAGCATCGAGACAACTAAGCATGGCAATGGTAGTAAAGGTATCCAAGGGTATGATCATCTTGCCTGGGATTCCACAAGGGAGAAGAACGGATCCATGAAGTAGACGGAGCAACAGTCGAGCGAATCCTCACAACTCCGGAACGAAACCGAAGCTAACAAGAGAAGCAACCGGAAAGAAGAAAACAACGCGGTAAACACACAAGCATAAACATGGCATACGATGCACATCCATGTATGATGCATGTCCAGTTTAATTATGCATGGCATGGCAAAGTGCACAAACAAAACTACAAGTTAAGTGGAGCTCAATATGCAACGAGTTGCATATTGACAAAACACCACATTTTATTTATTTAGTTGACTCTCATTTATTTACAAGACAAGATTAAATGTTTTTAACATGGCAAGAGGTGAAGCATAATAAAACTACACTATTTAGACATTTTAAATGAGGCCGGAAATAACAACAACAATAATTCTGGAAAATCCCCATGAGCATGTTTATTAATTATAAGCAAACAACAATTAAACATTTTAGTGTTGTTAAATGATGCGGATGACATGATCAAGTTTATGCAATTTTATTAAAGTTGACATGAAGAGATATGAAGTTTATGTCACCGTGGTGGAAGGAAAAGGTGCCACGGCAACGATCCGAAAATGATGCAACACATCATCTCGGTTCCGGTAACTCGTTGAGAGACCGGTGCAAAAGAAAGGTGGCGTGAGCGAGTCGAACAAGATGAAAAGGTGGGGTGATCCCGTCACCGGGTTCCCACGGGTCAGCGACGAGGCAACCGAGGAACATGACAAAAGAAGGGCACGACGAACACGGTGCAAACAAGGGAAGCATTTCATACAACACAAGCAAGCATCACACAGGTCATCGTCTCGGGTTATACCTTCGAAACACTCGTTTCGGGACAGTTCGAGATCGTAGAGGAAGGAGTCGTTCTCGCGCGTCGTAGAGGAAGTAGTGGTTCACGTTTCCGAAGAGGAAGTAGTTGTTCACGTAGAGGTACACGTGTAGTCGTTTACATCCCGTTCGGAGAGGTACTTGCGGTCTCGGCGACGGTAGGGGTACACGGCGAGGGTAGTTGTTCACGTTCGTAGATGTACTCGTCATCGTAGCCGTTCGGTCGTCGTGGTACTTGGCGCTTCCGGCGACGGTAGTGGAAGTAGTGGTACATGTTCGTTTTTCCGTAGATGTTCCGGTCATTGCGGTCTTTGGCGTGTAGGCGTACACGGTTCTCTGTCAAGGTCAACAACACAAGCAACACAAAACAAAAACAAAAGCAACAACACAGAGGGACGACGAGGCCAGCTCCTGGCTGCCGGGCTGCTCGAGGCGAGGTGGACGGAGGGAGCTCTTGCTGGCCGGAGGCAGCAGCAAGGAGGCGCACTGGAGGCGCTTGGGGCGGCACCGGCGCTGCACGGACGAGGTGGAGAAGAGGAGGCAGAGCCTCGCGCGGACGCCGGAGACGGGACGCGAAGGCAGGGCGCTGGCGATGCGCTCGGCTTGGAGAGGAGGGCCGCACGAGGGGAAATGGAGGCCAGGCGCGGGTCGGCTCCTGGCACGGCGGGCGCTCGGGAGGGGGCTCGGCGCGTCGGCCTGCTAGGGGCGGCCAGCTCGGCGGGGTACTTGGAGGAGGGCGCGGGGGCGCTCGGCGCGGGGTCCGACCCGGCTGGGTGGCGAGGCGAGGAGGATCCTGCGGGGGCGAGAGAAAACGGGCGAAGGGGAATCGGGGCTGCAGCGGGAGATCGAAGGGAGGCTCGGGCGCTGGGGTCGCTCGCGAGCAGAGGGGACGAGAGGAAAGAAGAGTGCGGGCGAGGGGGCTCGAGGCGAGGGAATCGGGCTCTGGGAGATGAGCGTCGGGATCAGGGGGAGAGTGCGGGGCTCGCGCGAGGAGTCGGGTGGCGGCGCTGCGTAGGGAAAGGAGCAAGAGGACGTTCGGGCTTAGGGTTAGGGAGCGAATTGGGCCACGGGGAAGTTGGGCCAGAAGGCCAGATGGGCTCTGGGAGGCCTAGACCGCGGCTGGGAGGTGGCTTGGGCCAAAAGGAGGCCAGAGGCTGGGCTCTCTCCTTATCTCCCTTTTAAAACAAAATAGAAAAAGAGAAAGAAAAGAAAGAGAAGGTAGGGGAGGAATTTGTGCATGGGGATAAATTCCCTAGACTCGCAAAAAATGCAAGGAATTTAATTAAAATGGTTGGAGGGTTTTTGGAAGAACCTCGATAACGGGAAAAGAAATATAGGGAGGTTTTGAAGGAGAAACTCGAAGTGAAATAGACATGGGGAAATTATGCACGTGTGTTGCGGGTAATTCCAAACAATGGAATATTTATTATATAGCTCCCTAAATATTGGGATGATATGTTTTAAAGAGAAGACATCCTTCCCTCGATTTAAATGGACCGAAAGCCCACACAATTTATTTAAGTTGAGATGCAAAAATAATGACATGATGGCATGATGACATGATGCAATGCAAAAAAATAAAAACACAGGCACAAAAGAAACACACGGGAGAACCCGGAACATCTGGAATCTTCGGGAATCTTCTGGAATCTTCTGGGACGTCGGTCTTCGGGCGTCACAACTCTCCCACACTAACAGAGGATCTCGACCCGAGATCCTAGAGATAGCACCGGGTAAAAACGGAAGAGGAAGGGTAAAACAAAGTTGCTTCTTAGATGAACGAGTGAAACCAAAGAACCTTGAGAGGTTGAACATTCTTGAAGGAAAGAATACAACGGAGATGAACGAAGATGAAACTCCGTTAGAAAAGAGGAACAATGAACATTACGAGAACCTTGTAGGTTGAAGGACATGAAACAAGAGCTTACGAACCAAAAGAATATGAAACCACAACGGTATAGCCAAGGAATAAGAATGACTGAATTTGGACAGCACTCCGACTCAAAATGGAATGAATTAACAAGAACTTGAGGAGATGGAATGATATTTGATGAAATCAACAGCATATTGCCTCTGAAACAATTAAAAGAATGGCACGAGGGGTAAGAAGGATTTCAGACAGCACTCCGGTTAAAAAAGATAGGCAAAACTTGATAAGATGAGAGAACTAGAATGAAGAATACAACACTCCGGTTAAATGATAAAAGGGAAAGAACATGATTCTCGATAAAAACGAGATGATGATCAAAGAGAGCAATATCACAAAGCCTCCGGAACGAAAGAATAGCATATAGATCAACGAAAGAAATGAATGGAGAAGAAAAATGACAACTTGTCGCACAAATGAATTAGGAAGTCCTCCTTACAAAGAAGGGTTGAATAGAGTTATTGGAAATTCAACAACGACAACGAATAAGCTTGATGTGGGCTTGTGGAAAACATCTCAAAATTAAGAGGTGACAACCAGCCACTAATGGAAAACAATTGATTGGATTGAGATCAACAAGGAGACGAAAGAGTTATTTCACGGAGAGGATAAATGAAGAACTTGGGACATTTATAAGCACCATAATAGCAACAATCCTTAGGGAAAGCTTTTAGGTTAAATACAACCCAAGATAACTCCAACAGATAAAATGAATGGTTGGAAAGATCTCCTGAACAACGAAAAAGATGGGTTTAAATATCTCATTCCCGATAACTCGTGAATCATGAAACATGAATGAAAATTATCAAGAATGACATAACACCATCTGAAAGATAAGGTAGAAAGGATTGCAATTGGAAAGCAAGATGAAGAATGCTTGAGCTCCAACAAGAATCTTGATGAAGACTGCGAGGATGAATTAAATGATGAAGAACCACCATGAAGAACTCCGGTAATGAAAGCATGAGAAGTGAAAGATGAAAAGAATAAGATTCAAGTCCTGCGCTGAATTAGATGGAGCTTTGAAATGATAATTGAAATAACTTGGAGCTCCGGAAAACAAGATGAAGAATTTAGAACCGAGAATATGATATGATGAACAAGCTCCAGACAAAAGAATTAAATCACCTGAAGGTATAAGAATAAGAATTATGTCATGCATCTCCTTCACCAATTTAAATTGATGACAACCAAAGGATTTGGCATACTACTTATTCTCGTTGGAAAGAATTAAAGAGGGATCTAGCACAAGCTTGGGTAAATCTTCAACAAACCACCGGTAGGATTGTGAAAAGAACAAATGAATTAAAACGATAACAACGGAAGGGTAATCTTGAAAGAACCATCGTAAAAATATGGAGACGAACGAAGAGGCATCAATGAAGAATATTTGGAGGACGAAGTTGAAAACTGAGAACGAAGAAATATTCTGAAATGATGGCCTTCGGAGGATCACAAAGAAAAGAATTCATGAAATGCTTCGTATGGGTATGAAAATAATTCCACACAATCGAAACAATAATGAGGATGGCATGAAGCTAGAACCACGAATCTTCAAGAGAAGGCCAAGATTTAAGAGAAACACTTCTCCGGTCTCCAAATGTTGAGAAAGACAACGAGAAATGCCATGAAGAATTGTTGAGCACTCCGGAATGAAGAATTAAAAAGGTTGAAACAATGATGAAAAATAATTTGAAAGCGATCTTGGAGAAGGCATGTGACTGATGGAAATAATTCTTATGTCACATTTTGAAAAGAATTTGAGTATAACTCCGGAAAATAATTAGAAGAGTCAGGTAAGATCCTGGGAAAAGACCTGTGGGTTAGGGCACACTAAAGAAATCACCGTTGAAAAAGATTGCTTAAGAGATATATTGCACCGGTTGAATTAAATGGCTTGAATAAGATAAGAATCCTCAAAATAGTTTGAACGGATTAAGAATGGAATTATGAATCTTCTGAGATATCTTCAACACTCCGGATATGAATAACATGATGAGAATGATTAATTGGTGCACCGGAATAAGAAAGCGTTGTGAAAAGAGGAAAAGGATAAGATCAACACCGAAATCTTGAATTACATCCACCGGCAGAATTAGAGAACAAAAGAATGATAAATTTGAAGCTCTTGAGCATCTTCACGATAAATCACCGGATAAGAACATTGAAGGAAATGAATGAAGAACCTCACATGAATAAAATGGATACTTCATTTAGAATTCTTGCTCCGAGAAAAAGAAGGGTGGGAGGGTGGGTAAAACAAAGACAACATGAGATGATTGAAACAGACAAATCGTCAGATTTCTCAACGGTGTCCGTAAGGAATAACTTGAAGAGAAGGCACACCGGTTGAAAAGGATTAACATGAATATCTCGATGGTCAAGAAGAATTAGCACTCCCATAGAAATATGAGAACACCGATTAGGAAGGTATGGAATCAACATTTGACATCGAAGCAACTCGAATACCAGAATCAAGACAAGAACAAAGGTAGATATGCAACATATCTATCCGAACAGAGAATTGAACGAATGAATTCCGCAGGTACATCAACTTGTCGAGAAGCCACTTGGAGAACAAAAGTAAATAAAAAAGAAGGAACAAGGAACAGATAGAACAAATACAAAATAGAAGCTTCGTTCGACATCTTCGTGCTGAAAGCTCATGGAACGTGTTACAAAAGGGTTTTGCAATCCCCGGATCAGCATAGCCAAGGACCCTTTAAGATGCAACTCCCGATCGGAACAAGCCCATAAAACCACTTCACTCAATGTAGAACCCCAAACTTCATATCGTGCATCCGTTGGAAGAATGCCTAGAACTGCTGGATGAACCCACCTATTAATTTCCAAAAGTTTCCAGGTATGCAATCAGGTGTTGGGGATACAGGGGAAGCACCGCCCAATCAACTCTAAACCTACATCCAGCTGTATCCATCCTTCAACACATAACCAGTTGTTCTTGAAAACCGTTTACCTCGGTCCTTCGAAACGCATCCACTATACAAGCTATGGCAATACTCCCGAACTACCTCCCCAGTACTGGGTGATGTCGGGGTTATCTTGCCACTAACCGCATAGGAGAGTTTTCGATATCGGCCGTCTTAAGTATTCTAGTACTGCCGCGATGGATTTGTGACGACAACACCTCGGAGCTCAACTCCCCGGGACACTGCCAGAACCCCTAATGACAGGAGGCATCGAGAACAATGTTCTCGTCACAAAGACATCGAAACAATCCAAACAATACTCGCGAGATCCTAAATAAAATTTGGTGCAATTTTTGAAAGTAGAGGAGGCAAGAGTAATCGTCAGGAGTCCTCACCGGAGTGAAAAGAGATGAGAAGCAAAGAAATCCTACTCTCCGATATAAATATAAGACTCAAAACATTTTCAAGTGTGTGCCTAGACTCAACCGTCAACGATTCGATCAATCAATGGGGGCTTCTAGGTCGGAGAAGGCTCTGAACACCAACTTGTAATGCCCAGGATGGGACTATACCTCCTACGTGTCGAGGCACGACTTAAAGGTATAAGCCCATCCTAGAATGATCTCAAGTTTGGTATCTTTGCACGACTCATGTAAAATAGGGATTAAATTGCAAAAGGAGATAGTTGGCTTACACTCGCCACTTCACACAATATATTACATAAGCAAAACATCATTCAAAACATCACAACCCGACTACGGGTGAAGATCCAAAGAAAGATACCAAAACAACATAAAGCCACAGGTCAGGATCGAATCCTAGTAGAAACCACTACTGATCGTCGAAACGTCACAAGCATACGGCCACTCTCTTCATCGAACTCCAAGTGAAGAACTTGAACCAGCTCCTGCATCAAACTCGGCTGAACCTGCATCTGGTGTTGTAGTATCTGTGAGCCACGAGGACTCAGCAATCCCATAACCATGGGTATCAAGACTAGCAAAGCTTTATGGGTAGGAAGAGGTAAAGTGGTGAGGTTGCAGCAGCGGCTAAGCATAATATGGTGGCTAACTTACGAGTACCAGAAAAAGATGAGAATCTACGCAAACGGTCGCAAAAGTAGTGATCGCTAAAGATCCTAAACTACATACGAGTCAAACATAACCCCACGTGTTCTCTTCTCAAAGTGAAAAGAGACAGTCACGGTTACTCACACAGTTGTGTGTTTTACTTCGGATCCTCTGTCAAGTTTTCTACAACCGGACATTAACAAATTCCAATTTGCCACATAACCGCGGGCACGGCTTTCGAAAGATCATAACCCTGCAGGGGTGTCCCAACTTAGCCCATCACAAGCTCTCACGATTAGCTGAAGTGATAAATATAATATCATCACCCCTTATCTTAGGGAAAATCCGATCAGGCTCGGCATCTCGGTAGCACAAGTCATTTCGACAATGGTAAAACAAGTCCAGCAAGACCTCCCGGCGTGCCGACACCCTGATAGTAGCCGCGCGTATCTCGTCTCAGGCCACGACCGGATGAGCACAGCGTACAGCAACCGAAGACCCCAGATAACTGGGTGGCACCGCACACGACTCTATTTGGGACCAACACCATCAGCACTGGCCCCCCCTGCTATGTAGAATTAAGAATCCTCGGGTAGCGCTAACTCCCTATGCAAATTTAATTAATTAATTAAGTTGTTATTATGAGGCAAATTAAAACCAATGTTGGGCCTTGCTGGAGGAGTTTTATTCAAAGTCGAACTGTCAAGGGGTCCCCATTTCACCCATCGTGTAAGGAACGCAAAATCAAGGAACATAATGCCGGTTTATCGGCGCCTAAGGTGGCATGAGTGGAACAAAACACCGAGCAAAAGGCCAAGCCTTCCACCCATGCCCAGTATATATAGGTGTGTTAATAATAATTATAGATATTGTGATATATCCAACAACAAGTTCCCTCCTGGGACGAACTTCATCTTCACCTACAACTAACAACTCTATAAGAGGGGCTGAGCAAGCGGGTAACATAGCCAAACAGTGGTTTTGCTAGGAAGGTTTCAAATGTTAGAGGTTTCATGGCAACAAGGAGAGGCTGACATAAAAGATGGGTAGCGCGACATGTAATGATAGCATCGAGACAACTAAGCATGGCAATGGTAGTAAAGGTATCCAAGGGTATGATCATCTTGCCTGGGATTCCACAAGGGAGAAGAACGGATCCATGAAGTAGACGGAGCAATAGTCGAGCGAATCCTCACAACTCCGGAACGAAACCGAAGCTAACAAGAGAAGCAACCGGAAAGAAGAAAACAACGCGGTAAACACACAAGCATAAACATGGCATACGATGCACATCCAAGTATGATGCATGTCCGGTTTAATTATGCATGGCATGGCAAAGTGCACAAACAAAACTACAAGTTAAGTGGAGCTCAATATGCAACGAGTTGCATATTGACAAAACACCACATTTTATTTATTTAGTTGACTCTCATTTATTTACAAGACAAGATTAAATGTTTTTAACATGGCAAGAGGTGAAGCATAATAAAACTACACTATTTAGACATTTTAAATGAGGCCAGAAATAACAACAACAATAATTCCGGAAAATCCCCATGAGCATGTTTATTAATTATAAGCAAACAACAATTAAACATTTTAGTGTTGTTAAATGATGCGGATGATATGATCAAGTTTATGCAATTTTATTAAAGTTGACATGAAGAGATATGAAGTTTATGTCACCGTGGTGGAAGGAAAAGGTGCCACGGCAACGATCCGAAAATGATGCAACACATCATCTCGGTTCCGGTAACTCGTTGAGAGACCGGTGCAAAAGAAAGGTGGCGTGAGCGAGTCGAACAAGATGAAAAGGTGGGGTGATCCCGTCACCGGGTTCCCACGGGTCGGCGACGAGGAAACCGAGGAACATGACAAAAGAAGGGCATGACGAACATGGTGCAAACAAGGGAAGCATTTCATACAACACAAGCAAGCATCACACGGGTCATCGTCTCGGGTTATACCTTCAAAACACTCGTTTCGGGACGGTTCGAGATCGTAGAGGAAGGAGTCGTTCTCGCGCGTCGTAGAGGAAGTAGTGGTTCACGTTTCCGAAGAGGAAGTAGTTGTTCACGTAGAGGTACATGTGTAGTCGTTCACATCCCGTTCGGAGAGGTACTTGCGGTCTCGGTGACGGTAGGGGTACACGGCGAGGGTAGTTGTTCACGTTCGTAGATGTACTCGTCATCGTAGCCGTTCGGTCGTCGTGGTACTTGGCGCTTCCGGCGACGGTAGTGGAAGTAGTGGTACATGTTCGTTTTTCCGTAGATGTTCGGGTCGTTGCCGTCTTTGGCGTGTAGGCGTACACGATTCTCTGTCAAGGTCAACAACACAAGCAACACAAAACAAAAACAAAAGCAACAGCATGGAGGGACGACGAGGCCAGCTCCTGGCTGCCGGGCTGCTCGAGGCGAGGTGGACGGAGGGAGCTCTTGCTGGCCAGAGGCAGCAGCAAGGAGGCGCACTGGAGGCGCTTGGGGCGGCGCCGGCGCTGCACGGACGAGGTGGAGGAGAGGAGGCAGAGCCTCGCGTGGACGCTGGAGATGGGACGCGAAGGCAGGGCGCTAGCGATGCGCTCGGCTTGGAGAGGAGGGCCGCACAAGGGGAAATGGAGGCCAGGCGCGGGTCGGCTCCTGGCACGGCGGGCGCTCGGGAGGGGGCTCGACGCGTCAGCCTACTAGGGGCGGCCAGCTCGGCGGGGTACTTGAACGGGAATCGGGGCTGCAGCGGGAGATCGAAGGGAGGCTCGGGCGCTGGGGTCGCTCGCGAGCAGAGGGGACGAGAGGAAAGAAGAGTGCGGGCGAGGGGGCTCGAGGCAAGGGAATCGGGCTCTGGGAGATGAGCGTCGGGATCAGGGGGAGAGTGCGGGGCTCGCGCGAGGAGTCGGGTGGCGGCGCTGCGCAGGGAAAGGAGGAAGAGGACGTTCGGGCTTAGGGTTAGGGAGCGAATTGGGCCACGGGGAAGTTGGGCCAGAAGGCCAGATGGGCTCTGGGAGGCCTAGACCGCGGCTGGGAGGTGGCTTGGGCCAAAAGGAGGCCAGAGGCTGGGCTCTCTCCTTATCTCCCTTTTAAAACAAAATAGAAAAAGAGAAAGAAAAGAAAGAGAAGGTAGGGGAGGAATTTGTGCATGGGGATAAATTCCCTAGACTCGCAAAAAATGCAAGGAATTTAATTAAAATGGTTGGAGGGTTTTTGGAAGAACCTCGATAACGGGAAAAGAAATATAGGGAGGTTTTGAAGGAGAAACTCGAAGTGAAATAGACATGGGGAAATTATGCACGTGTGTTGCGGGTAATTCCAAACAATGGAATATTTATTATATAGCTCCCTAAATATTGGGATGATATGTTTTAAAGAGAAGACATCCTTCCCTCGATTTAAATGGACCGAAAGCCCACACAATTTATTTAAGTTGAGATGCAAAAATAATGACATGATGGCATGATGACATGATGCAATGCAAAAAAATAAAAACACAGGCACAAAAGAAACACACGGGAGAACCCGGAACATCTGGAATCTTCGGGAATCTTCTGGAATCTTCTGGGACGTCGGTCTTCGGGCGTCACACTCTCTCTCACACACATGCGCTTTTTGCAACAACTAGCAAGATGCCCATGCGTTACATGGAACATCAAGATGCATTTTTATGAGTAGTTTATCTTGTGGGAGAAAAGGATGAACAAGGGAATGCCTTATTTGCAAGTGTGGAGAGGGGTGTGGGTATCATTTTGCAAAATTGCCATAGTTTCCTTCTTATCCGTCAGATATAGATCGGACGGCCTATATTGCAGGATGGCAGGCACACGATCATCACCGACTATGTTTTTTATAAGAGTAGGATAAAAAACAGAGTTGGGGATGATGGTGGGCCCGCCATCCTACAATATAGGCCGTCAGATTTATATCCGGCGGATAGGAATGAAACTATGGCAATTTACCCGCACTCCTCTCCACATTTGTAGATAAGGCCTTCCCTCGTTCATCCTTTTCTCCCACAAGATCTTGATGTTTTGTGCAACGCACGGGCATCTTGCTAGTAAGAGTAGAAACTAGACAAATACCACTTCTCGAATCTTGAAACCAACAACATTCCTCCCTTATCTCATCAAAACCGCCAAAGGAATATATTTTGAGTGAAACATAACAATTTTTTAGTGATATACGTATTTCGAAACTAGACTTTGTTTTCTATCAAATCGGTGAATATGTATTAATCTACTCAGATTGTGTGGCAACGCATTGGCACATTGCTAGTAGTTATTAGTATAATTTTTTGGACACCAGACAAACGGTGGAGTACATATACGAAGAGAAGAGGCGCACGCATGCAGTCGGTCTCTCGCTATCTCGCACACATTAGTGTTATGTAAAGGCAACGTTAGCAAATAAACCCTAAAACCCTAGGTGCACGATTGCTGCATTCACGGGTACCAGGTACGTGGTGGAGCGCACCTTTGTAGGAATAGTCATCTCGCGTGATAATTTGATCCGTAGGAGTCGATGGTCGGGACCACAGGTGAACGACTTAGAGGCGATGGCTCGCCAGTTGCCACAGATCGAGTAGCCATGTTTAAAATATCATTTTTCTTAGTGGGGTTAAGAGTTCCGATTTTCAATGGCGCGTTATAAGTACTAAGTAGTTTTTAGAACGGTTGGTATGGAGCGACAATGGAATTCATAGTACTAAGAACCTCCTTGGTGTATGGTTGTATGGGTTTATGTTGCGAGATGTTGAACCTGGTAGTTGTAGGGCAAATACTATGTTTAGATTTAGATGTTGGTATTTAGTAATGAAAATCGGAAGGGGGAAACCCTTCTTTGATTAGAAAAAAAACCTACTACCTCCGTTCTGGTTTACTAGTCCCCATCCTATTTTGGGTCAAAGTTTGTCCACGAATTTTACTTGTAAAATGTGAATGGAAAACGAGATTTTGTTATATGCAAACAAAAAAGGACTGGAGGGAGTGATTGCTCTGACATGGACGCGACCTCTCTTAGCGCAGGCATTGAACCGGCGCGCCGGCCAAGAGGGCCCCACTCGCTGCAGGCCCGGCTGAACACGCCTCCTCGCCGCATGCAACCGGCTTCAAACTGCCCCTCCTGCCTTCATTGAATCCGCATGTGTGCCGGCAACATGTCCTTCCGCGAGCCAGCCGGCATTTTAGAACACAAAAAATGACCAAAATATAATTAATTACGCATGGTCTTGACTTGTTGTGCTCGCACTGGTAGCAGGAACTAGAGGTTTTTCTTTATTCATAACTCTCCTCAAATGTTTTTTGCTTTGAAGTGAATCATGGCTGTGGACATTATGTATGAATGTGGAGATATCTGTGAACATGAGTTTGATTTGGAAGTTGAACTTGGAATGTCGGGCTTGCGCGTGAACTATACCATGTCCAATGCTTCATTTGTTATTGTTTGGAAAGTAATTGCTCTTATTACATGACCCGAAAAAAATTTGTGCCACATCAGTAGATGCACGGACATCACAACAGGCATGTTGACTTGATAAACATTTGAACCTAGCTACTATGAAGGAAATTTTGTATTGACAACAGTTTTAGATAGCAAGAGACGCCTAGCCTGCTCTGCCTCTGCTAGCTTATTTCTGGCTTCTTCCATCTCTTCTTTGGCATGGGTGAAGAGAGCATCTGATTGCTCTTTTCGCTTCTTCAGGAACACAGCTACATTCTAAAGGGCTACTGCACGCTTTCTTTCAGCCTTTACTAGAGCCACGAGGACACGAACAACTGACGACTCCACCTGGCTTGTGTGTAATCCAGCATCATCTGGGAATTGCACCTTGTGTCTAATCCAGCATCATTAGGGAACTGGCACCTTGTGTGTAATCCAGCCACATTCTGGAAACATGATCTCAAGGTTGACCATACTTCCCTCCTCACAGGAACTGCATCCTGACATGAAGTTACTTCTTTTTTAGATAATTACTCGGAGCAACCCAGATCCATTTAGTAGAAGCCAGATAAACAGAACTGGGAGAAGTGAATTCAAAAGGAAAAAAATATAAAAACAGACTACAAGGAGAGAACACCCACTTCCTTCATCAAGCTAAAAACGAAAGCATTAGGACGATTAAGACTCTTCTTATGACACATCAAAGAACATGAGGCTTAAGAGAAACAGAAACTACAACATATACACATCGAAGAACACGAGGCTAAACGAAAGTAATTGAAAGGGTGTTACTTATGAAAGCTCATTTTACAGGTTGGGTGCAGCTCCTCTTTAACTTGCCACGCTCCTTGAAGATGTCCCCAATATCCCGTGTTTGGTCTTCATTGCTCCTCTACATGTTCACACTTGTGGTTTTAAAATTTCAACATGGCATGAAAAATATACTACTAGTAATACTCACGCATCTTGTGGGAAACATTAAAGCACTCGTCTGCCATGTTAGAGTATCTCCAACAGAGTCGCAACGCGCGGCGCTTTAAAAAAGCGTTTACAGTGCTGAGATCGAGAATTAGAGATAGAGAGTAGAGGATAGTTCTCAGCATAGATAGATAAAAAATAGATTATTCAACTACTCCTCGTCGTCTGACTCCTCCTCGGTGATGTCCTCCTCCGACGTCTGACTGTAGGCTTGAAGATACCGATCGTCGTCGCATTCCCATGGCGACGCTACTCCTAGGCTCATGTTGAATTGAGCGTCCGCTTTTCGCCTACGCTTGTCCTCGCGATAGGCGGCTCGCTCCGCCCTCCTTTGCTCGTAGAACTCGCGCTCGTTGATGATGTCATCTGGGAAGCGTTGGCGCCACAGCGCCATGGCTTCCTCGCCCATCTCGGCGATGCCGAGACGGTGCTCCTGCCTCCAGTGGTCGCGACGATCCTCGTCGGTGATAAGCCACGGCAGAGGCGCGAGCTCCTGTGCCCGCTCCCGCGTCGGCACATTTGGGAAGTTCAATGTCCTATGAGGCCACCGGAGGCGCCACGCCGCCGCGTCGTACGCGCGGGCAGCCTCGTTGGCGGTGTCGAAATTGCTGAGGCCGAGGCACATCCCGCGAAACCAGATCTCGGTGGAGAAGCCGCCAGAGGGGCGCGCGCGGACGCCGCGGTATCCCCAAGTTTCCCGGCGACGCGGCGGCATGGTGGCGCGGCGGCGACGAGGCGAGAAAGAGCAGGGAGAGAGCGGTGGTGAGGCACAAAGCGGGGAGAGAGTGGTGGCAAAGCACAGAGCGGTGGGAGGGCGTTGGATTTTATAAAGCGCGCCGGACACCGCGCGCCAAAACTAGCGCACGCCCGGCCGCTTTTTCCTACGCACGCGCAATCCTTTCCCGACGTCATTGCTATCTCTACTCTCTTCTCTACTGTTATTTTTATTTTATATTTAATATTTATCTCTACTTCTGAACTCTCTATTTTTTCTCTACTTTTTCCCTAATCTTCTAAAAAACTGAGTTGGTGATGATGGTGTTCCTGCCATCCTGCAATATAGGCCATCTGATTTATATCTGACGGATAGGAAGGAAACTGTGGCAATTTTGCAAAAAGATACCCACACCCCTCTCTGCATTTGCAAATAAGGCATTCCCTAGATCATCCTTTTCTGTCACAAGATAAACTACTCATACAAATGCATCTTGATGTGTGCAACGCATGGGCATCTTGCTACTTCTAAAAAACTATCCATCATTTTCCACACTACCGGTTGCAGATGAAATACCTACCCAAGCATAGCGCGATACAGGAGCGACGCACAATTACAAGCTGATATTATGTTGGACAATGGAGGCTATAACCAATTACTTTTACGGGAACAATAGCACCCAGGAAATTTGAAGTGTAGGTATGAACAAAAATGGAACTGCACATGTACTGCTAAGTGATTCAATACACACATTACCAATCGAGGAGGAGAACGATGGTAGCGGCGGCCTCTGTGAGTCATGGTCGGCAACGGGAGTCAGTTCATTGTCCACGACGGTGGTGCTTCTGCGCTTGGCATCGGCTTCCGGGAAGCAGGTCCGAGACCGTGGAAGATGGTGCCGGGGAAGAGGATCCGTGTACAATGACGACGGTGGACCGGCTCCAGTGTGGCGTACGAGGTCGTCGATGAGGCAGATGCGTTGCGGTGGACGAGTGCTACGATGTATAAGGGGAGGAGCACGAAGGCTGCGGTGCCGTGGAGAAGTCTATTTTGCGGTGGGGATAGAAAATGGGGAGTATTCAGGTGTACTACTCTGGGTGCCGGGGTGGGGTTGGCTGGGTAGGGTGAACCTGAAGTTACGAAAACAGCCCCCTACCAACCGTCATCTATCGGCCTGTTCCGAAGGCTATGATGGTAACTTCCCACTGCTCGAATCAGGGTCGTGGGAGATTTTCCCGCCGACCTCAAACTTTTGTGACACTGAAATCCCCATGTGGCGTGTTGGGTGATTCGGCTAAGCAACTAGTGAGTAGTACTAGGAAACTCTGCATATTAGGTTTGACCGAAGTCAAACTTCCTAAAGTTTGACCAAATTTATAGAAAAATATAAACATTTACAATAACAGATATGTATGATGTGAAAGTACATTCAATAATGAATCTAATGGTATTTATTTGTTATTGTATATGTTAATATTTTTTGATATAAACTTTCAGAGAGTTTACAAAACTTGACTTTGACCAATGCTAATACGCAGACATAAATAAAAACGGAGGGTGTACACATTTTGTTTTCCTAGTATGTAGTGAATTAATCTTTTTTGAAATTGTGAAATAAATATATTAGGCTACTGACTTCGAATGTAATGGTCTATACAATTCAATAGTTCCAATCATTGTCGAATTCCAAGATGTATACGAGGTCTATAGTACTTCACAACATGCTCAAACTCCCATAATCCCAGTCAAATGACAATCAAAATGCATTTCATAGTTATTACTTTGTAGGATGCAAAAAAAACAACGATAACTCTACATTAGCCATTATAAAAGCAACATTTTGAACATATCCCAATGTGTGAATGAAACGTGCAGAGAGAGCTTGCGAAGATGGAGAAGATAGGACGGGAAAGATTGTGTGTATGTGGACGAGAGAGTAGGAGACAAACCTAACGAAACAGAAAGAGGGAGATAACTAGAGAAAGAAAGAGAGAGGAAGAAGTTAGGTCTGTGAGAAAGATGGAGACATGTAATATACATGAGATGTGTGGGCATCCAAATTCTATACACGTGGAAGGAGAAGAGACAGTAGGTTTGATGAGAGAGCTGGAATAACATGGACGAGAGGGGAAGGATCTCGTGGGTTGAGGGATTGATAAATTTGTGCGGGTGAGAGAGGGATTGGTAATTTTGTGCGAGAGAGAGAGGGTGGGGGCAGGAGTCAATCAGCCATCGCCACATCATCCTGCTTCCAAATGGCCCCGCATTCTCTAGCGCAGTGTGGTCGCCGTCTTCGATCTCCTCGATGCCCTCTTTGAAGATTGAGGTGTTGTGCATGCTGGGTGCAGAGAAGCACAAGCAAGAGTGGTCGCCATATAACCTTGGATGGGGATAAATTATGTGCTCGACGAAGGGTGTGTGTGTGTGATGTGTGCTGTGTGTGTGTGTGTGTGTCAGATATTGAGAGAAAACAAACCTAAGAAGATAAAAGTGTGTGTATGTGACGGAAAACTACTTGCCAAATAGGGTATTCACGAAGAGATTGTGCGTGCGAGATAGAGAGCGATGTGCGGGCCTTGAGGTGGGCAGGGGCCGGGTGAGGGTGTCAAAATGTGCGCGTTGATGCATGTGTTACATGCGATCATGCGAGGGACGGACGAATCGAGAGAGATGGTTGTTGTGTTACGGATGCTCCTCACACACACACACACACACACACACACACACACACACACAAGTAAAATGGAAGACCGTTCTCTCATGTATACACAACGTATTGGCATCTGTCTATGTCTCACTCATGCATGATCATTTGCACATTCACACCTCTCTATGTCTCTATCACACGCACACCATCTCCACATTTCCCTTCCGCCACAACACACATATGGACACATACACACGTTCTCTCTCAGTCACACACACAAAATCAGTATTAAAAAAAATTGGGCGCACCTAAAATGTCCAAATCCAAATAAACATGAACTGGAGCTAAATTCAAATATATGGAAATATTGTAGCGTCAAGAACTTTTCCCGAAAAAAAGTTGAGTAATATTTGGGGATTGTTTTCACACACACAAAAAGGTTCAGTGTATGTCCTTCGAGCGCGACACGGTGACGCACCGTTGGATCGACCGCGCGGCCGCGGTTCATGCGCTTGCACAGGATTCCGTATCATAGTTCTGGTAACTAATAAAAGCGCTGCCTAAGTCTAATGTTTACGTGTACTAGTACGGTTTTCTTTTAAGTTTGACCAACCCTATATAAAACTAAACTAAGCTCCCATACGCACACTCATCAATATGCAGCCGCCGCCGTTGCGCATGCCGGCGTCCGCCTGCTCCGGCCAACAATTTCTCGCCCATCACCGCCGTGTCGCCGCCAAGCCGAAGGCTCGCCCACTCACGTCGTCTGCAGTCCCTCCTCGTGATGCTGCCGCACTGCCAAGCACACGAGCAGCTGGTTGAGCCGCGTCTATGCACGCATCGTACGAAGAGGAGGACGAGCGCGTGCTCTAGCACGCCGGCGAGGAGGAACTAGCGTGTCATTGTCGTCTCCACCCGTGCGGAGGAGGCGCGCATGGTGGCTGTCACGGTAGAAGCCCGTCGCGCGTGCGTCGAGCCCGCAAACCGGGTGCGGAGGCGGAATCAACCTTCGAGACCTTGAATGCCACGTGGATCCTGCAATCCGAAGGAGCGATTTGGGTCAGTCGACTCTTGTGAGCCGTTTGATGCAACATGGATGGCTAGAAGGGCTTCTTCAACCTCTGAAATAGATGCATGGTTCATCTTCTCAGCCCGCCACACGCCTAACCGCCTGCCGCCGCCACCGCGCCCTCCGCTGAACCGCATGTCACCGCCATGCTCCCCCCCCACCCCCACCATCTGTTTAACCTCGGGCACGATCCATTTTTTCCGGCGAACTGCATTCCACACCCAACACTCATAAGATAGATCATGGGCACCCTGCCATCTTCTTCCTTGACTCCGTCGAACTTCTTTCACAAATCGACTGACCTAAATTA
Source organism: Secale cereale (assembly GCA_902687465.1). Classification (NCBI taxonomy): domain Eukaryota; kingdom Viridiplantae; phylum Streptophyta; class Magnoliopsida; order Poales; family Poaceae; genus Secale; species Secale cereale. The sequence continues at coordinate 378,946,393 of LR738714.1, read as the reverse complement.
TACCACTAGTATGAACATATTAACTACAGTAGGAACACGAAGATATGAGCAGTAGTACCAACTGCAAGAAGAACAGTAGTAAGACATAGTAATAGTACTACTGTAAGTACTAAAGAGTACAAATAACGAGAAAGAACATAAACATAGTTCTGCTGGGGCCTCAGCACAACACACACTTGAAAATAAACTTGGCAACTAGTCCGCTTGGCACTGCAGTAGAACCAGCATGAGCGACGGCACTGCCACCTACTCGGAGTCTGAGTCCATGTCCTCGACTTCGTCCTCATCCCTCTTCCTCTTCCTCTCCGCCGACGCTTCTTTCCTTGAACTGGACACTGGGCTCTGCTTCTTCATCCAACCCTTGTAGATATTTAAACAAAGGTAGGCATCCATTGTTGCGTACAGGATGTGATCTTCATCTAATGTCTTTGACTCCCATGCATGATGAAACTCATGGTGAGGTTTCTTCGGTTTAGCGTATGAACGATCAATCATGGCTGCTGCTAGGCTCAGCATTGAAGGCTAAGAGCAGTACACCAGGCTCTCCTTCTAGAGATCGAAGGGCTGGCCTACAACGAGGCATATCCGACCCAGGATTTCCTTATCGTTACTAAAGTCTACAGTAACGAATTTGACTCGGCTGCCCTTGAGGAACTTCTTAAGTTCCTCGCACTCAACGTCGGCATGGCATATGTGGTTGACCAAGCATATGTCAGGCACGTGAACCTGGATCACGGCGGGCTTCTTCTTCTCTGCCTCCTTTAGTTTTTTCTCGCTTCCTAGGACTGTGATGTACTCAACATCTAGCCCAGCGACCCACTCATCATTTGAGTTTTCGGACATGCATTGGAAGCGAGCAAGGCATTCTTTCACCGTTGCGGAAGAACGGGCGTAGATGACGTCGAACTCATTGCCGGTGATGGTTCTAACCTTGTACTCACCGCCGATCATGGAGATTTGGTACGCCATGGATTTGGGAGGAGGGTTAGGATTGACGGGACAACTGGGAGCAAACTTTTGTAAGGTACTGTACTAGTAGAAGACGGTGACGAGTAGGGTGTGCGAACGGTGTGGGGTTGCTGGCTTGCCCAGTGGATAAACGGCTGCAACTCCCCAAAGAATTCTCGAGAACTATGCAGGACCCACTAGGTGTCATGTCTACTAGACCCATATCGTAGTACTGACGGTATAGCTTCTGCCTGTTCACACGCCATGCTGGCTTGTGTGTAACTTCAATTAATTATGTCAACCGTCGCGCCTCCCACGAGTAACGAAAGCCGTTTTAGGAATGTCCCCGTTCTTGATTTTGATTTGATGGTAGCCCAACCTCAAATCCATCTTAGAGAAGACTGAGGATCCAGCGAGCTGATCATACAGGTCGTTGATCCTGGGAAGCGGATACTTATTCATTATGGTGACCAGATTGACAGGTCGGTAATCTACAACCATCCGCTCCGTTCCATCCTTCTTCTTGACGAAGAGGACGGGGCAAGCCCAAGGGGAAGAACTAGGACGGATGAAACCCTTTTGCAAGGACTCATCGAGTTGTTTCTTTAGCTCAGCTACTTCTAGTGGTGCCATCTTATAAGGTCTCCTAGAGATTGGGACAGTTCCAGGAATAAGATCTATCACGAACTCGACATCTCTGTCAGGTGGAACTCCTGGCAGTTCTTCTGGAAAAACATCCGGAAAGTCACGGACTACCGGGATATCTTCGAGTTCTGGTAGAGGGCTGGCATTAAGAGAATAGAGCTGACGTTCAGCCATTCGAGTCAAGACATTGACTATCTTGCCGGATGGGTGTGTAAGTTGAACGGTCCTAGTAAAGCAATCAATCTTGGCGTAATGGGTTGTCATCCAATCCATACCCAAGATGATGTTTATGTCCGAGGACTTGAGAGCGATTAAAGATGCAAGGAAAACAAGTCTATCGACAAGGATTTCATTTCCATGGCTTACCCTAGAGGTTTGCCACTTTGAACCAGGAGTTTGAATAACCATGGAAGTAGGCATGTCACAAAAAGTCATGTTGTGCAATCGAGCATAGCTCTCAGATATGAACGAATGGGATGCTCCAGTATCGAAAAGAACAGATGCCGGATGGCAGTTTACGAGAAGCGTACCAAGGACGACGTTAGGATCCTCATAGGCTTCTTCAGCAGAAACATAGTTGACATGACCACGTGCAGTGGGGATTGGCTTGACATAGTTCACCTTGCCGGTTGGCTTACCACGGCCAACGGGTTTTCCTGGCTGGTTCTGGGGACAATCACGCATGTAGTGTCCCGGTTCTCCACACTTGAAACATGTCACAGTGGTGGTGCGTGGAGCAAAGTTGGAGGGTGGACCTCCATAGGTCTTAGCAGGTGCAGACTGTTGAGTTGGACGAGGCGCCTCATAGGATGGCCTCGGTGTATACTTGGGTGGCAGAGCAGTGTTAGGAACCCATACACGGCGCTTGTGAGAACCAGAGCCGGATGAGGAACCAAGGTCTTGAGTATGCTTGCGGGTGGCCTCGAAGTCGGTCTGGCCTGTCTCAGCACTGATAGCCTTGTTAACCAACTTCTGGAAAGAGGTGCACTCATGCAGACGTAGATCACGACGAAGTTCAGGGCTGAGTCCCTTGCGGAACCTCGCCTGTTTCTTGGCATCGGTGGATACTTCCTCAGGTGCATAGCGTGCCAGATTACCAAACTCACGACTGTAGCCATCCACAGTCAGAAGGCCCTGGGTGAAATTGCAGAATTCCTCCCGCTTGCGATCCATGAGACCTTCCGGAATGTGATGTTCACGGAATGCCTCACTGAACTCAACCCAGGTAGTGACTTGGCCAGCAGGACGCATAGCTTCAAAGTTTTCCCACCAAAGACTGGCAGGGCCCTCAAGATGGTAGGCGGCGTAGATAACCTTGTCAGCTTCGGCCACACGGGCAGAGTGTAGCTTGTGGGTGATACTACGTAGCCAGTCATCAGCATCCAGAGGTTCAGTGGAGTGATGGAACTTCGGTGGACACATCTTGATAAAATCGTGGATTGACACCACGTCATTCCTCTGACGGAACCCAGTGTTTTGCTCTATGCGTTCCAGCAGACGGTTGGTCTCTCTCTTGTTCCGTTCTTCTTCAAGCATAACTTCCGCCAAGGAGGGTGGCTGGGGCAGATTTCCATCTCTAGCCCCACTAGCCTCACCCTGCTCCTGAGCAGCAGGAGTGTTGCGAGTGTTGACCATCCTAGGAAAACAAAACAACGGTTTAGACATGGATGGCAAAATTTGACATAGAAGTGCAGAATGTAATGGATGACACAGAATGCAGAGATGTTCATCCGTACGACATGGTAATATAGAAACTGCTATATATACACCAGTGGTCATACACACCATACAAAGTTTAGTACAAGCCAAGGCTAAAGTACAACTGCGGTGAAAGACGATACATCCCATCAGAGGCATTCCAAGCTCCTATACATTATTTAACTACACCTCCGGAATTCAGTACACACTAAGTCATATTCCACAAGACGCGCAGGACTGTGGAAATACAACTACTACAATACTACTACTACCACGGACTAGCTCAGACATTCGCGTAGTAATCCTCGTAAAGATTACCACCGTAGCCTGGAAGTGGTACAGACGGATCTTGGAACTCGCGAGCACTCGAAGGTTGTGGACCAAAAGGGCATGGGTGTGGTCTCGGTCCCGATGCTGGTGGTAACCGACGCCCACGTGGAGGTGTAATACCCCCAACATCACGCCAATCCATGCGATCAGGCAGACGAGTCCGCACAGGATACAAATCCCGCATGTCCAGATATCCGGCGTGCACAGCAGGTGCAAGCCGTGTCAAAGTAGTCCAGTGAGCGGCTCGGGTGTTATACGGCTCCATTCGGAGGGCACGGACCTCACGGTCCCTATCCTCCAACATCTGAACAGTAGTCTGAAGCAGTGGCTCTTCATGAGCAGCATCAGTATACAAACCAGTGTAGTAGCCTTCTTCTTCGGGGAGTGAAGCTGGCATGTAATAGAACTCAGTGTTCAGCAACAGGGCATGCCTAGCACGGAGAATGGTCATCATCGAATAAGCAGCATCCTGCACTGCCATCTCAATGGTAATCCCGAGTCCATAAGACCAATGTATGGGATCATTAGCTCCGGGATATGAGGGGTATATCCGGACTGTGCAGAAATACTGACTTTGATTAAAATCCCGATACTGTTCCTCCACAGTGTATTCAGGATACCAGCGATAACCGGTCTCAGTCATCACACGGACTAGCATGGCCATGTGACCGGGCACATTAATGCACCGAGTCAAACGAACCACTTGGTGAGGAATGCGGCCAGACATCTGAAACACCAAATAATGCAAAGGCATTAGTGTTTCTGGAAGAAATCGCGCATCATAACAACTGTAAATGCTCAAACAAGGATTTGAGACATCATACAAATGATAGCATAGCCACTCAACAATTCCATATCAAGGTTCCGGTTCAACAATCATCATACTCAACAGGATAGAAACTGAACTGAGGCTTGAAACCAACAATCCTAAGAGTCTACGGATTAGTAACGCGTGAACCTAGTAAGGATAAGACGCCTAGTCCTAATTCCCCGTAGAAAGAATAGACAGACTCAGATCAGAAGGGCATAAGGTAAAGGAGTATAAAGAGCCTTACGTTCCCTTCCACAATCAATTCCCCTACATATAACTAAGAATTTTTCTAGACTCAACATCGACCAGTTTGGCTTGAGAAACCTACAGGCAGTCCAGCTCTGATGCCAACGCTGTCAGGACCCCGATCCTAAGTCACACCGATCTAGCTGTAACACGTCATATCACTTTGCGGCCTCACGCACGGTAACCCCACGGGTGCCACCTTACCTGGCCCAGGACCGTTTGCGCATTTTGGCACACGTATATGACAGTGTCGCTAGCTTCCATATGACAGAGAACCCGGGCCGACATGGCTAGTTATAATCCAAAAGTGGCACTAAATTACAGAGACAGGCATCCATGACCCAGCAACGAACGTGTCGGTCATCAACGTATGAACCCAAGTCGTAGCAAGCTACATGGACTTAAAGGAACAACGCGTGACATTTCCCCTAAGGGACAGACACAGGAACGAAGAAGGACACATGCCGGCCAGCCTACGTGTTCCGAGCAGTAGCAAGCTACCAAGGCTCATTGGAATCACTAGGAGGCATTTCCCTGTAAGATAGGCTACCAAAGGAAAACAACTAGGTGTCGGATCCCACACATACCAAGCATTTCAATCATACACGCAATATGCTCAATATGTGCAAATACAACATTGCATCACAACAGAACTCTATGACTCAAAGTACTTTATTTAAAAGGCTCCAAGAGCCTTACATAACATAGTCATACAGGTAGGGGTCACATGACCCAACACTCAAGTCATACAGTCATACAAGCACAAGCGGAAGCTACATGTCTGAGTACAGACAACTTAGAAAGTAAAACAGGCTTGGTGTAGCCTGACTATCTACAAGGCCCTTCACAAGCTCCAGATCACCGTCTGGGTGTCAAGCTACTCGTCGACGTCAACGTCTATGTAGAACCCATCAGCAGGGGCAGGGTTCTCCTCTGCAACAGTTATTAAGCAAACATGAGTACAAAGGTACTCAGCAAGTCTTACCACAGAACCTAACATACATGCAACATTATCAAAGGGGGTAGTGGAGTTTATAGCAGAATGCCAGCTTTGACCTTGGCTAACCTATACTACAACTCTCAACGGATTGCAAGATGTTATTACGAACACGAGTCCACTACTCTCCACATCAATACACTACCGAGGATCCTCTTCCGTCAACCTACGGAAGGGCCATCCACGGCACTCACGCTTATCTTGAGGCTTTTAGTAGTATCCATCAACTTGTCTATGAACTGTAAGAGTAACCAAGTAGTTCGTACCGCGAACAACGACTATTCGAATAGTTTGATAACCCTGCAGGGGTGTACCTCTTCACACACGCTTCCACCACTTATCGCCGTTTACTCGGCGTGTACTCGGCAACCTTCAAGCGGAAGCCCAGCGAGGGTGTCGGCCACGACCTGACTAACTACTCAAGTCTCTCGTCCAGGTTTATCGCCTATTTGGGTTCCATCCGTGGGGAGATCCGGCCGGGGTGTCGCTCATGGCCCCAAACGATGTGTACAGGGTTCCCGAGTCACCAAACGGGCAACCGGTACACCGTGCCACGTACCTGTCGCATCACAACCCACCCCGAGGGTCAGCGTTGTGCACGACCTCCAGTAAGCTATAAACACCAGAAACTAGTTGCAACTCCTGGACAGAGATCAAGGGTAATTAATAAGTCGAGAGGGTCCATTGGTTTCGGGCCCAATGCATGGTAGTAACTGCAACTTGAACCACACATACAGATCTCGGGTCCTATGTACGGTTCCAATGAAACAACCCACCACGTACTCCTACATGGCCTTTCATCGATACCTTTACCAAAAGTATTCCACACTTCCTTCTCTTTATCGAAAGATTGTTTCACTCTGATTCATCACCCAGATGAATCAGACCAGACACAACTCTAAGCATAGCAGGCAACATAACAAAATAGCATGGTGGATCACACATCACATGGCTCAATCAACTCCTACACATGCTAGTGGGTTTCAACTATTTACTGTGGCAATGACAGGTCATGCAAGGGAATAGGGTTCAACTACCGCAGCAAGTAGCAGTTCACGCGTTGTTGCCTTAATGCAGTAAAAGAGAGCAGGAGCGAGAAGATTGGGTTGTATCGGAATGATCAATGATTGCTTGCCTGACAAGGTAGTTTTCGGGTACTGCTCTTCAACTGGATACGCAGCAGTATCCTCGGGAGCAGGACCTAACACAGGAAATACCGACAATACAATCATTAACAAACAAATGCAACAATATGATGCATGTTTATGACATGGCAAGATGCATGTGTGTTGGCTAATGCAACTAAGACCAGAGGGGTTTGAACCTATTTGAATCAAGGATTCAAATTGAAGTTCAAACTATTATTTAAATAAGTGCATTATCATGTTTTTGACATAAACAGCAAGTTAACTTGTTCAAACATGCATGAAACCAGTGCCATTAGATAGATTGGATTTTTCTGATCATTTTTCATATATAAATCTTTTCCATCTGAGTTATGGTTGATTTTATATGATTTTTAGAAGTTTTGGGTATTTTCTGGAATTTCCTGAATTAAATTAAATCTAAAAATCCCAGAAAAACCTTTACTGCGTCAGCATGACATCATGCTGACGTCAGCCAGTCAACAGGGCCAGTCCAGGTCAAACCTGACTGGTGGGTCCCTCATGTTAGTGTCTTAGGGGCTAATCCCGGTCATAACCAGGGTTGACTGGGTTTGACTAACAGCGGGGCCCCACTGTCAGTGACTGGGGTGACTAAACTAATTACTGTTAACTCCTAATCATCGAGCCACGTCAGCCCGCCGGAGTTGGCCGGCGGCGACCATTGCGCACGGCGGTGACTCGTCGGAATCCCTATTCCGGCATCCATTTGCCGCGCAGATGGGCTCGGTGTGCTCCTGGTGATGTACCGCATCCAGCGGTGCCACTGGTTGGACGAGGGGTCGCCGGAGTCGACGGCGACGAGCTCGTCCGCGGCGGTGCTCGCACGGGGTTGGTCGGGATGGTGTTGTAGTGCACGGGAGGAGGAGCTGAAGCTCGCTCTAGCTTGCTGGTGACCTACTGAAGCTAACGGCGTGCTCGGCCGCGAGGTACGGTGCCTATAGCCACGGCGGGGAGTTGGCCGGCGGCGGTGATCGTCGGTGAGCAAAGGGGGCGGCGGCTACAAGGCCTAAACGAGTCCGTGGAGAGGGGGGTTCGAAGCGTGAGCTCACAGCGGTCGCAGAGGGCGTCGAAGTGAGCTCGGGGACGGTCGGACGACGGCGTACGGGCGGCGGCGATCTCCGGTGCCGGAGGTTGAAGACGACGGCGAGGGGGGCGTTGCGGAGCTCCTGGCGTCGTGTACGTCGGTGGGGAGCTTCGGGGCGACGAGGCGGAGCTAGTGGTGCTTCTGGGAGGCGAGGAGGTGGCGTAGGGCGCGGTTTCAGCGGTCGTCGGCGACGAGCTCGCTCGGGGGAGCTCGGCGGAGGGAAGAAAGGAGGGGAGAGACACGGGAGAGAGGGGGAAACGGTCGGGTGGCTCCGTGGCGTCGTTCTAGCCCGTCCAGAAGGCCGAGGGGCCAGCCAGGCAGGCAGGAGGTGGCCGGCGCATCGGCGGCGCTCGCCACCGAGCTGCTTCGTGCGCTGGCGCGGCGAAGAAGACGGTGGTGCCCCTGGTGGGCTGGGCCGGCTGGGCCAGCAGGTAAGTGGGCTCAGGTAAGATTCTTCCTATTTTTCTTTTCCTATTTTCTTTCTGTTTTATTTCTTTTGCAACTTTGTTCATTTAATAAAAATGCCTAAACATTTTTATAACTCATGACACTTGTCATACCTGCTGTATATAATATGAACAGTAGGAAACATTATAGTTCATGATTATTTGAGCATTTAAAATATTTAAAAGTATTTAAATGCCCAAATTCAAATACCATATGATTTAATCCAAAACCATAGATTGTCCTAGAAAATTGTGCACCATTTTTGGCAGAGGTTTAAGACCAAGGCAGAAATGATGAACATTTTGAAGGGCATTTTGGGTACATTGGAAAATATTTTAGCAAACCCTAGTTGTTAGGGGAGGGGGTGCTGGGGTTTCTGTTAATCCCATTTCAAGTTTCTTTGAAAGTAAACATGATGCACACTCTAGTCAGGTCCTAATGCAAGTGCTAGCTAGGGATGTGACAGTTTTTAATCACTTGAGACTATACCTAGCCCAGCAAGCAAGATGAGACTTTATGCACCGTTCCCCATACCTGCAGGAAGCCCGTTCGTCTCCAAATCTTTTCCTCTCCATGTGTGGAAACAATATGCCTACCAGACTCTCCTTCTCCCTCCGGCGGTCCCACCACTCCACCCGGGACGCTGCTTCAGTTACTTAACTTCAGGTGCATTGGGTCACTGACATATGGGCCCAACAGGGGTCTGGCCCATATGTCACTGATGCAACTGGACCTGCAGTTAAGTCAGTGCAGCTCAGTCCATATCTTACGTATGTGTGCCATTGCTTGCTATAAATACTGCTCCTCCCACAACATTCGGAAGAACGCTCATGTTCATCGCTATCTCCTCCCCCTCCCTCTCACGTCGACCACCATGGCATCGCCCCTCCCAAGCCCTAGGCGCCCCTCGCTGCACCGCACGGACGGTCATGCGTCGATGTTCCGTTCCTCGCCGCCACTAGTCGAGGAGGACGCATCGGCGTTCCGCTCCTCGCCCTGATGCGTCGAGGTGGACGCGTCGGTGTTCCGCTCCTTGCCGCCACTAGTCGAGGAGGACGCATCAGCGTACCGCTCCTCGCCGCGACGCGTCGAGGTGGATGCGTCGGTGTTCCAAATCTGGCCAGCACGCACGTCGGAGGACGCGTCAGCTCCCCCCTATGAGGAGAACACCGTGCCGCTCACCGAGCCCCCCAGCCTTGATATGTTGAGAATAGACCCGGGGGCCATAGTGTTCTCTAGTGGCTTCTCTCATGACGGCGGGTAAACAAATTACTGTCGAGCAATTGATAGAAAAGCGAATAATTATGAGACTATCTAGGCATGATCATTATATATAGGCATCACGTCTGAGACAAGTAGACCGAAATGATTCTGCATCTACTACTATTACTCCACACATCGACCACTATCCAGCATGCATCTAGTGTATTAAGCTCATAAGAAGAGAGTAACGCCTTAAGCAAGATGACATGATGTAGAGGGATAAAGTCAAACATGATGATATAAACCCCATCTTTTTATTCTCGATGGCAAAAATACAATACGTGCCTTGCTGCCCCTAATGTCACTGGGAAAGGACACCGCAAGATTGAACCTAAAGCCAAGCACTTCTCCCTGTGGGGACCCCGACTCATAAGTCGTGATCACCGAATGCACGTGTACAGTGATCCCAGAGATCAATGCTCACTGAACACACAGAAGCTGAATAACAAGAGTCTTACATCCATTCATACCGTATTACACAAATAGGACCATAATGGTCAAGTTTTGAGTATATAACATCGCAGCGGAAAATCTTCAATGACAACATGGACCCATGCCATCTGCCTTAACCCTACAGGCATTCTGACTGGGAAGCGTCCTAGCTCGCATGCTCGTCACCAAGAAATCTTCATCATAACCTGTTCTCTCCTGCCTGGCCAATAAAATAACCAGTGGCAAGCCAATGAGTACATTGAATGTACTCGCAAGAAAACCAAGTGTGATAACAGAATAATTATGCAAGGCTCTACTGCTAGGTTGGCAGTTTTGCGGAAAGCTAGTTTTTCATATGCAAGTATGATCAACATATAACATGGATATGCAAGTGTATGCAACAAGTATCAGGAGGTCACAGACATCAATATCGAGAAAGAGTTGTAATCAACTCATGCACAAGCTCATAGTGACTTTCTCACAATCACATCAACAATATCTCTGAATCGTGTTGTTTCCCAGAAACTTATGGACACAGTCTAAGTAGCACCACCCAACTGTCCTTGACCGCGGACACGGCTATTCGAATAGTTTGACACTCTGCAGAGGTTGCACACTTTACCCACAAGATCCGGGGAACTTCCGTGTCATCCACGACCCGCGGTACCTCAAGTACCCGGGGTAAGCACCCGATCACTATCTTTCCCTAGACGACACTAACATAGAGTCCACTCGATTGGTAGCAGCCACGTGCCAAACATTTCACATCTCAAGGTTTGTGGAGACTCGCTCCGTATTCATCACATATCACAAGCACGGGGTACCAACGGTGTGTCCGGTGCCCTGTGAAAGCAGTCATGGCCGCCTATCCAAGCACGACCTCGTCCCGAGAGTGACCTCGTGTCACCCCCGTCACTAGTAATGCGGGCACCATGCTAGTATCGACCTAGGTAATCAATAATGCCCTTTCCCATATAAGGGTAGAGTGGTTGCGCATGTTTGGTTGGGACGGTAGTCACACATAAATCTAATCCATCTCTGTAAACAACACTCTCAACAAGCCTCGGCACACTACTTCTTCACCAAGTAGTGCCCTAGTCCTCATCAACTCCCAGGGCATTAGTGGCACCCACTGGGTCATTTGCAAGTATGTCAGACCACACTTGTTTCACTCAATGCATAACCCCGACCCATTTTGCGTAGCCAACTACTATAGCATACATCTATCTACTCCCACCCACATAACCCTCATAGGAAGGTAGGGTCATGTTTGATGCAAGTTTCAATAGTAAAGTAACAGGGGTAGCAACCAAAGTGGTTTCCACCTCAACATGATTCCGATGCATTGAATAATAAGGTGCTATGAGACATGCATAAAAAGGTTTCTTGAACATGGTCAAAGGGCCGATTGCCTTATTCTTCCGAGTCTTCAAACCTTCTGGTCCATCTCCGAGTACTTCGCTTATTTCGTCAACTAACGATGTAAACAATCGTAATAAGCAACACAATCAAAGCAACAATAAAAGTGCTCTAAAAATAAGAGTTGGACTTTTCTAGGATACCTCTGGTCATATGAAAAATAACCAAGGTGGTTTCATAGGTGTTGGATCAATAGGTAGTTTGGAACATTTCAATGTGATGGAACCAAAGGGTTTATGGAATTGGAAGAAGTATACAGAAATATTTCCTTGAATGATGAGCAAAGGTACCCATCATCAAGTCATGATTTTAGAAGCATTTAGGAGTTGGTTTCACTGGATTTGGATTTGAAATGAATTTCCTAGGATTTTGCAAAGCTGATAAATATGAAGAAATGGCTCAATATTTGGTGGGGTACAGAAACTATTATTAAAAATGTTCCAAAACTAAGTTTGGACATTCAAGCATCTAGGAATTTGAATCACTGCATTTGGATCAAGATTGAGCTCTCTGTGATTTTCTAAAGTTAATCACAGAAAGTGGAATATGGGCATTTGATAAATATTTGTGTAGGAAAAGTCTCTGGAATAATGTGCATGTTGCACCATGTGATAGAGCATGATTTATGGAGCCGTAGGAAATTTGAATCATGCAATTTGGAGTTCATTTGAATTATCTAGGCATTTTTGAAGTTGGCAGAATAAAGAAAAAGAAAAGGAATAAGGGTTCAACCTTATACAGTGTGCAGGGCGAGGGATAGCTCGCGGGCCGGCCCAGCGGCTCGGCCGCTCGCGTGTAGGGGGGCCACGCTGGAGGCGTCTTTCGGGGATGCGCTTCCGTGCGGGGGAGGCGGGCTGCGCCGTTGCCGCCTCCACTTAAACGGGTGGGCCTGGCCCTCCGGGGTCGCTGACCTGCGGGCCTCTCCCGCAGGGTCATCCCCTTCCTCCCGCGCCCACGACGGAGGGGCTGGATTCCGCGGCTGCGCGCCGGCCGGCGCCCGTCCCCGGCGGCAGGGGCCATCCCTGGCCAGGCTACAGCCACCGGAGGAAAGCCCAAGGGACGGCGCATCGGGGAAGGCCCTTGGGGCGGCAGGGGATGGACTGGAGCACTTCCTGCACCGGCCATGGCGGCGGCCTCGTCGGGTGATGGTGGAGCGGACACCACGGGGCACGAGAAGAGCAACGGAACGTCTTGGGAGTTGCACGGGAGTGGGAGAGTGCGAAAGGAGGTGCAAGGGGGGCTCGGGGTGCCCTTTAAGTAGGGGGGGGGGGCGCTGGTCCACCGAGGCGCCGTGCGCCGGCGAGCATGTTGCCGTTGTTGCAGGCCACAGGGGCAGCAGAGGGCGTGTCCAGGGCGTTCCTAGAGCTGGTCCACGCCTAAAGGAAGAGAGAGGAGGAGCGGGGAGGCGCCAGAGAGGTCGCGCGTGCGAGGTCGCGCACTAGTGCTCAGGGTCGGCCGGTGTGCGTGCGAGCAGGGGTGAGGGAGGAGGAGAGAGGAGGGGGCCGACCGCCCGGCGTGCTGCGGACGTCGAGGCCGCCTTGGGGGACACGAGGGGGAAGCCCAAGGCTGTCGGGCGCCCCTGATTGGAGGTGGCTACAGTGCGCCAGGGCACTGTAGCGTGCTCCAGAGCGCAAACTTTGCATGCCATGACATGCACACGGTGTCATTGGCGTGTCCTCTTGTGTCCAGCCGTGTCCAGAGGGTAGAGGGAGTAGTAAACAATTGCCCAGACGGCCCGGGATGCCCTGGAGGCCACTGGAGTGAGGAGAGAGGTGAAAGAGGAGAAGAGTGTGGCTGTCCACAAGAGTAAAAATGGGGTTTTTACCCCCCAATCATTTAGCTGAGGACATGGGGAATTTACTGGGGGTAGGAGATGATCAGGGGAGGCTATGGTAAGAAATTGATGTAAAGGGAAATAGTAAAAGGGGTCCAAACACTTGTTTTGGTAAATGGACAGAAGGTGTTTGATCAGGTTTTGGGGAGGCAAATGACTTCCAATTGGCATGGGACTTAACAGGATCAAATGTCACATATAATTAGGCCCCTACACCAAATTTGAGCTCATTTGGGCAAAGTGGCCAATGTAACTTTGGTGAACCCTAGAAATCAACAGAAACAGCTTCATCTTGTTTGAGTCAAGCTAATCATCTCCCCTAGATGCACCACTTGGTGTAGCATCATCATTTGGGGTATTGATCATGCCCACAAAGTTTTAAGCTCCAGATAAAAAGTTGGTAATGTAAAGTTGTTCAAATTTGCATTTGAACAGAAAAGGTTTTGAGGTGATCTGATCAAGTTGCTCTATTCCAAATCTTGTGCCATTTGGTCTAGATGCCTTATTAGGCCATTCTAGCATGTGCACCAAATTTTAGAGCATTTGGAAAAGTTTGGCAATGTAAAGTTGCTGAAACTTCAAGTATGGACAGAATGGTTTTGAGGGGACTAAATGATGTTTCCTTGATCTTCAAGGCATGAGGCTTTGCAAGATCATCAAATATGTCATATATGACATGATAGAATTTCCCTGGAATTTTTGGAGAATATTTCCTTTGTAAATATTTCAAAAGCTTGAAATATCCAGAAAGGGTTTTGGAAGGATTTGTCCAATATTTTGAACATGACCATGTGTTGAAACTCTTATATATGGACAATATATGTCCTATGAGTCTCCCTGAATTTTGGCAAATATTTTTGAAATGATTAAATAATTTTTCCCTATTAAAGACCATTTCTGGCCTTAAGAAAAAGCTTTTAAATAAAATATAAAAATAACTTTTAAAATTATACTTTTGTGGTTTCTGGGAGTCCTATACCTAATAGGATTCAAATAAACTTTTTGAAAGATTTTTCACACCCTAAATAAGGTACTTGCAGTGCAAACCTCAATTCAGGGGTTTTTGGAAAACTAATTTTAGAAAATACCATTTGGCCAAAATATTTTTATAAGAAAATTCTATACTGGTCTATACACATGGCATGATTATTGAGAAAAGGTTTTGGGTCAAGGAGATGAAGTATAAGATTTGGAGGATTTATTTGATTTTTAGAGCACTAGCAAATAGTAGACAAAAGTCAAATCAAGCAAAGTCAAAACACTCAAAAGTTTTTGCAAATCCACATTTTTAACATGGAAATTAGCTTAAGCAATGTGACATGAAAATCAGGGTGTGACAGACCTACCCCCCTTACAAGAATCTCGTCCCCGAGATTCCCAGACTAGGCGTGGAAAGAAAGGCGGAGTCTTGGATACGGGGTAGTCTTCACTTCTTCTTGTTGGTTCTGCTTCCGAGTGGTGCTCCTTGGAATCTTGAAGTGCTTGATGGTATGGCTTCTTGCTTGATGCCTTCCTTCATGGAGGTTGCTGAGGGGTCTCTTGCATAGGTTAGGTTGGGTTAGCTGTCAAAGGCTCGGTGATCGATGTCCTTGCGGGCATCGGGCTAGCTAGGAGGTAAGAAGTACTTCCAGAGTGGGGGCTCGTGGAAGATTTGGTGCACGGAGGGTAACTCAGGTGGTAGATCCAGCTTGGGAGCCGTCTACCACATGACTTGCAGTGATCTCAAGGGTCCAATGAACCTTGGTGCGAGCTTCCCCTTGACGTGGAAACGCTTGGTTCCCTTCAGAGGAGTTACCCGCAGGTACACGTGGTCCCCGATATGGAAACTCATGTTCCGACGGTGAGTGTCAGCATAGCTCTTTTGCCTTGACTTGGCTGCATTCAAATGTTCTCTGACTAGTTGGACTTGCTCTTCCGCTGCGCGGAGAATATCCGGTCCAAAGACTATCCCTACTCCAGTCTCTGACCAGTTGAGGGGTGCGCGGCATCTGCGTCCGTACAATACCTCAAATGGGGCCATCTGAAGGCTCGACTGGTAACTGTTGTTATAGGAGAACTCGGCAAAAAGGGGGACAATCCTCCCACTTGGCTCCATATGCCAAGACACAGGCTCGGAGTCATGACTTCAAGAATCTGATTGACTCGCTCAGTCTGACCTCCGGTCTGTGGGTGGAAAGCCGTGCTGAAAGACAACTTGGTTCCCACGGCTTCTCGGAACTTCTTCCAGAACCTTGAGGTGAACTGGGTTCCTCGATCTGACACAGTCTCCTTGGGAACGCCGTGAAGACTTACGATTCGGTCGATGTAGAGAGCTGCCAGCCGGTTGCCATCATAAGGGGTCTTGACAGGAATGAAATGGGCCATCTTGGTCAAATGATCGACCATGACCCAAACAGAGTCATGTCTCTATCCGACCTTGGTAACCCAGTGACGAAGTCCATTCCGACTTTATCCCACTTCCACTCAGGAACCTTGAGTGGTTGAAGCAATCCGGTGGGTCGCTGTTATTCAGCCTTGACCCTTTGGCACACATCACACTTTGCAACATAGGTTGCAATCTCTCTTTCATCCTACGCCACCAGAATCATGCCTTCAAGTCTTGATACAACTTGGTGTGAGCGTTCCTTCGACACGGAATTGCTCGGTTCCTCCGGGAGGAGTGGTTTGCAGATACGCCCGGTCTTCGACGCAGAAGTTTATTTCTTGATGACGGTGGTCGGTGTAGATCTTCCGTCTAGACATGGTGGTCTTCAAACGTCTTCTATCCAGCTGTCCGTCTCTTCTTTGTCTTCGGGCAGACAAGTAGGCCATCAAATAATGATGTTACCCAACTTGTCCAATTACTCCATGAGGTCTAAGGGGTACGCAAGGTAAGCTGAGGTATTGGTGGTGGTCTCGGTTGAGTATTTACAGAGGCCTTCCTGACTCAGAGCGAAGGCCTGTGGTCAGAATCTGATCAGGTTGTGGCTTGGTGGGGCTTAATGGTTTCAAGGATTCTAGTGAATGAGTGAACTTTTATCATCTTATCCTTAAGCACAGTTTCTGAGATGCCAATAGCTCTATCTAGTACTCCGAACGGAAAAGCGGCCTCTCGCATAGACCAACTTCAATCACCACTCATGCCATGCATATCCTCATGACTCTCAAGAGACGGTCTAACAAAACTATACTGTCTATGATCCCCAAACCCATATGTATGTCTACCTCTAAAATCCAAAGGTAGATCATACATGCTGCTGAGCTTAAATTAAACTCCACAATCCAAGCACTCAACCTAATCTTGCAAGGCTCGCGATAATGCATCACCAATCTAAGGAAACACGTCATATGCCACTCCAAGATTTGTTTCCTTCCTATAGATCACCTCCAATAGCCCGGTAATTCCCATCAATCACCACATAATCCAACAACCCTACAAATCTGATGTCTACGGTGTTCCACAAGATCTCAAGTCCCTATGATATCCAAACACTGGGAAGGACTATGCATCACGATAGTAAGTCCACCAAATTCTCATCATCCGGGTCAAGTAAACTCCAAGATCACCACTATATAGATCCCTAAATCAACTCCGACAAATAATCGAATCTCCCAGGTTATTGTCCACCGAGAAGCATGGTATCATAATCAAGATCATCGGTCTAAATCCAATTCACTTCGAACCATGCAGACATATCCAGCATCTATACCAACCAGAATCACCTACATAAATCCAAATCTCATGTCCAACGGGCACTCCTACATGCTTCCCCAATGTCATGATCCTACCAACATGAAAACCTCACAATCCATCAAGATCTCAGATAGTTCCTCGAAGTCACTGATATAAACCACCAAGTCATCTGTCCAATATCCTCGAACTGGTCTATCTATGGCATCGTCAGACCTCGTGCTATATTAGGATGGAATATGTGCTCACTCATCGTGTCCACTAGCTCCTTTACGAACCCAGTGTTGTGCATGGTTACAAAGGCTTAACAGGTTCTCTCGCCTTACCATGGGTTAGGCACATGGTTAAGGATTCGTGCTAGAGTGTCTCGGGAAGTCTCAAAGGGTCTAGGAATGGGGTTACTGGTCTGGAAGGTTAAACATAACTCTACGGGGTTGTAATTGATCGTGGAGGTTGTAGCAGAAGTCTTCGGTGCCAGTTGGCTGACGAGGCAGAATCCTTGGTGCATCTTGTCTTGCGGGTCTTCAATTGGGGAGAGAGAGAATAGAGGGAAGAAGCAGCGTAGAGGAGGGAAATGCCTAAAGGGGGTTCTATAGTGCAGGTGCAACAAATAGGTGCAAAAAGGTCGAAACAAAAGAAACAAGGTAAGAAAGGTGATATAGCCATGCACTTGTTGCCTGGGGCAAAAGCGCGACTTATATCAAAACACAAACGAATAAAAGCAAACAACACACAATCAGGGTTCTATTCGAACCATCATATGGACTCGACTACGCATAGGGGGTACACGACTCATCCTACCCTAGGGGTTCTCGGACTCAGTGCCGTGACTTGTGCCTCGTGCAGTCTTCTGAGCTTCCTCAGGTGTTGCTATGCCCCTTGTAGTTGTTTGATGAACGATCCGGGTTGAGCCTGAAGAATCTTCAACAACTTCTCGCCTGATGAGGTGACGTGGTGAAGGTGCCTCCTTGTAGCTGGTGTTGACTTGGTCTTCTCTTGTCTCTTTAATCATGACGATCCCTTGTGCCTTCTGGGCGTCGAGGGTACCAGGTAGGAAATCCAGATGCAATGACAATTAACAAGGCATAATAGAGGTCCAACATGTCGGTTTCGTTGATGAAAACATCGACACCAAGAGCGGGGGATGAATAGAACCGTTTTCCTGCTTACTATAGTGAGGCGGACCAAATGGCGAGGTTCTCATCCACCGGTGGTTGCCGATACAACAACGGTAGTGACAGGATTAGTCTATTAGCGATGCATATTATGATTTTGCATATCCTATACCCTGGTCATCATAGGCTAAAGTTGCACCATCTTGGGGGTTCTTGTCAAGGGTGTCCCACATCTTCTGGGTCTTCACGTCCTCATCCACCGAGGATGTAATTTCTGTTGGTACCGTCTTGTCGTGGTGTCGTCAGTCTTGCGTTCAGAAGAGGTGGGTGAGTGTTTGTCAAGGTGCACTCCACGAGGATTACAGAAAAATCCAGTGGTCTGGGGCATAAGGGTTCTGGCGACCAAAAGTTTTGAAGGGGAAGAGATCAAGTATAGCCTAGTTTTCGAAAAAACTGAGAAGGGAAGAGAAGTATAGATAGTTTTGAAAACTAGTAATAGTTTTGAAAATAGTTTTACCCTAACTAACGACCATGCTAACTAAGGCTTCCTACAGTCAGGATGGCTCTGATACCAGCTCTGTGGGGACCCCGACTCATAAGTCGTGATCACTGAATGCACGTGTACAGTGATCCCAGAGATCAATGCTCACTGAACACACAGAAGCTGAATAACAAGAGTCTTACATCCATTCATACCGTATTACACAAATAGGACCATAATGGTCAAGTCTTGAGTATATAACATCGCAGCGGAAAATCTTCAATGACAACATGGACCCATGCCATCTGCCTTAACCCTACAGGCATTCTGACTGGGAAGCGTCCTAGCTCGCATGCTCGTCACCAAGAAATCTTCATCATAACATGTTCTCTCCTGCCTGGCCAATAAAATAACCAGTGGCAAGCCAATGAGTACATTGGATGTACTCGCAAGCAACCCAAGTGTGATAACAGAATAATTATGCAAGGCTCTACTGCTAGGTTGGCAGTTTTGCGGAAAGCTAGTTTTTCATATGCAAGTATGATCAACATATAACATGGATATGCAAGTGTCTGCAACAAGTATCAGGAGGTCACAGACATCAATATCGAGAAAGAGTTGTAATCAACTCATGCACAAACTCATAGTGACTTTCTCACAATCACATCAACAATATCTCTGAATCGTGTTGTTTCCCAGAAACTTATGGACATAGTCTAAGTAGCACCACTCAACTGTCCTTGACCGCGGACACGGCTATTCGAATAGTTTGACACTCTGCAGAGGTTGCACACTTTACCCACAAGATCCGGGGAACTTCCGTGTCATCCACGACCCGCGGTACCACAAGTACCCGGGGTAAGCACCCGATCACTATCTTTCCCTAGACGACACTAACATAGAGTCCACTCGATTGGTAGCAGCCCCGTGCCAAACATTTCACATCTCAAGGTTTGTGGAGACTCGCTCCGTATTCATCACATATCACAAGCACGGGGTACCAACGGTGTGTCCGGTGCCCTGTGAAAACAGTCATGGCCGCCTATCCAAGCACGACCCCCTCCCGAGAGTGACCTCGTGTCACCCCCGTCACTAGTAATGCTTGCACCATGCTAGTATCGACCTAGGTAATCAATAATGCCCTTTCTCATATAAGGGTAGAGTGGTTGCGCATGTTTGGTTGGGGCGGTAGTCACACATAAATCTTATCCATCTCTCTAAACAACACTCTCAACAAGCCTCGGCACACTACTTCTTCACCAAGTAGTGCCCTAGTCCTCATCAACTCCCAGGGGCATTAGTGGCACCCACTGGGTCATTTGCAAGTATGTCAGACCACACTTGTTTCACTCAATGCATAACCCCGACACATTTTGCGTAGCCAACT
Source organism: Secale cereale (assembly GCA_902687465.1). NCBI lineage: Eukaryota > Viridiplantae > Streptophyta > Magnoliopsida > Poales > Poaceae > Secale > Secale cereale. The sequence goes on along the minus strand of LR738714.1, from coordinate 378,926,420 downwards.
ACTATAGCATACATCTATCTACTCCCACCCACATAACCCTCATAGGAAGGTAGGGTCATGTTTGATGCAAGTTTCAACAGTAAAGTAACTGGGCTAGCAACCAAAGTGGTTTCCACCTCAACATGATTCCGATGCATTGAATAATAAGGTGCTATGAGACATGCATAAAAAGGTTTCTTGAACATGGTCAAAGGGCTGCTTGCCTTATTCTTCCGAGTCTTCAAACCTTCTGGTCCATCTCCGAGTACTTCACTTATTTCGTCAACTAACGATGGAAACAATCGTAATAAGCAACACAATCAAAGCAACAATAAAAGTGATCTAAAAATAGGAGTTGGACTTTTCTAGGATACCTCTGGTCATATGAAAAATAACCAAGGTGGTTTCATAGGTGTTGGATCAATAGGTAGTTTGGAACATTTCAATGTGATGGAACCAAAGGGTTTATGGATTTGGAAGAAGTATACAGAAATATTTCCTTGAATGATGAGCAAAGGTACCCATCATCAAGTCATGATTTTAGAAGCATTTAGGAGTTGGTTTCACTGGATTTGGATTTGAAATGAATTTCCTAGGATTTTGCAAAGCTGATAAATATGAAGAAATGGCTCAATATTTGGTGGGGTACAGAAACTATTATTAAAAATGTTCCAAAACTAAGTTTGGACATGACAAGCATCTAGGAATTTGAATCACTGCATTTGGATCAAGATTGAGCTCTCTGTGATTTTCTAAAGTTAATCACAGAAAGTGGAATATGGGCATTTGATAAATATTTGTGTAGGAAAAGTCTCTGGAATAATGTGCATGTTGCACCATGTGATAGAGCATGATTTATGGAGCCGTAGGAAATTTGAATCATGCAATTTGGAGTTCATTTGAATTATCTAGGCATTTTTGAAGTTGGCAGAATAAAGAAAAATAAAAGGAATAAGGGTTCAACCTTATACAGTGTGCAGGGCGAGGGATAGCTCGCGGGCCGGCCTAGCGGCTCGGCCGCTCGCGTGCAGGGGGGCCACGCCGGAGGCGTCTTTCGGGGATGCGCTTCCGCGCGGGGGAGGCGGGCTGCGCCATTGCCGCCTCCACTTAAACGGGTGGGCCTGGCCCTCCGGGGTCGCTGACCTGCGAGCCCCTCCCGCAGGGTCATCCCCTTCCTCCCACGCCCACGACGGAGGGGCTGGATGCCGCGGCTGCGCGCCGGCCGGCGCCCGTCCCCGGCGGCAGGGGCCATCCCTGGCCAGGCTACGGCCACCGGAGGAAAGCCCAAGGGACGGCGTATCGGGGAAGGCCCTTGGGGCGGCAGGGGATGGACTGGAGCACTTCCTGCACCGGCCATGGCGGCGGCCTCGTCGGGTGATGGTGGAGCGGACACCACGGGGCACGGGAAGAGCAACGGAACGTCTTGGGAGTTGCACGGGAGTGGGAGAGTGCGAAAGGAGGTGCAAGGGGGGCTCGGGGTGCCCTTTAAGTAGGGGGGGCGCTGGTCCACCGGGGCGCCGTGCGCCGGCGAGCATGTTGACGTCGTTGCAGGCCACGGGGGCAGCAGTGGGCGTGTCCAGGGCATTCCTAGAGCTGGTCCACGCCTAAAGGAAGAGAGAGGAGGAGCGGGGAGGCGCCAGAGAGGTCGCGCGTGCGAGGTCGCGCACTGGTGCTCAGGGTCGGCCGGTGCGCGTGCGAGCAGGGGTGAGGGAGGAGGAGAGAGGAGGGGGCCGACCGCCCGGCGTGCTGCGGACGTCGAGGCCACCTCGGGGGACACGAGGGGGAAGCCCAAGGCTGTCGGGCGCCCCTGATTGGAGGTGGCTACAGTGCGCCAGGGCACTGTAGCGTGCTCCAGAGCGCGAACTTTGCATGTCATGACATGCACACGGTGTCATTGGCGTGTCCTCTTGTGTCCAGCCGTGTCCAGAGGGTAGAGGGAGTAGTAAAAAATTGCCCAGACGGCCTGGGATGCCCTGGAGGCCACTCGAGTGAGGAGAGAGGTGAAAGAGGAGAAGAGTGTGGCTGTCCACAAGAGTAAAAATGGGGTTTTTACCCCCCAATCATTTAGCTGAGGACATGGGGAATTTACTGGGGGTAGGAGATGATCAGGGGAGGCTGTGGTAAGAAATTGAGGTAAAGGGAAATAGTAAAAGGGGTCCAAACACTTGTTTTGGTAAAAGGACAGAAGGTGTTTGATCAGGTTTTGGGAAGGCAAATGACTTCCAATTGGCATGGGACTTAACAGGATCAAATGTCACATATAATTAGGCCCCTATACCAAATTTGAGCTCATTTGGGCAAAGTGGCCAATGTAACTTTGGTGAACCCTAGAAATCAACAGAAACAGCTTCATCTTGTTTGAGTCAAGCTAATCATCTCCCCTAGATGCACCACTTGTTGTAGCATCATCATTTGGGGTATTGATCATGCCCACAAAGTTTGAAGCTCCAGATAAAAAGTTGGTAATGTAAAGTTGTTCAAATTTGCATTTGAACAGAAAGGGTTTTGAGGTGATCTGATCAAGTTGCTCTATTCCAAATCTTGTGCCATTTGGTCTAGATGCCTTATTAGGCCATTCTAGCATGTGCACCAAATTTGAGAGCATTTGGAAAAGTTTGGCAATGTAAAGTTGCTGAAACTTCAAGTATGGACAGAATGGTTTTGAGGGGACTAAATGATGTTTCCTTGATCTTCAAGGCATGAGTCTTTGCAAGATCATCAAATATGTCATATATGACATGATAGAATTTCCCTGGAATTTTTGGAGAATATTTCCTTTGTAAATATTTCAAAAGCTTGAAATATTCAGAAAGGGTTTTGGAAGGATTTGTCCAATATTTTGAACATGACCATGTGTTGAAACTCTTATATATGGACAATATATGTCCTATGAGTCTCCCTGAATTTTGGCAAATATTTTTGAAATGATTAAATAATTTTCCCTATTAAAGACCATTTCTGGCCTTAAGAAAAAGCTTTTAAATAAAATATAAAAATAACTTTTAAAATTATACTTTTGTGGTTTCTGGGAGTCCTATACCTAATAGGATTCAAATAAACTTTTTGAAAGATTTTTCACACCCTAAATAAGGTACTTGCAGTGCAAACCTCAATTCAGGGGTTTTTGGAAAACTAATTTTAGAAAATACCATTTGGCCAAAATATTTTTATAAGAAAATTCTATGCTGGTCTATACACATGGCATGATTATTGGGAAAAGGTTTTGGGTCAAGGAGATGAAGTATAAGAGTTGGAGGATTTATTTGATTTTTAGAGCACTAGCAAATAGCAGACAAAAGTCAAATCAAGCAAAGTCAAAACACTCAAAAGTTTTTGCAAATCCACATTTTTAACATGGAAATTAGCTTAAGCAATGTGACATGAAAATCAGGGTGTGACACTCCCATTGCAAGAACTATAGATCTAGTAGGCCAAACCAAACCAATAATTCGAAGAGACTTGCAAGGATAATATAATCATACATTAAGAGTTCAGAGAAGAACCAATTATTTCCCATAGATAATCTTGATCATAGACCCACAATTCATCAGATCTCGACAAACACACTGCAAAAAGAGATTACATCGAATAGATCTCCTCGAAGACCGAGGAGAACTTTGTATTGAGATCCAAAGAGAGAGAAGAAGTCATCTAGATACTAGCTATGGACCCGAAGGTCTGTGGTAAACTACTCACAACTCATGGTGAGGTGATGATGATGATGTAGAAGCACTCCGTGGAAGATCCCCCCTCCGACGGAGCTCCGAAACAGGCCCCAAGATGGGATCCCATGGAAACAGAAGGTTGCGACGGTGGAAATATGGTTTTTTCTGTTCGTCTGATAGTTTCGGGGTACGTAGGTATATATAGGAAGAAGGAGGGCACCGGGGGCCAGACGTGGGGCCCACGAGGCAGGGGCGCGCCTTGTAGGGGGGCGCGCCCCCCACCCTCGTGGGCGCCACATGTGCCCTACGCCATGGTTCTCAAGTCTCCCGTGCGTATTTTGCTCCAAAAATATCTCTCCCAAAGGTTTCATTCCGTTTGGACTCCGTTTGATATTAGTTTTCTGTAAAACCCTGAAATAGGCAAAAAACAGCAATCTGGACTGGGCCTTTGGGTTAGTAGGTTAGTCCCAAAAATTATATAAAATTGTATAACAAAGCCCATTAAACATCCAAAACATCATAAATAATAGCATGGAACAATAAAAAATTATAGATACGTTGGAGACGTATCACGGGACAAGCTACCTGGCAGGCCTATGTCGCGTCCGAGAGAGTCACGCAATTGGCTCTTTGGCAAAAGGCTAGTGCGAGGGCCATGAGGGTGGCGAAGGACGCCCGTGCCAAAGCCCTGAGTGTAGTCGGGCCCAAGCGCCTCATCTACGCTTGGCGGTACGTGGACCCGGTGCACGCTTCCAGCCAGGAGGAGTACCTGTTTGCACCGGATCACCACATCGGTGAGATCGCGCTCTCCCGCCGGCAAGCTGCCAATCAGCACCTCGCGAGTTGCGAGGCTGAGGAAGAGGCGTTGTGTCGGCGCGCTAGGAAACGGCCGCGCACCAGGGCACTTGTGGCGCGCCGCAAGCGCTCCTGCGAGCGTCGTGGCTTTTAGTAGGAGTATAATTTTTGTTTCGTAAGGCGATCTCATTAGTTTTGGGAAGCAAATGATAAATCCCGAACGTTAGGGAATTATTAGCATCCTTAATTAAGTATCTAAAAGGGAAAGTTTGGAAGCCTTGTGTATTCGTATGCATTTTGTAAGTACGTGCATATAGCACAAACTTTACTATATACTATCGCACTACACGTCTCTCTCTATATATGCTTGCAGACTGTGCTACTCCCTCCGTCCAGGTCAATAAGTCATCTTTGGTTGTGCACCGTGACCAAGAAAGAGGGAAGACTTATACACCTAGACGGAGGAAGTACTACTATTACTTACGTACGTGCAAATGCACGTTTTAACACTACGATGCGGTTTTTGTAAAAGTAGAAAAACAGCACTAGTCAAGCTTGTGAAACGATTCAATGCAAAACAAATGCAAAAATGCTCGTTTGATTGTTTACTTTTAGCTTCCTTCTTTGTGGTTATTTCTCTGTCGTACTTTGTACGGAGTATCTCACTGGTCGGAAAGGCATGCAAATTCCCAAACCGATTCCTACACCCTGTATCGAATTTTTTGCCTAACAAGTTGTGCCGTACTACTCCCTCCGTCTAGGTGTGTAAGTCACCTTATGAAAATCAGATATTCTCAAAACACTTAGGCGCAATGTATTAAATTCCGTCCTCGTTCCCCTCACTGCCTCGTTCATCAGCGAGCAATTTTTTTGGCTGAACCACGTGGGGGAGGAAGTTAATGCGGGAGAGAATGAGCGACCTATGCATGTAGAGAAGGAACATGTTAATTAGGGGAGGGATTGACCCCAGTTTGCATGCACGTCAATGGGCCTGCATGGGTTGGCTGAAACGGCAGTCCTATTAATTAGGGATTCATTGCTAATCTCCATTTGGTTTAGGAGGAAAAAAGTGGCGCGGTGATTGGACGAATTTTCAGTCTGATTCATTGGCCTCTTCCAATCCGCAGCCACCTAGGTCGCGCTGCTCCACCTTAGGTGACTTACACACTAGACGGAGGGAGTACTACTAGTAGGAGTACCAGGGGCCAGTTCTTTTAGGCTTCTAGCTTAGTAATCCCATAACTACTAAGTACCTCTGTCCTGGTTTATTTGTCCCCATTGTAATCTGTGTCAAATTTTGATCATAAATTTAACTAATGAAATATTACTGCATGCCACATGCACTAACATTTTATTAGTTAAATATTTGGTCAAAATTTAGCACAAATTACAATGGTGAGGAATAAACCAGGACAGAGGTACTACTACTAGTACTAGTTTAGAAGCCCAAATAAATGAGTGAGGCGCCTTAATGTTATTCTCCACTATGACTAGTCTTACGGGAAAAGCTGGGGAAGCCGCCAAAAGAACTAGCCCTAGGAGTAGTAGCGAGGGATACTAGGAGTACTAGCTAGGGATCGAGTGTGCGAGATGAACCGGAGAAAGTAAATGCAAAGAGATGAAATGCAAAAAAGACGGAGGGATATGATGGTTGCTTGTCCGTTTATTTTACCAGGCCACTTATTACTCGGAGTGGTTGGGTTTTGTGATATGACGGCTTTACTGCCGCACCACGAGCGGGGTGAGACTCCCGTGCAGCGCCGCCATCTACACTAGTACTACAACATCGGTCGTGGTTTATCCCCCATTGAATTTGACTGAAGATTTAACTAACAAAATGTTAGTACACGTCAACAAAAACAATATCGTTGGATTCGTATTTGAACATAGTTTTCAATGATATAATTTTAGGTGACATGCATCATCATTTGTCGTACTATATATAATGTTACTTCAATTTTTGGTCGTACTAATCTATAGTAAGGTGCCCGTGCGTTGCATGGAAGAGTGAAATGCATTGATCGGGGAGTTGTTTATTTTGACAAAGGATGTGGGGGTCATCTCATGTGTAACAGGTATCGATAGGTTTGTTCGGATATTATTTCATCTCTAGAGCTCACAAACATCCGGGTGAGATAGATAAAAAAGTATCTTTTGCAAACAAAAGCGTTCAACTGTTCAACCTGCATCCAAAACTTGTGAAGAAATAACTCTTATTGTGCTTTGCAGGAAATGATCTTCAAGAATTAGTTTTTGAGTATCCATTGTTATACATGTTGGCTACAGATGACATGGCACTTTCTTATAGTCAACAGTTGGCTATACTAAGTATTAACCATGCCCTTATACACCTAGATGGAGGGATTAAATCAGGATGACTTGAAGGGGGCAGAGGATATGTAAGAAATGGTTGATCATAAGTCTTTCACCAGTACTGTAGTAAAAATTCATACATGGAAGATTCTAGACTAAACCATAAATGGATACACTTTTATGCATGCGCGATACTCCAATAGAGCAAGAGCATGCATGGAAGTCTCCACATGCTTAGACAGCGGATTACATTGAGCGAAGACTAATGATCAACATTTAACTTGATAATGCAGATGTCGAGGTGAACCTCCTTGGAGTCCCCGTGCACATTGATGGGGGTCAAATAATAATGTGCGTCTTCCATGTCCACATCGGCGCGAAGGTCCCAGCTCGACAGAGTCCAAGTCAGCTTGACGTAGCCAGTGTCGCTGCCCACGTACCTCCGAGGGGTAGTAATAGTGAGCACGCACCCGTACATCGGCCTCGTGTCAGTGTCAGCGTCAGCGGCGTCGCCCCTGATGCACACTACAGAGATGTGGAGGTGGCCTGCGCGGGCCTCGCCGGTGCCCACAATCAAGAGTAAGACGCTGCCGTCCTCCTCCGAGACTAGCAGGCAGCACTGATCCTCCAGTGACTCCGGCACGATGAACGGATAGCATGTCTCGTACTTGATATTCTTCGCCAAGGGCCAGTAGTGATCTGCGAATTATAAAGACTTCAGGCTAATTGCGTTCTTCAACCGCGGTCTCGCCTATCTGACAGGTCATCGCGGTAAGTGGATAAATCTGCACGTCCATCGCAGGATCATACATCCTCCATGGTTCTCTGATGCCATTGAACACAAGGGCTTCATTTACGCTGTCGACTCCTTCTATGGCTGGACGTATTGCTGGCCTACTCCAGTCATCGCTACAAACGGTTGTTACAGCAGTATGTTACTTTCCTATGATATCATGATGGCTTGCTTATATTACTGTCAACATTTACTGAAAAAATATCCATGCTCATAACATGTTGTTCTTAAGATTGACTACATCAAAAGCCCTTTTTCTAACTCTAACTTTTTTAGGGTTATTTGACTCCAACTTGATATGATTTTGTAGGCCGCCTGGTGTCCCTACCCTTCCTAATCCTAGAAACTTTCAAACAAAAGTGGCATGACAGTTACAGGTGGTTCATGGCTCGATCAGACGACGACGAACAATTGATGATCGTTCGCACGTACCAGACGTGTTGTTTCGAGAAATACAATCACACTCACTGCAAGGTCTTTGAGCAGGATCCCAGCTTCTCTGGGCCTTCAGGAATTTTTTACTGGAGGTTGGTAAGTAGCCTTGGTATACGCTCTCTGTTTGCCGGACTGAATTATCCGATTAACCGGGAGATAACCGACGGCAAGGATCATGATGGCAGCACGGTTTCGTCCATCAGGCAAAACTGTTTGTACAAAGCGTACCATGCGTCTCTGCATGCACCATACCCTGATATGTGCCGCCACGCTCTACAACCCAAAGTAGGAGAGAGGGTCGCAAGTATCAGACTTCGACCTGCTGGCTGGAGTTTCCCCAGTCAGGCACCCATCTAGTTCAAGCCGTCAGCCAATCTTCACAGCTTAATAAATAGTAACGTCTAACTGAGCCAGTTAGTTAGATGCGTACACTTGTGTAGTAGGATCTTTATTTAGTTTGATGCATACATTTGTTCTTTTTTGGTAGCCCTTCTGTAATGATGGCTGATGTTTGGTTTGGAAGAGAGAGCTGCATCTTCACCCTTCTGGCATGCTTACTGCTTCTGTTGCACCCCCAGCCCTGGTTGTTGCTGCTGCTATTTTCAATGTACAACCAGTAGTATATTTCATCTGTCGTTTGAATAAATGTGGTGTTAGAACAACAAACACAATGTTTTGGAAGTCGTTGCATGGTTCGATCCTTTAATGCCCCGTACCGTACGTAGTGCATACTATTTTTTGTACCGAACACATTTTCCACTTGTTGATAACATGCAGCCCACTGATGAAGGCCCAATAGAGAAGCCCATAATTAACTGGAAGGGAGGCTCTCACATGAATCTAGCCCAATTACATGATCATGGTCCCCTAAACATAAATAAGTAATTCAGAGGAGCAAGCTATAAACTAGGTTGTGTGGTCTCTGTGGCCCGTCTAACAATATGACCAGCCCAGCGGTTTTTTCCTTGGGGTAATAGGTAACCCGGTATTTCTTTTTGAAGAATACCCAAGCTAGCCCTATTTGTTTTCTCCGACTTACTGGGCTGCAAATCTTTCAAGACGAGGAGGGATGCATTCCGGCCTGGCCAAAGAGTATGGTAAGTGTCTGTTAAAATTAATATCAAAAGGGGTTGAAAATTCCAAAAAAAATTATAGCAAATGGGATATTAGTTTCTTTTTTTGCTTTTGTTCTTCACTGATATCTTATACGCATTTCATTGGATTTAACATGACATAGTACTAATGTGTTTTAAAATTTGTTTTAGTATGGTTCATAATTTCTGGATTAAGAATATTTTTTCCCAGCAAAAATTTGCGAATTTTCAAAAATTTCCACATATTTAGTTAATTTTTTAACCCTGCTACTGATCAGAAAATGGGCAGCAATTCTAAAAATGGAAAACGGACTACAATAAATTCCATATGAATTAGAAAATTAGTAAAAAATATAAAAAATAATAGCAAATGGGCTGTACACGCCACAGATTTCGAGGCTGACTTGTTTACGCAAGGCTTTATCAGTCAACACACGATTCTAGCAGCAGTGACTGTTGGATATCCATCCAACGGCCGACGTGCTTCTTCAATCTCTAATCTTCCTGCTCTAGCCGCCTAAACTAGCGTCGGTGGGACTGCCTGCTCCCTCCTCTTGTGGCCCACTGTGATGCCGCGCCGGCTTCCCCGGCCCACCCTACTCCCTCCGCTGGCTTGGCCGCACGCAATCAACTGCCTTCTTATTACGCGAAAAAAAATGATTCCTCCCACTGACTTCTGGGGCGCCTCGGTTGGGAGGCTGGCATGTGGGCCTACTAAGTTGACGTGTACGCAGGGCTTGTCAACTTAGTCAACAAACTATTCTAGCAGCAGTAACCGTTGGATTTGAATCGAACGGTTCTGCTGCTTCTTCAATCGCTGCTCTTCTTGCACCAGCCGCCCAAACCAGTGTCGGAGAGACCGCTTGCTCCTGCCTCCAGTGACCGGTTGTGCTGCCATTGAGGCCTCATCGCCCCTACTACTCCCACCGCTAGCCAGGCCCTGTGGCGATGGCAGCCTCACACCGCAGCCGAACCAGTGAACCCTCGTACTCCTCTCCCCGTGGGCATCCACTGTCACGTCTTCCCCAGCTCCGCGCCGTCCCCTTCCTAGGGCTCACCATCGTCCACCGCCTTGGTGCTCTCGGCGCGGTGTAGTCAATGTAGTCAACAACTGACTTCCATCAGAAGAGTACTGTACATGGAGAGGCTGACAGCTGGGTCGACGGCCACAGCCCAGTTTTTTTGTGATTTGCCAAGTAAGTCGCTTTGTCAGGCCTGTTGGGCTGCAAATCTTTCAAGACGAGGAGAGCTTTCATTCGACTGGCCGAGAAAATGGCCTATCAGTAATGAGAAATGGGTTGTACATTTTTAAAACACATCAAACCGGCAATTAGTTTCAAATTTCTTTTTTTTTTCATTTCGAGATTTTAAATTTCATTGATTTTTATGCGTGGACAATTTGTTGGATTTTATATTGATATATATTTATTTTTAAAATCAGTTTGAACATAACTCGAAATTTCGGGATTAAAAACAGTTCGGACCGCACCGAAATATGCAAAATTTCATATAATTTTTTAACCGTGGCCACAATATGGGATGTAATGCTAACAAAAAGATATGGGCTCCAAAAAAAACCTTAAGAATTAGCAAATGGGCTGTAAATTATTAGAAATAATGGAAGATGGGCTGTATGATGTTTTCCACAGATTTGAGGCTTTCCTAAAAAAAGGTTGACGCACAAGCAGTGACTGTTGGATGTCCATCCAACGGCCGTCGTGCTTCTTCAATCTCTGCTCTTCCTTGCTCCAGCCGCTCAAACAAGCGCCGGCGGGACTGTCTGCTCTGTCCTCCCAGCGGCCGACTGTGCTGCCGCGCAGGCCTCACCGCCCCACCATACTCCCATCGCTGGCCTAGCCATCCCTCTACTCACCCACACCTGCTGTTATTCTCCGGCGACTGCAGACGAACCAGTAAACCCTCGTATAGTCATACCCCCCTCCGCATGGGAAACAACTGCCGAATCTTCCCTGCCTCTGTGTCATTCCCTTCCTAGGCCTCGCCGTTGTCCACCGCCCTGGTGCTCTCGACGCGGCATGGTCAACGTGGTCAACGACCGACATGCATCTGAAGTGGACTGTACGTGGAGAGGCTGACAGTTGGGTCCACGGCCGCACACAAGGAAATGCCTCCCTATTACGCGCAAAATAATGATTCCTCCACCTGACATCTGAGACCCACCAAAAGGGCCTCTGTATTTCATGAAAAAAATGTTATCGCTGCTGACAGCTCGGACCCACCACCTATATTTTCGCACGCAAGGAAGTGCCTCCTTATTACGCCAAAAAAATGAATACTCCCCCTCCTAGCTGGGACCCAGTATAGTGGGAGGCTGACTTCTGGGCCTACTAAGTTGACGGGGACGGAGGGCTTTGTCAACTTAGTCAATATGCGCGATTATAGATCCAGTGACCGTACGATGTCCATCCAACGGCCGTAGTGCTTCTTCAACCTCTGGTCTTCTTGCTCCAGCCACCCAAACCAGCGTCGGTCATGCCTCGTGCTCCTGCCACCCGTGGTCGGCTGCGATGCCGTGGAGGCCTCACCGCCCCCCTACTACTCCCACCGCTGGCTAGGCCATCCCTCTACTCACCCACACCCCCTGTTATTCTGCGGTGACGGCAGCCTCACACCGCAGCCGAACCAGTGAACCCTCGTACTCCTCTCCGCATGGGCATCCACTGTCGCGTCTTCCCTGGCTCTGCATCATCCCCTTCCTAGGCCTCGCCGTCGTCCACCGCCTTGGTGCTCTCGGCGCGGTGTGGTCAATGTGGTCAACAACCGACTTCCATCGGAAGAGTACTGTACGTGGAGAGGCTGACAGCTAGGTCCTCGGACGCAGCAAGGAAGTGCCTCCTTATTACACGCAAAATAATTATTCCTCCACCTGACAGCGGGGACCCACCGGACGGGGCACCTTCGTGAAAAAAGTTTCCCCCTGACTGCTGGGACCTACCAGCTACATCTTCGCACGCAAGGAAGTGCGTCTGAAAAAAAATATTCGGCCCCCTGACTGCTGGGACCCACCAGCTACTTCTTCGCAGGCAAGGAAGTGCCTGATAGTCGGAACCCACCTGGTCGAAGCGTACGTAGCATTACCATTCTAGTCGCGAACGTGTGCGTACATACTGGTTGATGTAGAGGCGCGCACGTGTCATAGTAGAGGCACGCGCGTAGCATGTACACGTACGTACAACAGCCAGTGTGCAAGAAATAAAATACGACCATGTACGTACATACGGGTAGGGTCTCGAACGCCTACTCGTGCATACGTACGGCCGGGGCTCGTGTACATGGCTAGGTCAGAACGGAAAAATAGCGTTGTCGTCGTGTTCATGGGGAGCCAAACGGCTGGGTCGGAACGGAATGCATCGTCGTGTTCATCGAGAGGGCTTGGACGGAACAGCCGATGGAAACGAGGCCTGGCGTACCGTAAAACGGAGGAAACGGCCATGTGTTCGACTGGCCACGGTCGAAACGGGATCCTGTTAATCGGGAGGGGTCTAGCGTACCGCAAAACGGAGGAAACGGACCTCCTACGGTCAAAATGGGGGTCCTGTTGATCGGGAGGGGTGTGGCATACCGCAAAACGAAGGAAACAGACTTGTGTTGGAGCGCTACGGTCGAAACAGGGGTCCTGTTCATCAGGAGGGGTGTTGCGTACCGTAAAACGGGACTCCACGGGATATTGTTCATCTCCACCATCGACCCCCTCCAGCCTCCATGGGCTACTGTTCATCCACCATCGACCTCATCCTGCCTCCACCTGCGACTGTTCAACCTCCACCGCGTGCTACTCCACCGGCTACTATTCAACCAGCCCTCTCCACGGGCTCCTGTTCAACCACCCCTCCACGGGCTACTGTTCATCCAGCCCTCCACCATCTACTATTCATCCTGCCTTCCATGGGGTGGTCCTGTTCATCCAGCCCTCCACAGGGTCCTGTTCATGCAACCCCAACCGGCTCGATTGATCGGGGTCCTGTTCATCCAGAGGCAACACCACGGGGTCCTGTTCATCCACCCGCACCGGGAACTGTTCATCCAAACCCCCCAGCAACACTCACTGTTCATGCAGAGGCAGTATCGATCGGCTTCAGTTAGCAGCAGTAGTGAAGGACTCGCTCGATCGGGTTCAGTTAACAGCCACCGATCGATCGCTCGGGTTCAGTAACGCGTAGCCTGCAGTGCAATCGCTCTGGTTCAGTTAGAACCCAACGCCTCGCACCCACGCGCGTGCGTGTAGGAGAGAAACGCGCGTCGCTCGGCCCCGACCACACACCATAACCGGGAACACCCCGATATTTTCCTCGCCCTCGCTTCTACCACGGTTTTTTCCGTCATGGACGGCCCAAAGAATGTCATGCAGCTGCGTGTCCGGCCTGTCCAGGACGAAAAGCCCATTTTCTGTCATGAGTTTTTGTCATAGAAGTAGGATCCCACCACATCTATGATGATACCGTGTTTTGTCACAATTATTGTCATAGAAGTGTCATAAGTATGACAGAAAAAAAATTGTTCGGCCAAAATGTCATGAATGTGTCTTTTTTTTTAGTGAATGTCATGGAGATTAAGTAACACACTTTTCGTACAAACAAATTTTGACAATTCTAAATTGTAGTTTGTATAACTAGGTAACTATTTGACAAAACATAACTGATAATTTATATGACTAGATAGCAAAACTTTGAAATAGCTTGTTGACTCTGAACTAGATTGAACCTAGTTTGAACTGAACTAACCTCGGTTTGATTATGTAAAATTATTGCTGCAGATTTACATATATATGCAGTAGTCCTTCAGTTAGTGATACTACAGATTTACATATAAATACATATTTACATATATATGCAGTTCGTGCACGAGAAGTGACTGAAGTGAGAAGATTAGATTGGAAAACTAATACTCTCTCCGTCCGAAAATACTTGTCATCAAAATGAATAAAAGGGGATGTATCTAGATATATTTTAGTTCTAGATACATCCCTTTTTGTCCATTTTGATGACACGTATTTTCGGACAGATGAAGTATAAAATAAATGGATGACTAAAGTTTATACCAACCTTATCTCTTTCTCTTCCTATCAAATCCGTACTGTATCCATGGACTTATAAAAAATTGACATATAATTCATACTAATTTTGCAATGTGGGCTCCTTACCAAGGACTAGGTGCTGACTGGTCAGAGGCTGTTGGCGGCTGCGAACATAAGAGGAACCGGTGGTGTAGCAGCGAATAGAAGCAGAGCCGGTGGTGACCTGACGAATCAAAGAGAAGCAGGCGGTTCCACTACGACCTTCTCCCGTCGACGGTCCATGCGGCTAGCTGAAACCGGGGATTGAATGGCAACGTTGTAGGCGACGATTAGCGGTGAGGCAGCACTGCTGGTGGAGGATGGAGCGGCTGCATTGGAGCGACGTCGCTAGGCAAGGAAGAAGAAGAGGCGGAGGAGCTGCGCGTAGGGAAGTTGGGGAGGAACGAGAAAAAAGGGAGGCAACGGCTCGGTACCTAGGCGCACATGATTCATTAACTCCGTTTTTGCCTAGGTACCCGTGCCTGGTGTCGTTTCCTTGTGGGTTGCCAAAGCGAGACTCTCATTAATTAATCCGCTACATCATATTTTTGCTTCCGTGGTGGTAGACTCAGAGCAAGTACAATAGTGGGCTTATAGTCCGCTTACATGGTATTTTGTCTATGTGAAGGAGAGAGATGTGAAAAAGTAAGGGGAGTGCACTCTCACGCAAGAGCCTAGCTATATGCGCATTCCTATGTAAATGCACTAAATGTGAAGAAAGAGATAGATAGAAGATGAAAAAATACTAATGCAACAGCCAACCTTATAGCTCACACTATTGTATGAGTGCATATAGATGATGACTATAGATGACATGACGGTTTCTTATAGCCATCAGCTTGCTATATTACTAGTGGACCCGTTGCGCCAAATGACGCAGAGGCACGCTAAATCCATGTGCGTGATGAAAAAAATATCCATGGTTTAATCTCCTTCAATAGGAAACATTGTCGAAGATGTTGTAATTTGATAGCACAAAATACTTGCTACCATGTTCGCTGGGGGAACACGATTACATGAAAGGGTGCAGAGTCACACCCAAAGCTATCACTACCACAGAATGTTATACCAAGAGGAGTCACACCCAAAGCTATCACTACCACAGAATGTTATACCAAGAGGAGTCACACCCAAAGCTATCACAACCACTGAATGTTATACCAAGAGGAGAGCACGAAGGACTATCAGCCGGGCGAAGCCAGGGCTATAAGACTGCCATTCTTCTCTTGGATCACAACTTTTACCAGATGCCGGTAAGGAGAGGCTAATATGCAAAGGATCATGTAATACAATGAATCAGATTACGGGATTAGAATCACAAATTCTAATTGTTATAAAAACTGGGGCCGAGTGTCAGATAGCAGATGTGGCAACCTATACACAAGTATTGCCTGCATGCACATCACATGATAGCTACATCTTTGCTTCTTCACAGCCCAAGGTAATTTCCGTAGAAGCTTATCACAAAAAAATTGGCTTATCTGAAGCTTAACACATGAATGTTATTTCTACCATGGTTCAGTTAGCCTTCCAAACAATTAACTATACTTATCTTTCTGTTGCTGAAATCACAATACTACACATGTGCCTACTTATGTTGTTATCAGTGGCCATGTGCGTGCCTAAACCTGATATTACGATATATTTTTTCCACCTCTGCCGGTAAGTTAGCGTGTCATTTATTTATAAAGCAACACCACATCAGTCTTCCAAGAGCAAGAGCCTAAAATATTTTCATAGATGTGCAATTAATATTTAAGATCATGCAGTCACAAACAAATGATATGATACATTTTGTTATTCAATCATTAATAAGTAATCCCCTAGTTTAATCTTGCACTAAAAATTGAATATAATGTGTGGCATGTATGTTTATATACCCAGGCTAAAATCTGAAAAGAGCAAAAACACTAATGTTAAGAAATTATTCTTTGGCAAAGTATTACATGGAATAAGAGGTTCAACAAACATCGTAAAGCGCAAATATGATAAACCATTGTAGAAATCTATGGGTAAGCATCTCAATCTCCATACATGGAGACCCGCGATGTATATATTGATCAGGGGGGTCGGTACAGGAGATAGCAGCGTCAAGGCTAACTATCAAGAGATATTACAGGAGGGTTTTAGGAGATAAGAGAGAGATAAACATAAAGAGAATAAACTCCCTAACTACCATGCCGTGGCCCTCAAGGGATAACCCGAACCTGAATATATGTGTTTAACATCCTCCCTTAATCTGAACTTCTCAAGTTTAGATTACGGTTAATTTCTTCAAATGATCTTGTGGGCAAAGCTTTTGTAAAACCATCAGCGACTTGGTCTTTTGAGGGAATGAATCGAATTTCCAATTCCTTACTAGCAACGCTCTCTCTCACAAAATGATAGTCAATCTCAATATTTTTGGTTCTTGCATGAAAGACAAGGTTAGCAGAGAGATATGTTGCACCAATATTATCACACCAGAGACATGGAGTTTGTGTATAACATATGCCAAGTTCTCCAAGTAGAGCTTTAACACATATTATCTCAGTTGTAGCATTTGTCAGTGCTTTATATTCTGCCTCAGTGCTTGACCTTGATACAGTTGCCTGTTTCTTTGCACACCAAGAAATTAAGTTGGGCCCAAAGAAGACTGCAAATCCACCTATAGACCTCCTATCATCCAGACAGCCTGCCCAGTCAGAGTCAGAGAAGGCACTAACCAAAGTGGAGGTTGACCTGGTGAAAGTTAACCAAACACTCAACGTGTGCTCCACATATCTGAGTATACGTTTGGCTGCAGTCAAATGAGTAGAAGTAGGTGCATGAAGAAATTGACATACTTTATTCACTGCAAACGAAATGTCAGGTCTGGTGAGTGTCAAGTACTGGAGTGCTCCTACCAAACTCCTATATTTGGTGCCATCCTCTGGACTCAAAGGAACGCCCTCTGCAAGAGACAACTGTTCTGAACTGGAGAGTGGTGTTGGTGATGGTTTGCAGCCCTGCATCCCTGCCTTGCTCAGAAGATCAGTGGCATATTTCTCTTGAGAAAGATGGAGGCCACCTTCCGGATTCCTCTTGACCTCAATGCCAAGGAAAAAGTGCAGATCGCCGAGATCTTTGAGAAAAAAATCCGACTGTAAGTCTTTCAGGAGAGC
The DNA here is from genome assembly GCA_902687465.1 of Secale cereale. Taxonomy (NCBI): domain Eukaryota; kingdom Viridiplantae; phylum Streptophyta; class Magnoliopsida; order Poales; family Poaceae; genus Secale; species Secale cereale. Next base: position 378,909,129 of record LR738714.1, on the reverse strand, counting down.
TGTGACTTCCTCATTAGATGAACTAGTGACAATAATGTCATCAACATAAATAAGCACGAAGATAACAGTGTTGGATTTGTTGTAAATAAATAATGAAGTGTCAGACTTGGAGGGAACAAATCCAAGGGTGTGCAGTTTGGAGCTGAGACGAGAATACCAGGCCCTTGGAGCTTGTTTCAGTCCATAGAGCGATTTGTCCAGTTTACAGATATGGAACGGTTTATTAGGATCAACAAACCCATGAGGTTGCTTCATGTAAACTTCCTCTTCCAGAACACCATGAAGGAACGCGTTCTCCACATCTAGCTGACGCAAGCACCAACCTCGAGAGACAGCTATGGATAAAACGAGACGAATAGTGGTGGCTTTAACAACCGAACTGAATGTGTCCTCATAGTCAAGGCCGTACCTTTGCTTGAATCCTTTTGCAACGAGACGAGCTTTGTAGCGATCTATGGAACCATCTGGCCGTCGCTTGATACGAAACACCCATTTACAATCAATCAGGTTTGTACCTGGACGGAAAGGAACCAGGTGCCAAGTGTGATTTTTCTGAAGTGCTCCAAACTCCTCTCGCATGGCAAGCTTCCACTTTGTATCAGCGAGAGCCTGAGAAAAAGACCGCGGTTCGCCTGTAGCAACATCAGAAGTAATTAAACCATATTTGGTTTTATAATTAAGAGGTGCAATTGTTCCTGTACGAAGGCGAGTGCGAGGAAGGGTGGACAACACATGATCAGGCGTACAAGATCCATCAGAAGTGGCGGGGATCGTGTCAGGAGATCCAGCCGATCCCGAGACGGCAGGCGATCCCGAGGCAGCAGGTGCGTCAGGGCTGCCGGGATCTTCTGTGGCGGGCGCAGGCGTCGAAGTGGAGGGAACCGCCACAGACGATCTGAGCGAGCTAGCCTCATCCAGCTCGGGGCGCGAGTGGAGCCCGTCTGGTGCGACCGTGGTGGAGCGAGGGGCCCGCCTGGTGAAGACCCGTGGGGTTGTCGCATAGTGTGCGGGCGACAGAGCCGCAGCCGCTGATTGGCGCGCTGAGCCCACGGGGTCCGATGCTGCAACACGTGACGATGTGGCGAGGTCAGGTTGGTGCGGAGGAACGAGGCAATCCGCCTGGCGCATGGGAGATCCCGAGGTGGATCCTGTCGGGTCTGGCGCAGATGGGCGCACGGATCTCGAAGGATATTGCGCCAGATTGTCTGTGTTTGCTGCTGCATCATTCGGGGCACAATTTGGACCAATTTCTGCACCATTTAAACTGCAGTTTTTTTCTATATCAAACTCAGGCAAAGGATTAGGAGTATTATTCAATACATGATCATCACAATTATCATTACCCACACAAAGACTAGTTGGAAGGAGAAGGATTTCTTTCCGAAGAAGAGCACCGACATTGGGATGAAGTTTGGCGAATGGAAACTGTGTTTCATCAGACACGACATCACGTGAAATGTAGACGCGACCGGTTGCAACATCAAGGCATTTAACACCCTTGTGTTGAGCACTATACCCGAGGAAAACACACTCTTTGGATCGAAACATGAGCTTACGAGTATTATAGGGACGAAGGTTGGGCCAACAGGCACAACCAAAGACATGAAGAGTGGTGTAATCTGGTGTAACATGCAAGAGGCGTTCAGTGGGAGTTTCATTGGAAATAACACGACTTGGCCACATGTTAATGAGGTGTACGGCAGTGGGAAATGCTTCATCCCAAAAATTTAGTGGCATGGAAGCTGAAGCTAGGAGAGCGAGGCCTACTTCAACAATGTGATGGTGCTTGCGCTCGGCAGAACCGTTCTGCTGATGAGCATGTGGGCATGAAACATGGTGAGAGATACCAATCTTTTGGAAAAAAGAGTTCAATTTTTCATACTCACCACCCCAGTCCGACTGCATGGCTATGATTTTACTATCGAATTTACGTTCCACGAGAGCTTGAAAGTTGTGAAACACTTGAAACACGTCGGATCGCTTCTTGAGGAGATAGATCCAGGTATACTTACTATAATCGTTGACAAAGCTTACATAGTAAGTATGCCTACCAACAGAAGTAGGTGCTGGACCCCAAACATCAGAAAAAATAAGTTGCAAGGGCTTGGTTGACACACTAGTGGAAACATGATATGGCAATTGATGACTTTTTGCCTTCTGGCATGAATCACAAATAGTTTCTGGGTTTCTCTCACCAACAACTAGGAGTTTATTTCTACTAAGAATTTGATGAACAGTAGAAAAAGATGGGTGGCCTAAGCGACTGTGCCACCTTTCAGCAGAAAGCTTGATGGCGGCATGGACTTGTTTATTGAACTGGCAGTACTTGGGAAGAAATGCATAGAGCCCTTGCACACAAACGCCCCTATGAAGAACCCTCTTCGTGACCTGATCCTTGATCAAAAAGAAGAACAGGTGAAATTCTAGAAAAACATTATTGTCAAGGGCAATGCGATGACCGGATAACAAGGTTTTGGAAGCATTAGGGACCAGCAGGATTTCATTGATCTTAAGGTTTTTATGTGGGGTTTTGATAACTGCTTGACCAATATGACTAATCTCCATACCTGCACTGTTTGCTGCGGTGTAGACTTGATCTTGACCACGATATTGTTCGTGCATCCTCAGCTTCTCCAGTTCGCCAGTGATGTGATTGGTGGCACATGTGTCCATATACCAGTTGGTATCGACACCATACGACGTATTTGCTGCAGCTGTAACTTTTCTCTTTTGGGCACCATCCTCGGCATAATGCCAATTACAGTCCTTAGCTATGTGATTTGTTTTCTTACAAATTTGACATTTACCCTCGTAGCCATCATAGCCTTGGAAGTTGCGCCCCCTATTGTTGTTGTTGGGGAGCGCCGCGCGTTGTTGTCGCCGTTTGGGGGACCTTGGTGATGGTAGCCGCCACCACCACCATGATAGCCGCCACCACCATCGTGATAGCCCCCGCCGCCGCCTTGGTTGTTGTTCGGGTGGTAGTTGCCACCACCGTTGTAGCCGCCGCCTCCATTGCCGTGGCTGGTGCCACCGTAGCCGCCGTCGCCATCGTAGCCACCACCGCCGCCACGGGAGCCACCACCGTTGCCCTTCTGGTTGCAGTAGTTGCCTTTGTTGCCGCGATCGCGAGAAGCAATGTTTGCCAACGACTTGAAGGCGCCGCCCCCGTTGCCGTGGAACATCTCGACCCGCTGGTCAAAGTTCACCACCATGGAGAAGAGGATGTCGATGGTGATCGGCTCGGTGCGGACGTCCAGCGCAGAGATGATCGGCTGATATTCCATGTCAAGGCCCGCGATGATGAAGGAGATGAGCTCTGGCTCGCCGATGGGTTTGCCCGCCGCCGCGAGTTCGTCGGAGAGCGAGCGCATGTGGCCGAAGTACGCTGAGGCGGATTGGGACCCCTTCTGTGTGTTGGTAAGAGCGGCTCGGATGTTGTTGGCGCGAGAGAGGGAAACAGCGGAGAACACGTTCCCTAAAGCACTCCAGATCGCATGTGATCGCTCAAGCGACGTGACCTGGACGAGGACCTCTTTGGAGAGATTCCTGAGAAGATAAGCTACGATATGTTGGTCCTGGATTAACCAGGGGGCATAGGTAGGGTTCACAACAACCTGGTCCATGCCATAGGTGGTTTTTGTGGTGATTGTTTTGGAAGGTTCTTCGGTGGTTTGATCGAGATAACCATATAGGCCAGCGCCCATGATCTGTGATCTGGCTTGAGTGCGCCATAGGATGTAGTTGGTGCGGGTAAGAGGTTCAGATGTATTGTTGTTGAGGCCAGAGGAGATGACATAGGTGGAAGACGACATGGTGGATGAAGATTGATAGCGCTAGATGTGATGGAAGGGACTAGCCCTGTATACCATGTAGAAATCTATGGGTAAGCGTCTCAATCTCCATACATGGAGACCCTCCATGTATATATTGATCAGGGGGGTTGGTACAGGAGATAGCAGCGTCAAGGCTAACTATCAAGAGATATTACAGGAGGGTTTTAGGAGATAAGAGAGAGATAAACATAAAGAGAATAAACTCCCTAACTACCATGCCGTGGCCCTCAAGGGATAACCCGAACCTGAATATATGTGTTTAACAACCATCACATGCTTCAACCTATACATTATATCTACCATTAAATAGGAGAAAACCCTAACGAAACACAATACAGGCTAGTCAGCTGCTTCTTCTCCCACCTTGCATCAATATACAGCTATATATACAGATGAAAGACTCCAATAATGAAAGTATTCCTGATTAGGGTTGCATGAATGGTGCAAAAAGTCAAAAAGGAAGCCACTACTCGATCATATTTAATACTTTTGAGCATCTATAGGAAGTGACAGCACAACATGTAACAGGTGCCAGCAAATGAAATACATAAACATGCCCCAAGTACACACTTACAATCACATTTGTCGGCATTTGGCGGACTCTATTGCTTCCAGGTCTGAAAATTAGCAACATTTTCACGACATATCAGATCAAAACCTGACAGTAAATATAATCTCAGTTTAGAAAACCTAGAGAAAGAGTGGACAAAATAATTGTTTGCCTGTCGAGAGAGTTGCATGCACAAACAGAGGTCCAAGGAAGCTAGCACCAATTCCAACTAAGACCACACTTGTCAATGGTTTCCCAGTTGCCCCACGCTGCATTTCAGGAAGTAGCGGTGACTAAATATTAATTGTTTATACCACATTTGACAAGTTAAGAAATGTGTGTTTATAAATTTACCCATAAGGCACTCCTAAAAGTTTCTGAAAACTGCTTGATTTTATCTTTAATGGCCCAAACTTCAGGGACCATGTTCACCCCGTCACTATTTATGACTGCATCTATTAGAGCCCTTAGAGCCACATGGGGCACTGATCTGTTCTCCGTGCTACTTATCTGACAAACAAATCAATCAAGTCAACTGAGACATGTATTCTGTCCGTTCCAAATGATATGTTATGAACGGTATAACTTAAAATACAAAAGTAGTCAGGACTAATAATTGTTTTGCGGAATTATTCTTCCGAATGATTTGTCAAGCTTCATAATGTAATTACATACAAACTTTATATAAGCACCCAAGGATAAATGGCAAGACATATATACAGAAAACAAGTTGATGTCGAATAGGCACATGTGATAGAATAACTTAAATTCGGCTACAGAGCAGGACACTGGCCTTTTCAACTTATGCTAGCACTGGGTATATTACTTTTAGATAAATATGATAGGAGTAAGAATGAAATAGAATGCACCTCAGTTTGCACCAATCTAGTTCGCATCCATCTCATTAGAACCATGATTCAACAACAGAAGGGGATGTACGGACCTCTTTGGGATTTGAGAAACCATTGATTTCACATGTATCTCGTTAGTACCATGATTCAACAATGGAAATTAGCAAACTAGCAAAATATGGATCTTCCCTACACAGATGTCTTGTCCCGTATCAGAAGTTAAAGGCTCTACATAGTTTGAAAGATAAGATTTCAAATAAGAAGACTACTGGACAACATTTTGGATAATGCCAATACTTAACCCGCTTGTCATGAAGTGCTGAGGGTAATATTGGAAGAACCATGAGCTTTGTAATTTTATCCTTCTTAATCTATCATCAACCAAAATAATAGAAAATAACAATCATTGGTTAAAAACTTGGAATAGATTATATTAAAACAAAGCACAATAGGACTATCCCTGAAATTGGGATACATGTTACAAAATAATCAAGATCCCTCAAAGTGAATAAATACATACCTTCCCCCTACTGCTTGGCCTGCTACTCCTTCCCCCTGTCACCAGACACCCCCTCCCCTGCAGGTCAACCCTATCACGAGCACGGCCTGCACTCTGCCCCCGCTGCTCTTTGCCCTCGTCATTGGCCTCTCCTCTACCCCACGCGTCCACAGTCTAGAGCTCCGGGAAGCTGCTACCCCACCACCGGCCTCGTTACTCGTTAGCACGCCCTGTCAACCTCCTGACATGTCACACCCCGCTCATGATCAAACAAGAACTATGGCAGAATGTATCATATTTGGAGAGAGGAAAAGGGGAAAGTAGCCCCTTTCGCTAGGGTCTGTATTGCTATAAGATATAATATTTGCTTACAGAGATAACTCTCGAGAATTCACGATGGCTCAAATGGGAAGACGGTCGCTGGCTTATAAGCTCAGCTGACACGGTGAAAGGCTACAGTTCCGACAGGTGAATTGCAGCGGTGAAAGTAAAGCAGTCCAGTCATAACGGCGAGCATCGCGAGCCGTTGGATCTTCTTGGCTGGCTTGAATATCGTATGTCCGTTAACTGAAACGGGTTGACACTTGTTACTGAATACGCAGGCCTGACAGTACCTCCCTGCCAGAACGAACATGTCCTCAAGGAGGTCAGCGGTTGAACCATTTGTCGGTGGTGGCCTTGAAGAAAGCCGGAAAAGTTGTCTTGATGAAGGCCGTGTCTTCCCAGGAAGCTTCCTCTGAAGGTAGATTGACCCATTGTACCAACCATTGTATAACAGGGAGGTTGTTCCACGGTACCTGGCAAGTTTCCAAAACCAAAACAGGTTCAATTTGGATCATACCATCGGGACGAATGAGTGGGAGATCAGCACATGGAGTAGCTCTTGGGCCGATGTGTTTCTTCAATTGACTGACATGGAACACGGGGTGGATATTTGCAGAGGCTGGAAGTAGTAACTTGTATACTACCCGGCCGGTTCGTGACATGATCCGGAAGGGCCCGTAGTACTTGCTATGTAGCTTGATGTGGGTGCGTAAACCGAATGCATTGAGGCGATAGGGCTGCATTTTCAGGTAGACCATGTCACCCACTTCCAGCACCTGTTCTATACGCTTGCGGTGTGCGTATTTCTTCATGCGTGACTAAGTAGCACTAAGATTTTCCTTTAAGTGTTGCATTAGAGTATCTCTGTCCTTGAAGAACTGAATTGCATCTAAACCTGTGTTGTCAGGCAAGATATGTTCACAGATGTTGGGGGGTGGGTATCCATAAGCTGCTTCAAAAGGAGTTTTCTTGAGGGAAAAGTAATACGAGGTGTTGTACCAGTACTCTGCCATGGACAACTGTGTGGACCATTTCCGTGGGTGGGTAGAAGTTAAGCACCGCGGGTAGTTCAATGCACTAGTTGACATGCTCGGTTTGTTCATCAGATTCAGGGTGGTACGCAGAACTGTATCAGAGCTCACTACCCGTTCCTTTGAAAATGTCTTGCCAAAGCTTACTAGTGATGGCCAGAGGAGGTCCATGTAGTTTAATCACATTGTTAACGAACGTCTGAGCAACAATCTGCACTGTGAAAGGATGGGAGAGAGGAATAAAGTGAGCAAATTTGGATAGTTTATCAACCACCACAAATATGACATCTCTTCCATTGGACTTCGGCAAACCCTCGATGAAGTCCATGCTTAAGTGAGTCCAGACCATGTCAGGTAGTTCCAGGGGGTCTAAGTAGCCAGGGTAAGAGCAGTTTTCTCCTTTGTTTTTCTGACAGGTAGGGAAAGCTGCTACAAAATTGTCTACTTCTTGTTTAAGACCCGGCCAATAGAATATATTTTTGATTCTATGGTAGGTCGCTTTCATTCCAGAGTGGTCACCCAAGGCATAGGAATGCAAGGCATTGAGGAGCTTATTTCTCAAGTTACGGTCGTTACCAACATAAACTCTTCCTTTATGTCTGATAATGCCGGAATGCAATGTGTTCTGGTGGACTGAGTGGTTGGGAGAGAGCAGAAATTTCTCTAAGATGGATTTGCAATGTGGGTCATTGCTGTAGGACTGCTCCACTTCAGATATTCATTGTGGTGTTACCACAGATATAGCCATGAGGGAGTTTTTTTTTGGAAAGAGCATCACCAGCAATGTTTTCTTCGCCCTTCCTGTATTGTAGAGTGAAATTGAACTCCAGGAGTTTCATCATCAATTTATGTTGTATACTAGTTGGTCTGTCATGAATTGGAGGCTTTGGTGGTCAGTTCTGATGATTAGATCATTTCCCAGAAACTAGTGTCTCCATCTCTTAAGTGCAGCAATGATGGCAAGGGCATCTTTTTCATAAGTGGAGAGAGCTGCATTTCTTTGGCAAAGAGATGCGTTGTAGTATGCTAGTGGTCTAACATTTTGCATCATGACTGCTCCTAATCCCACACCAGAAGCATCGGTCTCGAGTACAAAAGGTTCAACAAAGTTGGGCAGAGCCAAAACAGGGGCAGAAACTAGTGCTTTCTTCAGAGTTTGGAAAGCTTGTGTTTGAGGTACTGTCCAACAGAAGTTGTCCTTCTTCAGAGCATCATGTAGTGGCCTTGCAATGATGCCAATTTTTTTCACAAACCTTCTGTAATAACCACATAGCCCCAAAAATCCTCTGAGTTGTGTTGGTGTAGTTGGTTCAGGCCAATCAGCCACTGATGCTATTTTGGAGGGGTCGGTAGAGACACCTTCCCCAGTGATAATATGACCCAAATAGTCCACTTGTTGCACAGCAAAAACATGCTTGGCAAGTTTAGCATATAGTTGATGTTCTTGCAGTAGTTGCAACACTATTTGTAAATGTGCTAGATGTTCTGAGAGTGATTTGCTGAAGATTAGCATGTCATCAAAGAATACTAATACAAATTTTCTTAAGTAGGGCCCAAAGATGTTGTTCATGAGTGCTTAGAAAGTGCCTCGGGCATTGGCCAAACCAAATGGCATCACCAGAAATTCATAATGGCCAAAATAAGTCATGAATGTCGTTTTAGGTATGTCATTTTCATCCATTCTAACCTGATGGTAGCCAGACCTGAGGTCCGCTTTGGTGAAGTAGGTGGATTCATGTAGTTCATCGAGTAGGTCCTCAATTACCGGGATAGGGAACTTGATTTTGACAGTTACTGCATTAAGTTTCCTATAGTCAATGCATAGCCTCTAGGTGCCATCTTTCTTCATTACTAGGATTGCGGGAGAAGAATAGGGGCTTTCACTTGCTCGAATGATTTTATCTCGGAGCATTTTGTCTACTTGTCATTCTAGCTCATTCTGTTGCATGTGGGGTACTCTGTATGGCCTTGTGTTGGGTGGAATAGCTTGCTCTTTGAGTGGGATTTTGTGATCCTGAGCTCTTTTAGGAGGAAGGCCCTCTGGCTCCTTAAATATGTTAGGAAATTGCTGCAGAACCTCTTTAACTTTAGTTGGCACTGCTTGTTTTTCAGGTATCTTCATAGTGGTATCTGTAATAAGTTGTAAACATAACTAGGAGCTCCATTGGAAAGTAACTTGTGAACTTCAGCAGCTTCCATTTCAGTGGCAGCTGATAATGTGTCACAGGCTTGTATTGTAACAATGTTACTTTATCTTTCATAACTATAATTTGTGTGGGGTCGTAGTGGAAAGCTATTGGGCTGTGTTTGGCCATCCAATCACTACCTAACACGATATCATGCCCTGGCAGGTCCAAAACCCTGAACTATTGCTGGAATTTTGTTTTTCCACAGAGAAACTTGTGGTTGGTATAAAAGATCCTGACCACAATGTGCCCCCACCAGCAACAGTGACTGTTCGAGTAGAGTCTTTCACAATTGTGCAGTTGGTTTGGAATGCTAATGCAAGGTTGATGAATGTGGAGTTGCTCCCGGAATCTACCAAAGCTATTGCTTGCTTACCCCCAATATTGACAAGTATGGAGATAGTATTGACATTGTTAGAGTGCATAGCCTGGGCAGAGAGGGTCATACAATGTTCATCTACCTCTGGTTGCTCTTGATCATCTTGCTCCTCTAGTACCTCTTGTTCTTTTGGTTGTTCGGTAGGATCTTCACCAGTTAGAACATTTAGTGCAGGTGATAATTTGCATTTATGCCCATGGAACCAGGGATCACCGCATCTCCAGCATTTGCCAGGTTCTTGTAACATCCCAAATTTTCAATTTGGAATGTCGTACATAGATCATATTGCAATTGCATGTTTTTGCATTTTGTTCGTGGAGTTCCTCGAAATTCTAAGCAACTCAAGGACCTACGGAGAGAGTTGGGAATTTTACCATTTTCGTATTTGAGTTCGCTCGAATACCGGTACGAGGACAGTGTGATTCTAATTATTTTTCTCTCCTAAAAATATTTCTAAATACAAAATATGAGCGGAGATAATATGACTTCTCCAAAATAACAGAAATATTGGAGGAAAAATGTTAAAATCACTTTTGGTATTTTTCTGGATTTATTTTCGGATTTATTTGCATAGGAAAAATACGCGTTTTTCAAAATTGCATTTAGGTCCGGGAAAAATGTTCACTTTGTCCTAAATATTATTAGAGGACGGTGAAAATTTATTTCGCTAATTTTGGAGTCTGTTTGGTATTTATTTCGTTAGTTTTTCTGCGCTAGGACTCTTTAAAAAAACAGAAACCGACTAGGACTAGTAAAGGACCAGGACTCTGGGCTTTAAATAGCACCAGAGCCGGCCCGTTTCGCCAGCCCAGCGCCCCGTCGCCCGAACCCTAGTGCCCCGTCGCCCGTGCCCGCCTCCAGCCGCCGCCGCTACCCGCTCGCCCGCCGCCGCCGCCAGCCTGCGCCGCCGCCGCCGCCGCCCGCTCGCCCCGCCGCCCGCGCCGCAGCGCCGCCGCCGCCGCACCCCGCCGCCCCGCGCCGCCGCACGCCACCGCCACACCGCCGCCCTGCCCGCCGGAGTACCCGCCGCCGCCGCCGGAGTCGCCGGAGTTCGTCGAGGTAGTTTTTTTTAGAAAACCGATCGGTTTAGAAATAAACTAGTAGATTTGTTTTTTTAGATTAGATCGGTTCGTTTTTTTTATTTTCCGCCAGTTTAGTTAAATAGCGGATGTTCGTCTGTACGTTCGTTTTAACGAACGGTTTTCGTTAGTTAGCCGCAGACAGCGAACGTTCGTTGGTTAGCCTGTTCGTCGTTTTTCTTTTTTGGGGTATTTATCCGCGGTTTTTCCGATCGCGATTTCTGCCCTGATCTTGGTTTTCGTTTTTCTTTTCGCTCGTGAGTCGGAATCAGGTGATTCAAAATCCCAGATCTTCGTCGCGAAGCCCTCTTTACGTTAGAACAACTTGAACAAAGTTTTGGCTACTGTAAAATCTGACTTTAGGCCAACTAGTAATTCGGAGCTCGATTCTTTTGCAGTTTGAGTTTCATCGCTTCTTTCGAGTTGATTTTTTTTTTGCAAACCAGAGTTCTTAAGTTGAACTTTCTGGTTAGATCTCTTATTTGAGTTTTACCCGTGCATTATTTAAGTACTTATTGTATGCTTGTTTGTTTGATTGCGATAGAGTACCCGGAGTGCGCCGCTTGCTACTTTGAGTCTCTAGGTTTTGTGGATCATCAGCAAGGCAAGTAACACTTTGATCATACTTTCCACTTACCCAGTTTTCATTGCATTAGTAAAACCCTCACACATTGCATGAGTAGGATTAATTAACTTGTGGGATTGGGAAGTAGTTTGAGGTAGTACCTATTACCTGCATTACATTCAAACCCTTGGGAGTTACTTCTACGTTTGCTGTTAGGACATGCTATGCTCGTAGACGTGGATTGGGTGAGTGAAATCCATGACGACTGTGAGTTTGTTAATTAATGGTTCAAGTTAAGGTGGCAACAATAATACACATCTAGGTGGATTGAGGCATCTGGGTATTCCAGGATTGCCTGTTTTTCTTTTGGACCGCCACCCAGGCTCAAAGGGATCATGAGATTTTTCATGCTAGAAACTTCCGTGTGCAGCCACATGCCAATATGGGCTCTGGCATAGTTGAGTAAGATGTGGGAATCCTTTCCATGATGGGCTAGCAGATGTAGTTGGGTTTTGTAGGTGTACCGGCCTATCTATCTGGTTAAGGGGACCTCTTCAGAAAGACTGTGTCTCAGTCATCCGTTTCTCAAACACCATGCAGTGCGAGAAATCAAACGGAGGCGATCGAGTCTTGTGGGGAAAGTGCACAAACCTCTGCAGAGTGTACAAACTGATCATGATTACCGTGTCCCCGGTTATGGACATCTTGAGTATCTGGTACTTGGATTATCATGTGCATCTCAACATGTTACTTTAACTTAATTTTGTTGGGTTTAATGATTACTTTTAATTGGGGTTGAGAGGATGTCTATCTTCTCAATGATGTTTCAACTACCATGATAGTTAAATTAAAATACATTCCTTTGAAGTAGGGAAAAATTGTCTTTACGCAAAAACTTAACCATAGAGCTTTCCACCAGCCATATTGCATATAGTATAGCTTTACTTTCATTGCATCTCTTGTGTTACCTTGCCAGCATATTCCATGTGCTGGCTTGTTTTCGGGCTGCAACGTTTCATGTTGTAGACTTTTCAGACGACGAGTAAGATGCCCTTTTAGGTCGTGGTTCTATACTCATTGATGCCGCTGGAGTTGATGGACTCACTTATCTTCCAAGCCTTCCGCTGTTATCGTGTTAGATGGCCTTCAGCCATGATTTTTGTAATAAATTCATCGTTGGACTATCGATGTAATAAGTGTGTGATTGCCACTCTGTTATAAATCCTTCAAGTACCGTGCGTGTCAGCATTACTGATCCAGGGATGACACTGATGCACGGAGATCAGACTGTTTGAGGTCTGGTCGCTACAAGATGGTATCAGAGCACACGCTGACTGTAGGACACGACCACTAAGACAAGCCCTAGAACACTATTCACTCTTCTCTCTTCTGACTTCTCATCTTTTCTACTCTTTAGGATGGTGGAAGCAAAGCACAAGTTCATGCAACCGGATGATGATACGCCATTTGGACGACACCTGAAGGAAGTCACCAGATATCTACACATTGGATTACCAAGTTTCACAGGAACCTACAATGCCACTCTACCTGAGGAGGAGCGTTGGTTGATTCAAGCTCAAGTTCCAGGAAGGACGTTCGCACCCGTCACCTCACTCATAGCATTTTCCTTTAATGCGCCTACATGGAGACTAGGAAGGAGTATGGCAGCCCACATTGCTATGGGAAGGATTGGAGAAGTCTACAAGCAGGAGCTAAAGGACACCATCTACCAAATTTGTGGACGCCGAGATGAGAACTGGGATATGATCAGCACTAGGAAGGGTATATCCATTGCAGCATTCATCCAGGAGTTGAACCACCACATTTGTCGCCAGGAGCACCAAATGTGTGCTGGGATGATAGACTTGAAGAAGGCCCTAAATAGGAATTTGGAGCTAGAAGAAGAACTCAAGTCCACACGCGACGGTTATGAGGAGGAGATGAGGATACTTGTGGAGAAGAATGATGATTTGACCCGGAAGTTAGGGATACTCATGGGAGAAGAAGACGAGGAAGAAGAACCCAAGGAGATTCCACCGGAAGACTATATCATCATAGATGATACAGATTCGGAAGCTGAGGATAGCAAGGATGAAGACTATGAAGATGAAGCTGGGGCAGATATTATGGAATCCTCTGCCGATCAATATTTTAGATGATCACCTTATGACTAGTAGTATACCTCCATATATTAGATTTAGAGCACCCTTGTAACGATCGTTAGATTTATAAGACCTTGTTTGAAATCGATTGGTGTGATATGATTGTGTGTTTGTCTCATGTGCATATGGGTAGTGATTTTCCCTTAGACCTCCTTTCTATTCTAATCTCTTCCCTCTACACCCATCAGATGCCTCCAAGATGTGAATTCGAGTTTCCCCCTGAGCTCACCCAGTTGATACAGCAGCAGAACACCCTGATGCAACTTCTTGTACAGAACACTCAGAACAACCAGAACAACAACAACCCTCCACCACCACCACCCGTGGACAACCTGACACGTTTCTTCAGGTTGCAACCACCCGTGTTTGCTAGCAGCATCGAACCAATTGTGGCCGATGACTGGCTACGCAAGATTGGAAGGGATTTGACCACTGCCAATTGCTCAGATGCTGAGAAGGTCCGATTTGCCGCACATTAGTTGTCTGGACCAGCCGCAGCATGGTGGGAGAATTACACAGCCACTTACCCCGTAGCCAATCTGACTTGGGATCAGTTTCAGCAAGCTTTTCGTACTGCCCATGTCTCGACTGGAGCAATGAGTATGAAGAAGCAGGAGTTTAGCAATTTGCGCCAAGGAAACCGTACTGTGGCCCAGTACGTGGATGAGTTTAGTACCCTATCTCGTTATGCCCCAGATGATGTGGCCACAGATGCCAAGAAGCAGGAGAGATTTATGGAAGGGATGAATGATGAGATGAGTGTACAGTTGATGGTGGCAACTTTCAATAACTATCAGGAGTTGGTTGACCGAGCCCTGATGATTGAAAGGAAGCATCAGCAGATTGAGAGTCGCAAGAGGATGTATGGGCAAGGAAAGTATAACTCTGGAGCTCAGCAGAAGCCTCGCTTTACCCCTAAAGCAGTAGGATAGTTTCAGCATACCCATGGAGGAAGTAGCTCACACAAGCACAATGGCACCAAGAATGGCAATGGCAATGGTAATGGGAATGGAGCCAATGGAAACCAGAACCGCCCTGCACCGTCCACACCCACCAAGAGGGATTTTAGCCATGTCACCTGTTACAAGTGTGGGAAGACTGAACATTATGCCAATGAATGCCCAGAAATTAAGAATGGGAACGGCAATGGAAGCGCCGGGAAGAAGCCCAACCCGTTCAACAAAGGACAAGTGAACCACGTGACCGTGGAGGAGGTAGAAGAGCAACCAGATGTTGTTGTTAGTAAGTTTTTGGTTAAGACATTCACCGCAATAGTTCTTTTCGATACTGGTGCATCGCATTCATACATTTCAAGGGGATTCGTAAATAGACATAGGATGTCCACCCGAGTTCTTAAGACCCCCATGTTAGTAAGTTCACCTGGAGCAGATTATATGGCACACCAAGGATGTTTTCAGACGCCATTGATCATAGGACGCCATACTTTCCCCTCTGACCTAATAGTTCTGGAGTCACAAGGATTGGATGTGATATTAGGCATGGATTGGCTATCGAAGTATGGAGGTAACATTGACTGTGCCAGTAAGTCTATTTTGCTCACCACCCCGGAGGGAAAAAGGATTAAGTACGTATCTAGGCATTCGCCCACAAGGACTCAAGTATATTCTCTCAAGGGAGTTGTTCAGGAGGAAGTGCTAGTAGTGAAGGATTATCCGGATGTGTTTCCAGAGGAGTTACCTGGCATGCCACCGGAGAGAGATATAGAGTTTTTGATTGAACTTTTACCAGGCACCGGGCCAATTTCTAAGAGACCATATAGGATGCCCGCAAAGGATTTGGAGGAAATTAAGAAGCTGATCAAGGAGTTACTGGATAAAGGATTCATACGCCCAAGTTCTTCGCCTTGTGGTTCGCCAGTACTTCTAGTGGAGAAGAAAGATGGATCGTTAAGAATGGTTGTTGATTACCGAGGATTGAATGAAGTAACGATCAAGAACAAGTACCCATTGCCAATGATCAACGATCTATTCAATAGATTGCAAGGAGCTAAGGTATTTTCTAAGATCGATCTGCGATCAGGATACCATCAATTGAAGATTCGAGAGCAAGATATCCCTAAGACGGCCTTTACCACTCGGTATGGGTTGTATGAGTATACCGTTATGACGTTTGGTCTGACAAACGCACCGGCCTACTTTATGAACCTGTTGAACAAAGTGTTTATGGAGTATTTGGATAAGTTCGTCGTAGTGTTCATAGATGATATTTTGATCTTCTCGAAGGACAAAGAGGAGCATGAAGAGCATTTGCGTTTGGTATTGGAGAAGCTCAGAGAACATCAGTTATATGCCAAGTTTAGCAAATGTGAGTTTTGGTTGAAGGAAGTCGGATTCCTCGGACATGTTATATTCGGAAAAGGAATAGCAGTAGATCCTGCCAAGGTAGAGACTGTGACCAATTGGGAAGCACCAACAACAGTTGGAGAGATCCGGAGTTTTCTTGGACTCGCAGGATACTACCGGAGATTTATCGAGAATTTCTCGAAGATTGCAAAGCCAATGACGGAGTTGTTGAAGAAGGAAACCAAGTTCAGTTGGACCGAAGAATGTGAGACTAGTTTCCAGGAGTTGAAGAAAAGGTTGGTCTCATCCCCTGTGTTGATTTTGCCAGATCAACATAAGGATTATGAGGTGTACTGCGACACTTCACGTCGAGGACTTGGAGCAGTTCTTATGCAGGAAGGAAGAGTTGTTTCGTATGCTTCACGACAACTAAAACCTCATGAGATGAACTATGCCACCCACGATTTGGAATTAGCAGCCGTAGTGCATGCATTGAAGACGTGGAGACATTTTCTCATTGGAAACCATTGTGAAGTATATACTGATCACAAGAGTTTGAAGTATATATTCACTCAGAAGGAGTTGAATCTTAGGCAAAGAAGATGGCTGGAACTCATTAAGGATTATGACATGAGATTGCATTATCACCCCGGAAAGGCTAACATAGTAGCTGATGCGCTAAGCCATAAGAGCCATGTCAATACCCTAATGATGGAGGAGTTTCCAAAGGAGTTAGCCGAGGACCTACGAGAACTACGGTTGGAGATAGTTCCGAGAGGCTATGTAGCAACACTAGAAATCCAGTCTACCCTGATGGATAAAATCAGAGAAGCTCAGAAAGCTGACAAGGAGATTGCCGCTATAAAGGAGAGAATGAGCGAAGGAAAAGCTAAAGGTTTTTGTGAGGATGAACACGACACCCTATGGTTTGAGGATCGAATCTATGTGCCCAATGACCCGGAGATTAGGAAGTTGATTTTACAGGAGGCCCATGATTCGCCATACTCGATTCACCCAGGAAATACTAAGATGTATTTGGATTTGAAGGATATTTTCTGGTGGACCGGTATGAAGAAGGATATTGCGGAGTATGTAGCAGTTTGTGTTGTGTGCCAGAGAGTAAAGGCAGAACATCAGAAGCCAGCAGGATTGTTACAACCTATGCCAATTCCCGAATGGAAGTGGGAGAAGCTTGGTATGGATTTTATCATCGGATTGTCTAGGACCAAAGCAGGATATGATTCAATCTGGGTAGTAGTAGACCGATTGACGAAGGTAGCCCATTTTATCCTGGTGAAAACCACATATACCAGTGCAAAGTTGGCAAAGATATACATGACCAGAATTGTATGTCTGCACGGAGTTCCGAGGAGTATTGTATCTGATAGAGGAACCCAGTTTACCTCAAAGTTCTGGAATCAATTACATGAAACTTTGGGAACCACACTAGAGTTTAGCACAGCATTTCACCCGCAGACTGATGGACAGACGGAGAGAGTCAATCAGATTCTGGAAGATATGCTAAGAGCCTGTGCATTAGATTATGGATCTAGTTGGGATGACAACTTGCCCTACGCGGAGTTCTCATACAACAACAGCTATCAAGCCAGTTTGAAGATGGCACCGTTCGAGGCATTATATGGAAGGAGATGCCGAACACCGTTGTGTGGGACGAAGTTGGAGACCGACAGTTGTTTGGACCACACTTAATCAAAGAGTCTGAGGAGAAGGTTAAGTTGATTCGAGATAGACTGAAGGTAGCTCAGTCCAGGTAGAAGAGTTATGCAGACTCGAAGCGCAAAGAGATAACCTATGAGGTCGGAGACAGAGCATACTTGAGAGTATCGCCTCTGCGAGGAGTTAAACGTTTCGGAGTTGAAGGGAAGTTAGCCCCGAGATTTGTGGGACCTTACCGTGTTTTGGAACGCATGGGAGAGGTTGCCTATAAGTTGGAATTGCCCGAAGGATTGTCAGGAGTGCACGACGTGTTTCACGTTTCTCAACTGAAGAAGTGCCACACGGAGATGGCCGATATACCGCTTAGAGACACAGTACCCCTGGAAGCAATTCAGTTACACAGTGACCTGACTTACGAGGAGAAGCATGTTAAGATTCTCGAATTTCCGAGCAGAGTTACCCGCAGTAAGGTGATCAAGTTTTGCAAAGTTCAGTGGAGTCACCACACCGAGGAAAAAGCCACCTGGGAGCGAGAAGATGATCTACGCAAGGACCACCCACACCTGTTCTCTAGCCAAGTCGAATCTCGAGGGCGAGATTCATTCTAAGGGGGGTAGGTTTGTAACATCCCAAATTTTCAATTTGGTATGTTATACATAGATCATATTGCAATTGCATGGTTTTGCATTTTGTTCGTGGAGTTCCTCAAAATTCTAAGCAACTCAAGGACCTACGGAGAGAGTTGGGAATTTTACCGTTTTCGTATTTGAGTTCGCTCGAATACCGGTACGAGGACAGTGTGATTCTAATTATTTTTCTCTCCTAAAAATATTTCTAAATACAAAATATGAGCGGAGATAATATGACTTCTCCAAAATAACAGAAATATTGGAGGAAAAATGTTAAAATTACTTTTGGTATTTTTCTGGATTTTTTTCGGATTTATTTGCATAGGAAAAATACGGGTTTTTCCAAATTGCATTTAGGTCCGGGAAAAATGTTCACTTTGTCCTAAATATTATTAGAGGACGGTGAAAATTTATTTCGAGAATTTTGGAGTCCGTTTGGTATTTCTTTCGTTAGTTTTTCTGCGCCAGGACTCTTTAATAAAAACATAAACCGACTAGGACTAGTAAAGGACCATGACTCTGGGCTTTAAATAGCACCAGAGCGGGCCCGTTTCGCCAGCCCAGCGCCCCGTCGCCCGAACCCTAGCGCCCCGTCGCCCGTGCCCGCCTCTAGCCACCGCCAGCCCGCGCCGCCGCCGCCGCCCGCTCGCCCTGCCGCCCGCGCCGCAGCGCCGCCGCCGCCGCACCCTGCCGCCCCGCGCCGCCGCACGCCGCCGCCGCCGGAGGCACCTCCGACCTGCCCGCCGCAGTACCCGCCGCCGCCGCCGGAGTCGCTCGAGTTCGTCGAGGTAGTTTTTTTTTTTGAAAACCGATCGGTTTAAAATAAACCAGTAGATTCGTTTTTTTAGATTAGATCGGTTTGTTATTTTTTTATTTTCCGCCGGTTTAGTTAAATAGCGGACGTTCGTCCGTACGTTCGTTTTAACGAACTGTTTTCGTTAGTTAGCCGCAGACAGCGAACGTTCGTTCATTAGCCTGTTCGTCGTTTTTCTTTTTCGGGGTATTTATCCGCGGTTTTTCCGATCGCGATTTCTGCCCTGATCTTGGTTTTCGTTTCTCTTTTTGCTCGAGAGTCGGAATCAGGTGATTCAAAATCCCAGATCTTCATCTCGAAGCCCTCTTTATGTTAGAACAACTTGAACAAAGTTTTGGCTACTGTAAAATCTGACTTTAGGCCAACTAGTAATTCGGAGCTCGATTCTTTTGCAGTTTGAGTTTCGTCGCTTCTTTCGAGTTGAATTTTTTTTTTTGCAAACCGGAGTTCTTAAGTTGAAATTTCTGGTTAGATCTCTTATTTGAGTTTTACCCGTGCATTAGTTAAGTACTTATTGTATGCTTGTTTGTTTGATTGCGATAGAGTACCCGGAGTGCGCCGCTTGCTACTTTGAGTCTCTAGGTTTTGCGGATCATCAGCAAGGCAAGTAACACTTTGATCATACTTTCCACTTACCCAGTTTTCATTGCATTAGTCAAACCCTCACACATTGCATGAGTAGGATTAATTAACTTGTGGGACTGGGAAGTAGTTTGAGGTAGTACCTATTACCTGCATTACATTCAAACCCTTGGGAGTTACTTCTATGATTGCTGTTAGGACATGCTATGCTCGTAGACGTGGATTGGGTGAGTGAAATCCATGACAGATGTGAGTTTGTTAATTAATGGTTCAACTTAAGGTGGCAACATTAATACACATCTGGGTGGATTGAGGCATCTGGGTATTCCAGGATTGCCTGTTTTTCTTTTGGACCGCCACCCAGGCTCAAAGGGATCATGAGATTTTTCATGCTAGAAACTTCCGTGTGCAGCCACATGCCAATATGGGCTCTGGCATAGTTGAGTAAGATGTGGGAAACCTTTCCCTGATGGGCTAGCAGATGTAGTTGGGTTTTGTAGGTGTACCGGCCTATCTATCTGGTTAAGGGGACCTCTTCGGAAAGACTGCGTCTCGGTCATCCGTTTCTCAAACACCATGCAGTGCGAGAAACCAAATGGAGGCGATCGAGTCTTGTGGGGAAAGTGCACAAACCTCTGCAGAGTGTACAAACTGATCATGATTAGCCGTGTCCCCGGTTATGGACATCTTGAGTATCTGGTACTTGGATTATCATGTGCATCTCAACATGTTACTTTAACTTAATTTTTTTGGGTTTAATGATTACTTTTAATTGGGGTTGAGAGGATGTCTATCTTCTCAACGATGTTTCAACTACCATGATAGTTAAATTAAAATACATTCCTTTGATGTAGGGAAAAATTGGCTTTATGCAAAAACTTAACCATAGAGCTTTCCACCAGCCATATTGCATATAGTATAGCTTTACTTTCATTGCATCTCTTGTGTTACCTTGCCAGCATATTCCATGTGCTGACCCGTTTTCGGGCTGCAACGTTTCATGTTGCAGACTTTTCAGACGACGAGTAAGATGCCCTTTTAGTTCGTGGTTCTATACTCAGTGATGCCGCTGGAGTTGATGGACTCACTTATCTTCCAAGCCATACGATGTTATCGTGTTAGATGGCCTTCAGCCATGATTTTTGTAATAAATTCATCATTGGACTATCGATGTAATAAGTGTGTGATTGCCACTCTGTTATAAATCCTTCAAGTACCGTGCGTGTCAGCATTACTGCTCCAGGGATGACACTGATGCACGGAGATCAGACTGTTTGAGGTCTGGTCGCTACAGTTCTCTTGCTCTCAAGGAAGTTATTGGTTGCTTGGAGTCACTTGGTTTGTCTAGGGAACTGGCACTTCCCTTGTAGTAGTTTGTTGCAGGTTTAGAAACTGGAGAATATTGGTTTTGTTTCTTTTTATCATTAGCTCCTGGCTCTAGATCTACTGCCAACCAATAAGCTTTGGTCAGTGTTATAGGTCTGAGTGGTCTGAATTGATATTTCAGGTGAGTTCTTAGACCATTGACATAGCATTTAATGAACCATTCCTCTGAACTCAGTGGATTTTCCTCTTGTATATCTGCCATCAGATCCTCAAACTGATGTGTGTAATCCACTACTGACAATGTGTTTTGTTTCACAGTGTTGAACCTTTCTGTCAGGTCATAGGAGTTGGAAGGAGAGAACCTGTGAAGTATTTCTTCACAAAATTGAGGCCATGAAAGCTTCTTTTTTAAGAGACCTGATCTTCTGAGCCGAATATCAGCAGGACCACTAATATACAGTTGAGCAAGACTGACTTTGTATTCGGAGGGAGCACTCGCCATCTGAAAATACCTGTCACACTGTCTGATCCAGCCTGCTGAGTTTGGGCCCTCAAATTTGGGAAACTACATACATGGTCCTTTTGTAATGGATTTGAGAAATTGTGTTCTCATCTCCTGTTCATACTAGGTATAGTAATCTTTCCATTGTGACCTAACTGCTGGTGGTTGGAAGTTGTGGAAAGTCGGAGTGTGGGCAGTAGGAATTGGTGCAGATGATACTGCCTGGCCAATGGTTTCACCATTTTCAAAGCCTGTTGGAACACGGCGTGTGCTAGTGTTGAGAGGTGGTAAGTTGGGTGGGATTTGAGTGGCCAGAGTTCTGGTTTTTTCATTTTCAGCAGCCAGCCGTTTTCGTAGTTCATCGGTCAAAGGTCGAGGTTGTGCACCAACATTGTCACACACAGTGGTGGAGTTGTTTAGGTCCTCCGGATTTGGGGGTGGGGCTTGTGTTAGCCGAGTAGCTCGGGACGCCTCTGACGTGCGGAATGTTTTCAACACCTCTGACATTGCTGCAAGCTGTTGATTTAGTGCAGTGACTACATCTTGCATGCCACCCATGACCTTGGTCATGGAGGATATTTAAATCATGTATAAAAGATTTCAAAGAATCCAATATTGTTCATAGATAATCTTGATCATAAACCCACAATTCATCGAATCTCGACAAACACACCGCAAAAAGATTACATCGAATAGATCTCCTCGAAGATCGAGGAGAACTTTGTATTGAGATCCAAAGAGAGAGAGAAGAAGTCATCTAGCTAATAACTATGGACCCGAAGGTCTGGGGTAAACTACTCACAACTCACCGGAGAGGCTATGGTGTTATGTAGAAGCCCTCCGTGATCGATGCCCCTCCGGCGGAGCTCCGGAACAGGCCCCAAGATGGGATCTCATGGGTACAGAAGGTTGCGGCGGTGGAATTAGGGTTTCGTGGTTCTCCTCGATAGTTTCAGGGTATGTAGGTATATATAGGCTGAAGAGGTATGTCGGGGGAGCAACAGGTGGCCCACGAGGGTGGGGGCGCGCCTACCCCCCTGGGCACGCCCCCTGCCCTCATGGTCACCTCCTGCGTGTACTCCAAGTCTTTTGTGTTGATATTGTTTCAAAAATAACTCTCCCGAAGGTTTCATTCCGTTTGGACTCCCTTTGATATCCCTTTTCTGCGAAACACTGAAATAGTCAAAAAAAAAAGCAATTTGCACTGGGCCTTGGGTTAGTAGGTTAGTCCAAAAAATAATATAAACGTGTAAAATAAAGCCCATTAAACATCCAAAACAGAATGTATAATAGCATGGAATAATCAAAAATTATACATACGTTGGAGACGTATCAAGCATCCCCAAGCTTAATTCCTGCTCGTCCTCGAGTAGGTAAATGATAAAAACAGAATTTTTGATGTGGAATGCTAACCAACATAATTCTTCAATGTAATTTTCTTTATTGTGGCATGAATGTTCAGATCCGAAAGATTCTAGACAAAAGTCTATATTGACATAAGGATAATAATACTTCAAGCATACTAATAAAGCAATCATGTCTTCTCAAAATAACATGGCCAAAGAAAGTTATCCCTACAAAATCATATAGTCTGGCTGTGCTCTATCTTCATCACACAAAATATTTAAATCATGCACAACCCCGATTTCAGCCAAGCAATTGTTTCACACTTCAATTTTTTCAAACTTTTCAACTTTCACGCAATACATGAGCGCGAGCCATGGATATAACACTATAGGTGGAATAGAGTGGTGGTTGTGGAGAAGACAAAAGAGGAAGATAGTCTCACATCAACTAGGCGTATCAATGGGCCATGGAGATGCCCATCAATAGATATCAATGTGAGTGAGTAGGGATTGCCATGCAACGGATGCACTAGAGTTATAAGTGTATGAAAGCTCAACAAAAGAAAATAAGTGGGTGTGCATCCAACTTGCTTGCTCACGAAGACCTAGGGCATTTGAGGAAACCCATCATTGGAATATACAAGCCATGTTCTATATTGAAAATTCCCACTAGTATATGAAAGTGACAAAACAAGAGACTCTCTATCATGAAGATCATGGTGCTATTTTGAAGCACAAGTGTGGAAAAAGGATAGTAGCATTGCCCCTTCTCTCTTTTTCTCTCGTCATATTTTTTTCTTTGGGCCTTTTCTCTCTTTTTTTCTTTTTTTATGGCCTCTTTTTTTCTTATACTTACGTCCGGAGTCTCATCCCAACTTGTGGGGGAATCATAGTCTCCATCATCCTTTCCTCACTGGGACAATGCTCTAGTAATGAAGATCATCACACTTTTATTTACTTACAACTTGAAGCTAGAACAACATATGACTCTATGTGAATGATAATGATGAAACGTGTCATATGAACGGAACGATGGAAAGTTGCATGGCAATATATCTCGGAATGGCTATGGAAATGCCATGATAGGTAGGTACGCCGGCTGTTTTGAGGAAGGTATATGGTGGAAGGGTGAGAGTGCGTATAATCCATGGACTCAACATTAGTCATAAAGAACTCATATACTTATTGCAAAAATCTACAAGTCAACAAAACAAAGTAATCAATGCATGCTCCTAGGGGCAGGGGTTGGTAGGAGTTAACCATCGCGCGATCCCGACCTCCACACAAAGGATGACAGTCAATAAATAAATCATGCTCCAACTTCATCACATAATGGTTCACCATACGTGCATGCTACGAGAATCACAAACTTTAACACAAGTGTTTCTCAAATTCAGAATTACTCCACTAGCATGACTCTAATATCACCATCCTCATATCTCAAAACAATCATCAAGTATCAAACTTCTCATAATATTCAATGCACTTTTATGAAAGTTTTTACTATTCCCATCTTGGATGCCTATCATATTAAGACTAGTTTTATAACCAAAGCACATTACCATACTATTCTAAGAGACTCTCAAAAAGATATAAGTGAAGCATGAGAGATCAATAATTTCTACAAAATAAAACCACCACCGTGCTCTAAAAGATATAAGTGAAGTAGTAGAGCAAAACTATCTAGCTCAAAAGATATAAGTGAAGCATGAGAGATCAATAATTTGTACAAAATAAAACCACCACCGTGCTCTAAAAGATATAAGGGAAGCACTAGAGCAAAACTATCTATCTCAAAAGATATAAGTGAAGCATGAGAGATCAATAATTTCTACAAAATAAAACCACCACCGTGCTCTAAAAGATATAAGTGAAGCACTAGAGCAAAACTATCTAGCTCAAAAGATATAAGTGAAGCACATAGAGTATTCTAATAAATTCCGATTCATTTGTATCTCTCTCAAAAGGTGTGTCCAGCAAGGATGATCGTGGTAAACGGAAAAGCAAAGACTCAAATAATACATGACGCTCCAAGCAAAACACATATCATGTGGTGAACAAAAATATAGTCTCAAGTGAAGTTATCGATAGATGAAGACGAAAGAGGGGATGCCTTCCCGGGGCATCCCCAAGCTTAGGCTTTTGGTTGTCCTTGAATTTTACATTGGGGTTCCTCGGGCATCCCCAATCTTAGGCTCTTGCCACTCTTTGTTCCATAGTCCATCAAATCCTTACTCAAAACTTGAAAACTTCACAACAGAAAACTTAGCCAAAAATCTCGTGAGCTCCGTTAGTATAAGAAAACGAACCACCACTCAAAGGTACTTTGTTTATATTGGTGGTAAACCTACTGTATTCCAACTTCTCTATGATTCATACCCCCCGATACTACTCATAGATTCATCAAAATAAGCAAACAACACACGAAAAACAGAATCTGTCAAAAACAGAACAGTCTGTAGCAATCTGTAACTTTTGAATACTTCTGTAACTCTAAAAAATTGAAATAAATTAGTGGACGTGAGGAATTTGTCTATTAATCATCTACAAAAAGAATCAACTAAAAAGCACTCTCCCTTAAAAAATGGTAGCTAATCTCGTGAGCGCTAATGTTTCTGTTTTTTACAACATGATCGCATAAACTTCACACAACTCTTCCCAAAGGTTCTACTTGGCACAAACACTAATTAAAACACAAAACCACATCTAAACAGATGCTAGATGCAATATTTACTCCTAAATAGAAGAAAAAGCAAATAAAATAAAATTGGGTTGCCTCCCAACAAGTGCTATCGTTTAACGCCCCTAGCTAGGCACGATACAAGAATAGATTTAGGTATTGCTATCTTTGGTAGGCAATCCATAAGTGGCTCTCATAATAGATTCATAAGGTAACTTGATTTTCTTTCTAGGAAGGTGTTCCATTGTGACGCCCCGAGTCCGGTACGCCACGTGTCTTCCAGTTATTCACTGCCATTGTCTTGTCATTTGCTTGCGTGTTGCATCTTGCCATGTCATCATGTGCATTGCATCCTCGTGTTTTCAAAACATGCATCTGTCCGAGTCCGCTCGTCCTTTCCATTGTCTGTTTTGAACCCAAACACACCCACACGTGCCCGCGGCACCTCTGTATATTTATTTTATAAGTGGCCAGAAAATGTTCTCAGAATGGGATGAGACTTAGCGTGTGGTCTTATTATAGTGTAGACAGACCTCCTGTCAAATTTCGTCGCATTCGCAGCTCGTTTGATAGCCCAGTCGTTAAACATAGAGCAGTGTCGTTGCCGGTACTTACGTTGGACGTTTTCGGTCTCCGAAAACCTTCCGGGGTTGCACTTCTCTCCTCTCCTCTCAGCCCAACCCCTCTACACAGCCCACCCACACCTCCATGGCCATCCTAACCCCTCCTCCGACCGGCGCCGTCCGATCGGCATCCGGGGTCCCGAAACGGTCTCAAAACCACCAAACCCTAGCCCCTACCCTATTTAAACTACCGATCCATGCCAAATTTGGCCTCCCTAGCCTTCCCCTAGCTCGAGCCACCCCCCTCCTCAGATTCTGCGCTGCCCGCTCCAGATCCGCCACTTGGCTCCGCCCCTACAGCTAACCACCACCACGCTGTCGCTCTCCGGCCAATCAGGTCGTGCCACCTCAGCTCCCGCTGCCACCCGCAGCCAACCGGTGCCCTCCGCGTCGCATCCACCACCTCCCACCGCGCCAGGCTCGCTGAGGCCTAGCCGAAGCCCGCCCCGGGCCGCGACCAGGCCCGGATGCACCCGAGCGCCGCTGTGCACCCCCGCCACCTCGCGCCTGCACTCCGCCCCGCCTAGCATCGTGTGAAACCCTGAGACCGATGCGCCACGTGTCAGCCAGTTATTCATTGTCGTTGCCGGGTCATCTGCTTGCGTGTTGCATTTTGCCATGTCATCGTGTGCATTACATCATCATGTTTTCAAAACTTGCATCCGCCCGAGTCCCCTCGTCCTCTCCGTTGTCAATTCTGAGCCCAGTCATACTTGCACGCACCCGCGGCGCCTCCGGATATTTATTTTATGAGTGGCTGGAAAACGTTCTTGGAATGGGTTGAAACTTGGCGTGTGGTCTTATTATAGCATAGGTAGACCGCCTGTCAATTTTCGTCGCATTCGGAATTCATTTGATAGCCCAACGGTTAACCGCGTTAACCGCCGAAAGCCTTTTGTCTTTTGGCCCAGCACCCCTTTCACACAGCCCACCAAGCCCATTTTAACCCCTCCATGCTCTTGGCCGTTCGATCACGATCGCGTGGCCGCGAACCGCTCCTCATTTGGACACTCCTAGCTCCCTATGCCTATAAATAGGTGCCTCCCTCTCCATTTTCGCGGATGAACCCTAGCCTCCTCCCACTCGCGCCGCCGGACATGTCCATCCGCGCCGGACATGTCCGACGGACACCTCACTCCGTCCAATTAGAACGCGACACGTCACCGCGCTGCCGGCCCGCAGCCAACCACGTTTCGCCACGTGGCCGCAGCCACCTCCCACCGACGCCGCGGCCCGCGGGACCCGAATCTGGCCCGCCCGGCCCGAGCCACCGCCGCCGCAGGCCCGAACGAGCCCCTGCCTCATTCGCCGCCGCCCCGCTCGTTTGCCGCCGCCACGCCAGGGCCTTGCTGGCTCGCCGGAGCCCCTCCGCCGCCGCCACCGCATCTCCACCACGAGCCGCCAGCCACCACTGCCTCGAGCGCTGCCCCGCCGCCTTGGGACCTCGCCATCGCTCGGATCCGGACGCCTGCCATCAAATCCGCCACCGCCGGCTCAGTTTTCGAGTTCCTCGGCGTGCCCGCAGCCGCCGCCGGCGATGCTCACCGCCGCCGCTTCCTCATTGTGGGGACCCCGACTCATAAGTCGTGATCACCGAATGCACGTGTACAGTGATCCCAGAGATCAATGCTCACTGAACACACAGAAGCTGAATAACAAGAGTCTTACATCCATACATACCATATTACACAAGTAGGACCATAATGGTCAAGTCTTGAGTATATCATCGCAGTGGAAAATCTTCAATGTCAACATGGACCCATGCCATCTGCCTTAACCCTACAGGCATTCTGACTGGGAAGCGTCCTAGCTCGCATGCTCGTCACCGAGAAATCTTCATCATAACCTGTTCTCTCCTGCCTGGCCAATAAAATAACCAGTGGCAAGCCAATGAGTACATTGAATGTACTCGCAAGCAACCCAAGTGTGATAACAGAATAATTATGCAAGGCTCTACTGCTAGGTTGGCAGTTTTGCGGAAAGCTAGTTTTTCACATGCAAGTATGATCATCATGTAACATGGATATGCATGTGTCTGTAACAAGTATCAGAAGGTCACCGACGTCAATATCGAGAAAGAGTTGTAATCAACTCATGTTCAAGCTCATTGAGACTTTCTCACATTCACATCAACAATATCTCAGAATCGTGTTGTTTCCCAGAAACTTATGGACATAGTCTAAGTAGCACCACCCAACTGTCCTTGACCGCGGACACGGCTATTCGAATAGTTTGACACTCTGCAGAGGTTGCACACTTTACCCACAAGATCCGGGGAACTTCCGTGTCATCCACGACCCGCGATACCTCAAGTACCCGGGGTAAGCACCCGATCACTACCTTTCCCTAGACGACACTAACATAGAGTCCACTCGATTGGTAGCAGCCCCGTGCCAAACATTTCACATCTCAAGGTTTGTGGAGACTCGCTTCGTATTCATCACATATCACAAGCACGGGGTACCAACGGTGTGTCCGGTGCCCTGTGAAAACAGTCATGGCCGCCTATCCAAGCACGACCCCGTCCCGAGAGTGACCTCATGTCACCCCCGTCACTAGTAATGCGGGCACCATGCTAGTATCGACCTAGGTAATCAATAATGCCCTTTCCCATATAAGGGTAGAGTGGTTGCGCATGTTTGGTTGGGACGGTAGTCACACATAAATCTAATCCATCTCTGTAAACAACACTTTCGTCAAGCCTCGGCACACTACTTCTCACCAAATAGTGCCCTAGCTCCTCATCAACTCCCAGGGGCATTAGTGGCACCCACTGGGTCATTTGCAAGTATGTCAGACCACACTTGTTTCACTCAATGCATAACCCCGACCCACTTTGCGTAGCCATCTACTATAGCATACTTCTATCTACTCCCACCCACATAACCCTCATAGGAAGGTAGGGTCATGTTTGATGCAAGTTTCAACAGTAAAGCAACAGGGGTATCAACCAAAGTGGTTTCCACCTCAACATGATTCCGATGCATTGAATAATAAGGTGCTATGAGACATGCATAAAAAGGTTTCTTGAACATGGTCAAAGGGCTGCTTGCCTTATTCTTCAGAGTCTCCAAATCTTCTGGTCCATCTCCGATTACTCCGTTTATTACGTCAACTAACGATGGAAACAATCATAATAAGCAACACAATCAAAGCAACAATAAAAGTGCTCTAAAAATAGGAGTTGGACTTTTCTAGGATACCTCTGGTCATATTAGAAATGACCAAGGTGGTTTCATAGGTGTTGGATCAATAGGTAGTTGGGAACATTTCAATATGATGGAACCAAAGGGTTTATGGATTTGGAAGAAGTATACAGAAACATTTTCTTGAATGATGAGCAAAGGTACCCACCATCAAGTCATGATTTTAGAAGCATTTAGGAGTTGGTTTCACTGGATTTGGATTTGAAATGAATTTACTAGGATTTTGCAAAGCTGATAAATAGGAAGAAATGGCTCAATATTTGGTGGGGTACAGAAACTATTATTAAAAATGTTCCAAAACTAAGTTTGGACATGACAAGCATCTAGGAA
Source organism: Secale cereale (assembly GCA_902687465.1). NCBI lineage: Eukaryota > Viridiplantae > Streptophyta > Magnoliopsida > Poales > Poaceae > Secale > Secale cereale. The sequence continues at coordinate 378,879,649 of LR738714.1, read as the reverse complement.
TTTGAATCACTGCATTTGGGTCAAAAATGAGCTCTCTGTGATTTTCAAAAGTTGATCACAGAAAGTGGAAAAAGGGCATTTGATAAATATTTGTGAAAGAAATGTCTCTGGAATAATGTGCATGCAGCACCAACAGATAGAGCATGATTTATGGAGTCATAGGAAATTAGAATCATCAAGTTTGGAGTTCATTTGAATATTCTAGGCATTTTTGAAGTTGGCAGAATAAAGAAAAGAAAAGAATATGGGTTTAACCTTATACAGTGCTCTGGGCGAGGCCCAGCTAACCAACGCCCACTGGGCTCAGCCCAGTGGCTCAGCGGCGGGATGGAGGTGGTGATGCCGAAGGCGTAGTTACGGGGGGCGCCACCACCACAGGAAAGCACAGACACCGAAGTGCGCTTCCACTTATCGGGGAGGGGCCACCCGTCAGCTACTTGTACTGGGCCGGTGGCACTTACAGGCGGGGCCCGCCTGTCGGGTTCGTCGTCCTCCCCCCGCCCGACGCAGAGGAGGAGGCATGGGCGACGCCGGCGCCATTCCCCGGCGGCTCCGGCCGTCCCCGGTGGTGCCCGGCGCACCGAAGGCCCCAGCGGAGCAAGCCGCGCCCATCCCTGGCCTCCAAGCTGGCCGGGAGGAGCAGGAGCGACGGCGGCCGAGGCATCAGCGGCGGCTTCGGGTCGAGACGGGGCGGCGCCAGAGATGCTAGGGGGAAGGAAGGGTGGAGTGGGAGGTAGCTCAATGGTCCTGGGGTTCTCCTCCTGGCGGTCAACAGAGAAGGGGAAGGAGAGAACGGCCGTGGTGCCCGATGCCGAGCGGTGGCTAGCGGCGGCACTTCGGCCGTGGAGAGAGGAAGAGCGCCGGAGAGGGAGATGGGAGATGTCTGGGAGGTGTACGGGAGAGAGGAGGATCCAGAAGAGGCGAATGGCGCTCGGGGGGAGGCCTTTTATAGCTGCAGCCGCGGTGCACCGTGGGCGATGCCCATGGACGTGCCGGGCGAGCTCATGGAGAGAGGAGGGGGACCGGGGAGGATAAGGCCGACCGTCCTGCACGTCGTGGACATCGAGGGCACCTCGGGGGACACGCTCTCTCTGCCCAAGGTTGTCTGGAAGCCTCGGGAGGGCCGAGCTACAGTGCCTTGGTGCACTGTAGCGTGCTCCAGAGCGCGTCTTTGGCCGACATGCTCGTGTCTATGCTTTCCAGGCCGTGTCCCCCAGTGTCCAGTAGTGTCCAGCAGTGCTAGGGGATAGTAAACAAAGGGGAGGCGGTCTTGGATGCTCTGGTGAGCCACTGGAATGAGGAGGGAGGTGAAGAAGAGGGTGAAAACTGCTGTCCAGCAGTGTAAATTGGGGTTTTACCCCCTCCAATAATTGAGCTGAGGCCATAGAGGAGTTACTGGGGGTAGAGAATGGTCAGGGGGAGCTGTGGTAAGAATTTGGAGTAAAGGGAAATAGTGAAAGGGGTCCAAACACTTGTTTTGGTAATTGAACAGAAGGTGTTTGATCAGTGTTTGGTCAAGCAAATGACATCCACTTGGCATGGGACTTAACAGGATCTAATGTCACATATAATTAGGCCCCTACACCAAATTTGAGCTCATTTGGGCAAAGTGGCCAATGTAACTTTGGTGAACCCTAGAAATGAACAAAAATGGTTTCACCATGTTGGAGTTAAGCAAATCATATCCCCTTGATGCACCACTTGGTGTAGCATCATCATTTGGGGTTATGAACATGCCCACAAAGTTTGAGGCTCCAGATAAAAAGTTGACAATGTAAAGTTGTTCAAATTTGCATTTGAACAGAAAGGGTTTTGGGGTGATCTGATCAAGTTGCTCTATTCCAAATCTTGTGCTATTTGGTCTAGATGCCTTATTAGGCCATTCTAGCATGTGCACCAAATTTGAGAGCATTTGGACAAGTTTGGCAATGTAGAGTTGCTCAAACTTCAAATATGGACAGAATGGTTTTGAAGGGGTTTGAGGATGTTTCCTTGATCTTCAAGGCATGAGGCTTTGCAAGATCATCAAATATGTCATATGTGACATGATAGAATTTCCCTGGAATTTTTGGAGAATATTTCCTTTGTAAATATTTCAAAAGCTTGAAATATCCAGAAAGGGTTTTGGAAGGATTTGTCCAATATTTTGAACATGACCATGTGTTGAAACTCTTATATATTGACAATATATGTCCTATGAGTCTCGCTGAATTTTGGCAAATATTTTTGAAATGATTAAATAATTTTTCCCTATTAAAGACCATTTTTGGCCTTAAGAAAAAGCTTTTAAATAAAATATAAAAATAACTTTTAAAATTATACTTTTGTGGTTTATGGGAGTCCTATATCTAATAGGATTCAAATAAACTTTTTCAAAGATTTTTCACACCCTAAATAAGGTACTTGCAGTGCAAACCTCAATTCAGGGGTTTTTGGAAAACTAATTTTAGAAAATACCATTTGGCCAAAATATTTTTATAAGAAAATTCTATACTGGTCTATACACATGGCATGATCATTGGGAAAAGGTTTTGGGTCAAGGAGATGAAGTATAAGAGTTGGAGGATTTATTTGATTTTTAGAGCACTAGCAAACATCAGACAAAAGTCAAATCAAGCAAAGTCAAAAACACTCAAAAGTTTTTGCAAATCCACATTTTTAACATGAAAATTAGCTTAAGAAAGGTGACATGAAAATCAGGGTGTGACAGACCTACCCCCCTTACAAGAATCTCGTCCCCGAGATTCCCAGACTAGGCGTGAAAAGAAAACCAGAGTCTTGGATACGGGGTAGTCTTCACTTCTCCTTGTTGGTTCTGCTTCCGAGCGGTGCTCCTTGGAATCCTGAAGTGCTTGATGGTATGGCTTCTTGCTTGATGCCTTCCTTGATGGAGGTTGCTGAGGGGTCTCTTGCATAGGTTAGGTTGGGTTAGCTGTCAAAGGCTCGGTGATCGATGTCCTTGCGGGCATCGGGCTAGCTAGGAGGTAAGAAGTACTTCCACAGTGGGGGCTCTTGGAAGATTTGGTGCACGGAGAGTATCTCAGGTGGTAGACCAAGCTGGGGAGCCGTCTACCACATGACTTGCAGTGATCTCAAAGGGTCCGATGAACCTTAGTGCGAGCTTTCCCTTGACGTGGAAACGCTTGTTTCCCTTCAGAGGAGTTACCCGCAGGTACACATGGTTCCCGACATGGAAACTCATGTCCCGACGGTGAGTGTCAGCATAGCTCTTTTGCCTTGACTTGGCTGCCTTCAAACGTTCTCTGACTAGTTGGACTTGCTCTTCTATTGCACGGAGAATATCCGGTCCAAAGACTAGTCCTACTCCAGCCTCTGACCAGTTGAGGGGTGTGCGACATCAGCGTCCGTACAACACCTCAAATGGTGCCATCTGAAGGCTCGACTGGTAACTGTTGTTATAGGAGAACTCGGCAAAAAGGGAGACAATCCTCCCACTTGGCTCCATATGCCAAGACACGGGCTCGGAGTCATGACTTCGAGAATCTGATTGACTCGTTCAGTCCGACCTCCGGTCTGGGGGTGGAAAGCCGTGCTGAAAGATACTTGGTTCCCAAGGCTTCTCGGAACTTCTTCCAGAACCTTGAGGTGAACTGGGTTCCTCGATCTGACACGATCTCCTTGGAATACCATGAAGACTTACGACTTTGTCGATGTAGAGAGCTGCCAGCCGGTTGCCATCATAAGTGGTTTTGACAGGAATGAAAATGGGCCACCTTGGTCAAATGATCGACTATGACCCAGATAGAGTCATGTCCTCTATCCGACCTTGGTAAGCCAGTGACGAAGTTCCTTCCGTCTTTATCCCACTTCCACTCAGAAGCCTTGAGTGGTTGAAGCAATCCGGTGGGTCGCTGATATTCAGCCTTGACCCTTTGGCACACATCACACTTTGCAACGTAGGTTGCAAATCTCTCTTTTCATCTCGTGCCACCAGAATCGTGCCTTCAAGTCTTGATACATCTTGGTGTGAGCGTTCCTCGACACGGGATTGCTCGGTTTCTCCGGTAGGAGTGGTTTGCAGATACGCCCGGTCTTCGACATGGAAGTTTACTTCTTGATGACGGTGGTCGGTGTAGATCTTCCTTTTTGACAGGGCGGTCTTCAATTGTCTTCTATCCAGTTGTCCGTCTCTTCTTTGTCTTCGGGCAGTCAAGTAGGCCATCAAATAATGATGTTACCTAACTTGTCCAATTGCCCCATGAGGTCTAAGGGGTACGCAAGGTAAGCTGGGGTATCGGTGGTGGTCTCGGTTGAGTATTTGCAGAGGCCTTCCTGACTCTGAGTCAAGGCCCATGGTCGGAATCTGACCAGGTTGTGGCTTGGTGAGGCTTAAGGGTTTCAAGGATTCTAGTGAGCGAGTGAACATATATCATCTTATCCTTAAGCACAGTTTCTGAGATGCCAATAGCTCTATCAAGTACTCCGAACGGAAAAGCATCTTCTCGCAGAGACCAACTTCAATCACCACTCATTGCCATACATATCCTCATGATCCTCAAGAGACGGTCTAACAAAATCATACTTGTCTAAGATCCCCAAATCCATATGTACGTCTACCTCTAAAATCCAAAGGTAGACCATACATGCTGCTGAGCTTAAAATAAACTCCACAATCCAAGCACTCAACCTAGTCTTGCAAGGCTCAAGATAATGCATCTCTATCCTAAGGAAACACGTCATATGCCACTCCAAGATTTGTTTCCTTCCTATAGATCAACTCCAATAGCCCGGTAATTCCATCAATCACCACATAATCCAACAATCCTACAAATCCGATGTCTAAGGTGTTTCGCAAGATCTCAAGTCCCTATAATCCCCAAATACTTGGAAGGACTATGCATCACGATAGTATGTCCACCAAATTCCCATCATCCGGGTTAAGTAAACTCCAAGATCACGACTAAATAGATCCCTAAATCAACTCCGACAAATAATCCAATCTCCTAGGTTATCGTCCACCGAGAAGCATGGTATCATGATCAAGATCATCAGTCTAAATCCAATTTACTCCGAACCATGCAGACATATCCAGCATCTATACCAACCAGAATCACCTATATAAATCCAAATCTCATGCCCAACGGGCACTCCTACATGCTTCCCAAAGTCATGATCCCACCAACATGAAAACCTCACAATCCATCAAGGTCTCCGATAGTTCCTCGAAGTCACTGATGTAATCCACCAAGTCATCTGTCCAATATCCTCGAATTGGTCTATCTATGGCATCGTCAGACCTCGTGCTATAATAGGATGAGAATGTGCTCACTCATCGTGTCCACTAGTTCCTTTACGAACCCAGTGTTGTGCATGGTTACAAAGGCTTAACAGGTTCTCTTGCTTTACCATGGGTTAGGCACATGGTTAAGGATTCGTGCTGGAGTGTCTCGGGAAGTCTCAAAGGGTCTAGGAATGGGGTTACTGATCTGGAGGGTTAAACATAAATCTACGGAGTTGCAATAGATCGTGGAGGTTGTAGCAGATGTCTTCAGTGCCAGTTGGTTGCCGAGGTAGAATCCTTGGTGCATCTTGTCTCGCGGGTCTTCAATTGGGGAGAGAGAGAATAGAGAGGAGTAGCAGCATAGAGGAGGGAAATGCCTAAAGGGGGTGCTATAGTGCAGGTGCAACAAACAGGTGCAAAAAGGCCGAAACAAAAGAAACAAGGCAAGGAAGGTGATATAGCCATGCACTTATTGCCTGGGGCAAAAGTGCGACTTATATCAAAACGCAAGCAAATAAAAGCAAACAACACACAATCATGGTTCCATCCGAACCATCATATGGACTCGACTGCGCATAGGGGGTACACGACTCATCCTACCCTAGGGGTTCTCGGACTCTGTGCCGTGACTTGTGCCTCGTGCAGTCTTCTGAGCATCCTCAGGTGTTGCTATGTCCCTTATAGTTGCTTGATGAATGATCCGGGTTGATCCTGAAGAATCTTCAACATCTTCTCGCCTGATGAGGTGATGGGGTGAAGGTGCCTCCTTGTAGCTGGCGTTGACTTGTCTTCTCTTGTCTCTTTAATCATGACGATCCCTTGTGCCTTCTGGGGCGTCGAGGGTACCAGGTAGGCAATCCATATGTAATGACAATAACAAGGCATAATAGAGGTCCACCATGTCGGGTTCGTTGATGAAAACATCGACACCAAGGGCGGGGGACGAACAGAACCGTTTTCCTGCTCACTATAGTGAGGCGGACCAAATGGCAAGGTTATCATCCACCGGTGGTTGTCGATACAACAACAGTAGTGACATGATTACTCTATTAGCGATGCATATCGTGATTTTGCATAACCTATAGCCTGGTCATCTATAGGCCAAAGTTGCACCATCTTGGGGGTTCTGTCCAGGGTATCACCATCTTCTGGGTCTTCATGTCCTCACTCATCGAGGTTGTAGTTTCTGTTGGTATCATCTTGTCGTGGTGTCACCGATCTTGCGTGCAAAAGTGGTCGGTGAGTGTTCGGCAAGGTGCACTCCACGAGGATTACAGAAAATCCAGTGGTCAGGGGCATAGGGGTTTTATCGACCAAGGTTTTGAAGAGGAAGAGATCAAGTATAGCCTAGTTTTCGAAAAACTGAGAAGGGAAGAGAAGTATAGATAGTTTTGAAAACTAGTAGTAGTTTTGGAAATACTTTTACCCTAACTAACGACCATGCTAACTAAGGCTTCCTACAGTCAGGATGGCTCTGATACCAGCTCTGTGGGGACCCCGACTCATAAGTCGTGATCACCGAATGCACGTGTACAGTGATCCCAGAGATCAATGCTCACTGAACACACAGAAGCTGAATAACAAGAGTCTTACATCCATACATACCATATTACACAAGTAGGACCATAATGGTCAAGTCTTGAGTATATCATCGCAGCGGAAAATCTTCAATGTCAACATGGACCCATGCCATCTGCCTTAAACCTACAGGCATTCTGACTGGGAAGCGTCCTAGCTCGCATGCTCGTCACCGAGAAATCTTCATCATAACCTGTTCTCTCCTGCCTGGCCAATAAAATAACCAGTGGCAAGCCAATGAGTACATTGAATGTACTCGCAAGCAACCCAAGTGTGATAACAGAATAATTATGCAAGGCTCTACTGCTAGGTTGGCAGTTTTGCGGAAAGCTAGTTTTTCACATGCAAGTATGATCATCATGTAACATGGATATGCATGTGTCTGTAACAAGTATCAGGAGGTCACAGACGTCAATATCGAGAAAGAGTTGTAATCAACTCATGTTCAAGCTCATTGAGACTTTCTCACATTCACATCAACAATATCTCAGAATCGTGTTGTTTCCCAGAAACTTATGGACATAGTCTAAGTAGCACCACCCAACTGTCCTTGACTGCGGACACGGCTATTCGAATAGTTTGACACTCTGCAGAGGTTGCACACTTTACCCACAAGATCCGGGGAACTTCCGTGTCATCCACGACCCGCGATACCTCAAGTACCCGGGGTAAGCACCCGATCACTACCTTTCCCTAGACGACACTAACATAGAGTCCACTCGATTGGTATCAGCCCCGTGCCAAACATTTCACATCTCAAGGTTTGTGGAGACTCGCTCCGTATTCATCACTTATCACAAGCACGGGGTACCAACGGTGTGTCCGGTGCCCTGTGAAAACAGTCATGGCCGCCTATCCAAGCACGACCCCGTCCCGAGAGTGACCTCATGTCACCCCCGTCACTAGTAATGCGGGCACCATGCTAGTATCGACCTAGGTAATCAATAATGCCCTTTCCCATATAAGGGTAGAGTGGTTGTGCATGTTTGGTTGGGACGGTAGTCACACATAAATCTAATCCATCTCTGTAAATAACACTTTCGTCAAGCCTCGGCACACTACTTCTCACCAAATAGTGCCCTGGCTCCTCATCAACTCCCAGGGGCATTAGTGGGACCCACTGGGTCATTTGCAAGTATGTCAGACCACACTTGTTTCACTCAATGCATAACCCCGACCCACTTTGCGTAGCCATCTACTATAGCATACTTCTATCTACTCCCACCCACATAACCCTCATAGGAAGGTAGGGTCATGTTTGATGCAAGTTTCAACAGTAAAGCAACAGGGGTATCAACCAAAGTGGTTTCCACCTCAACATGATTCCGATGCATTGAATAATAAGGTGCTATGAGACATGCATAAAAAGGTTTCTTGAACATGGTCAAAGGGCTGCTTGCCTTATTCTTCAGAGTCTCCAAATCTTCTGGTCCATCTCCGATTACTCCGTTTATTACGTCAACTAACGATGGAAACAATCATAATAAACAACACAATCAAAGCAACAATAAAAGTGCTCTAAAAATAGGAGTTGGACTTTTCTAGGATACCTCTGGTCATATTAGAAATGACCAAGGTGGTTTCATAGGTGTTGGATCAATAGGTAGTTGGGAACATTTCAATATGATGGAACCAAAGGGTTTATGGATTTGGAAGAAGTATACAGAAACATTTTCTTGAATGATGAGCAAAGGTACCCACCATCAAGTCATGATTTTAGAAGCATTTAGGAGTTGGTTTCACTGGATTTGGATTTGAAATGAATTTCCTAGGATTTTGCAAAGCTGATAAATAGGAAGAAATGGCTCAATATTTGGTGGGGTACAGAAACTATTATTAAAAATGTTCCAAAACTAAGTTTGGACATGAAAAGCATCTAGGAATTTGAATCACTGCATTTGGGTCAAAAATGAGCTCTCTGTGATTTTCTAAAGTTAATCACAAAAAGTGGAAAATGGGCATTTGATAAATATTTGTGAAAGAAATGTCTCTGGAATAATGTGCATGCAGCACCAACAGATAGAGCATGATTTATGGAGTCATAGGAAATTTGAATCATCAAGTTTGGAGTTCATTTGAATATTCTAGGCATTTTTGAAGTTGGCAGAATAAAGAAAAGAAAATAATATGGGTTTAACCTTATACAGTGCTCTGGGCGAGGCCCAGCTAACCAAGGCCCACTGGGCTCAGCCCAGTGGCTCAGCTGCGGGATGGAGGTGGTGACGCCGAAGGCGTAGTTACGGGGGGCGCCACCACCAGAGGAAAGCGCAGCCACCGAAGTGCGCTTCCACTTATCGGGGAGGGGCCACCCGTCAGCTACTTGTACCGGGCCGGTGGCACTTACAGGCGGGTCCCGCCTGTCAGGTTCGTCGTCCTCCCCCCGCCCGACGCAGAGGAGGAGGCAGGGGCGACGCCGGCGCCGTTCCCCGGCGGCTCCGGCCGTCCCCGATGGTGCCCGGCGCACCGGAGGCCCCAGTGGAGCAAGCCGCGCCCATCCCTGGCCTCCAAGCTGGCCGGGAGGAGCAGGAGCGACGGCGGCCGGGGCATCAGCGGCGGCTTCAGGTCGAGACGGGGCGGCGCCAGAGATGCTAGGGGGAAGGAAGGGTGGAGTGGGAGGTAGTTCCATGGTCCTGGGGTTCTCCTCCTGGCGGTCAACAGAGAAGGGGAAGGAGAGAACGGCCGTGGTGCCCAATGCCGAGCGGTGGCTGGCGGCGGCACTTCGGCCGTGGAGAGAGGAAGAGCGCCGGAGAGGGAGAGGGGAGATGTCTAGGAGGTGTACGGGAGAGAGGAGGATCCAGAAGAGGCGAATGGCGCTCGGGGGGAGGCCTTTTATAGCTGCAGCCGCAGTGCACCGTGGGCGACGCCCATGGACGTGCCGGGCAAGCTCATGGAGAGAGGAGGGGGACCGGGGAGGATAAGGCCGACCGTCCTGCAGGTCGTGGACGTCGAGGGCACCTCGGGGGACACGCTCTCTCTGCCCAAGGTTGTCTGGAAGCCTCGAGAGGGCCGAGCTACAGTGCCTTGGTGCACTGTAGCGTGCTCCAGAGCGCGTCTTTGGCCGGCATGCTCGTGTCTATGCTTTCCAGGCTGTGTCCCCCAGTGTCCAGTAGTGTCCAACAGTGCTAGGGGATAGTAAACAAAGGGGAGGCAGTCTTGGATGCTCTGGTAAGCCACTGGAATGAGGAGGGAGGTGAAGAAGAGAGTGAAAACTGCTGTCCAGCAGTGTAAATTGGGGTTTAACCCCCTCCAATAATTGAGCTGAGGCCATAGAGGAGTTACTGGGGGTAGAGAATGGTCAGGGGGAGCTGTGGTAAGAATTTGGAGTAAAGGGAAATAGTGAAAGGGGTCCAAACACTTGTTTTGGTAATTGAACAGAAGGTGTTTGATCAGTGTTTGGTCAAGCAAATGACATCCACTTGGCATGGGACTTAACAGGATCAAATGTCACATATAATTAGGCCCCTACACCAAATTTGAGCTCATTTGGGCAAAGTGGCCAATGTAACTTTGGTGAACCCTAGAAATGAACAGAAATGGTTTCACCATGTTGGAGTTAATAAAATCATCTCCCCTTGATGCACCACTTGGTGTAGCATCATCATTTGGGGTTATGAACATGCCCACAAAGTTTGAGGCTCCAGATAAAAAGTTGACAATGTAAAGTTGTTCAAATTTGCATTTGAACAGAAAGGGTTTTGGGGTGATCTGATCAAGTTGATCTATTCCAAATCTTGTGCTATTTGGTCTAGATGCCTTATTAGGCCATTCTAGCATGTGCACCAAATTTGAGAGCATTTGGACAAGTTTGGCAATGTAGAGTTGCTCAAACTTCAAATATGGACATAATGGTTTTGAAGGGGTTTGAGGATGTTTCCTTGATCTTCATGGCATGAGGCTTTGCAAGATCATCAAATATGTCATATGTGACATGATAGAATTTCCCTGGAATTTTTGGAGAATATTTCCTTTGTAAATATTTCAAAAGCTTGAAATATCCAGAAAGGGTTTTGGAAGGATTTGTCCAATATTTTGAACATGACCATGTGTTGAAACTCTTATATATAGACAATATATGTCCTATGAGTCTCCCTGAATTTTGGCAAATATTTTTGAAATGATTAAATAATTTTCCCTATTAAAGACCATTTCTGGCCTTAAGAAAAAGCTTTTAAATAAAATATAAAAATAACTTTTAAAATTATACTTTTGTGGTTTATGGGAGTCCTATATCTAATAGGATTCAAATAAACTTTTTCAAAGATTTTTCACATCCTAAATAAGGTACTTGCAGTGCAAACCTCAATTCAGGGGTTTTTGGAAAACTAATTTTAGAAAATACCATTTGGCCAAAATATATTTATAAGAAAATTCTATATTGGTCTATACACATGGCATGATCATTGGGAAAAGGTTTTGGGTCAAGGAGATGAAGTATAAGAGTTGGAGGATTTATTTGATTTTTAGAGCACTAGCAAACAGCAGACAAAAGTCAAATCAAGCAAAGTCAAAAACACTCAAAAGTTTTTGCAAATCCACATTTTTAACATGAAAATTAGCTTAAGAAAGGTGACATGAAAATAAGGGTGTGACACTCATGCGTCGTGCGGGAGCACGACGGCCGAAGAGCGCCAGCCCGACCGGTCCGCCTGGGCCTCCTCCACCGCGTGGGCCTCGCGGGCCCAGCTGCCCTGCCGCCCCTCTCCACGTTTTGGGCCGAGCCCATGGGTGAGGCCACACCCCCAGCGCCCCTCCTTTTTTTTCCTCTTGTTGGGCCAGTCTGCTAGTTTCGGCCCATCTAGTGTTGCCCTAGGTTCTGCGAATTTGACTAAGTCCCAGAAAACAGTTGTCATGATGCATTCTTTTGATGGTGATAACTTTGTGCTCGGTGATGCAATTTGAGTGAATAATATGTAAAAATGATCGTGGTGATATTCTCTACACTTTGTTCCATTGTGCCATGCCTGTTTGACTTGATCTAGATGCCCTAATCTCTGTTGCAAGAGTGCTACTTGTTATAAACTGCTATTACTTGTTAATTTGATGCCATGTTCGAGATGTGATAACTTGGTGCATGTTTATCCAAATGGAGCATATGATATGTCAAAATGTTCATTGTGAAGTGCTCTACATGATGGTTGCTGTAGCATGCTTGTTTGAGATCATATGGCCATGTTAATCTCTGTTGCAATAGTGCATTTGGTTGTTAAGTGCTGAAACTTGTCATGAGATGTTGTTTTCACTTGCTCATTGTTATTGGTGTGTTTGTCTTCATGCCACATGCCTATATGTTTTAGAAGCACCATCTTATGGTCTTTGCTATGGTGCATTTAGCTTTCCATGATATGCCTTGTGTTGACTTAAACAAGCTTGTAAACATGCCATATTGTTATTGATGTTTTATACTTTGTGAAAAAACTGCAAGTCTGGAATCTGCTATAACCTGTTGCTATGTTTGCTTGATGCCCCACTCAAATCCATGTTTGTTGTCCATGTTATTGTGTATCCATTCATGCCCTTACTTGCTCATATGACCTGCTGTAGCTTATTTATTTCTTGCTCTCAAGTTGCTATAAATGATACCTGTCAGGATTTTATTAGCATGATCAATTTTGTGTAGCTTGTTGCTATTAATCCATGCCTCCTATGGAGTTTCTCCAATGGAGTTGTTTGTTGTAGGATATGTCTAATACATGTCCATGCACTTTATGTTCTTATTAGAGTTGATATACTTGTTGTTTTGTGCCTCCGAAGGCAGCATCGTGATGATGTTTTTTCCTTCCCAGATTTTGACTAAGTCTGGATAATTTTATTGCAACTTGCCATGCTTTTTAAATGTGTTCCAGCAAGCTTTTGGGTGTGTTCTAAGTTCATGCTTGTTAAGTATCATGTCTAGTTCACATCCATGCCTCTTGTTATCATGTTTGAGTGTTGTAGCATATATTTACCTTGCTCCAAAGTTGCTATGTGGCTGTTAACTTCAGCTTGTTGTTATAACTTGTTTTGCTCGTATCTTTTAGCCCGTTGCACCGTTTTGAGTGTGCCCTATATGAAACTTGTGTGATTTTGCATGTAGAAGCTTAATATCATGTTGTTTTCATGTTTGGAGTGAGTTTGCTTGATGTTTGGGTGCATCTTGCACCATTGCTTTGCATGTCTTGTTTTGCTCATATCTTCTAGACCGTAGCTCCGAATTAAACAAACTTTATATGAAACTTGACTAGAATTTCGTGTAGATAATCTTGGTGCATGTTAACTTGCTGTTTAACAACTTATGCATATGAGGACTTACCAGATTTGCTATATGTTGATTCCGGCCTCATTTAAACTTGTTGTTTTGTGTTGTTCTTGTGTGCTTCATCCCTTTCCATGTATTGCATCATATATAGACTTGTCTTGCATCATACTTGGTTGAGCATCTTGTCACGTCTTGTGTGGTGTGTTTACCTTGTTGTGTGCTTTCTTCTCGCTAGTTCATTTCTGTTGCGATCGTGAGGATTCGTTCATCTATAAGTGGTTCGTCTTCAAGGCTTCTTCTTCGTCTTCTTCATGGATCCATACTTCTTCCTTGCGGGATCTCAGGCAAGATGACCATCACCTTGGATACCTTAACTATCATTGCCATGCTTAGTTGTCTCGATGCTATCGTTACATGTCACGCTACCCATCTTTTATTGTCAGCCTCTCCTTCTTGCCATGAAACCTCTAACCTTTGACACCTCTCTCAGCAAACCGTTGTTTGGCTATGTTACCCGCTTGCTCAGCCCCTCTTATAGCGTTGTTAGTTGCAGGTGAAGATGAAGATTGTTCCATGTTGGAACTTGATGCTTTGGGAATATCACAATATGTCTTATATATATTAACACACCTATATATTGGGCATGGGTGGAAGGCTTGGCCTTTTGCTCGGTGTTTTGTTCCACTCATGCCACCTTAGGAGCCGATAAACCGGCATTATGTTCCTTGATTTTGCGTTCCTTACACGGTTGGGTATATGGGGACCCATTGACAGTTCGTCTTTGAATAAAACTTCTCCAGCAAGGCCCAACATTGGTTTTATTACAACATAATAAAAACTTTATTTAAATTAATTGCATAGGGAGTTAGCGCTACCCGTGGATTCTTTCTACATAGAGGGGGGGCCAGTGCTGATGGTGTTGGTCCCAAATAGAGCAGCTTGCGGCGCCGCCCCTTGGAAACTTGGGGTATCTGGTCACTGTAACCATAGCTCATCCGGACGTGGCTTGAGACGAGATACGCGCGGCTACTATCAGGGTGTCGGCACGCCGGGAGGTCTTGCTGGACTTGTTTTACCATTATCGAAATGTCTTGTGCACCGGGATGCCGAGCTTGATCGGATTGTCCCTAAGATAAGGGGTAATATTATTATTACTTCTGTTGATCGTGAGAGCTTGTGATGGGCTAAGTTGGGACACCCCTGCAGGGTTATGAACTTTTGAAAGCCGTGCCCGCGGTTATGTGGCAGATTGGAATTTGTTAATGTCCGGTTGTAGAAAACTTGACAGAGGATCCGAAGTAAAACACACAACTGTGTGAGTAACCGTGACTGTCTCTTTTTACTTTGAGAAGAGAACATGGTGGGGTTATGTTTGACTCGTAGGTAGTTCAGGATCTTTAGCGATCACTTCTAGTTTGCGATCGTTTGCGTAGATGCTCATCTTATTCTTGTACTCGTAAGTTAGCCACCATATAATTGCTTAGCCGCTGCTACAACCTTCACCACTTTACCTCTTCCTACCCATTAAGCTTTGCTAGTCTTATTACCCATGGTTATGGGATTGTTGAGTCCTCGTGGCTCACAAATACTACCACAACAGTTGCAGGTGCAGGTTTCCGATGACTTGACGTGAGAGCGATGTCCTTTCTGTTGGAGTTTTTTCTTCTTCTTCTTCTTCAGTCTTGGGTTAGGTTCCGGGTCGGCAGCCCGGGATAGCAGATGGATGTCATTGTGTTTTTCATGTTTGCATGCGTAGTCGGATGCCTTGTATTGATGTTGTTGTATTCTTGTGATTTGTATGTATTGTTGTATCCCCCATGTATGTATGTAATGGTACGATGTAATGATATCCATCTTGCTAAGCGCCCGAAATGCGGTTGTGCCCCAATCACGTAAGTGTCACATGATCGGGATAGAATCGCATCTTGGGCCTGACAAGTTGGTATCAGAGCCTCGACCGACCATAGGAGCCCCCTTGATTGATCGTAGTTTGGCCGTTGTCGAGTCTAGCAGAAAACTTTTTTTTCGGAGTCTACTTATATCGGAGAGTAGGAATTCTTTTTACTCCTCTGCCCCTTCGTCGCTCTGGTGAGGTATCTTGACGTAGGTGTTTTGAATTACCCCTCTTCCCCTTCAAATTTTTTTTAGGATCATGTGGTTAGTTTGCGTTCGTTGCGTTGTCAGTTCTTTCATTTGGTGCATCTCTCGTTAAGTGGACTCAACCCTCTTCTTCTTTGCAAGTGCAACCCTCAGTTCTTCCAACCGATGGTGTTTCCCCTTCCGAAGTTGTCTTTCTTTTTCCCACCCTCCCACCCTTTTGCTTCTCAGTCCGGAGTCCTTAATCGAGTATCCATCCTACTCGTGTGAAGTCTTTGCTTTCTTTCATCAATTGTTTCAATTGGTGATTTCTTGCCTTGTTCGTCCTTCTTCATCTCTTTCTTTTTCAGTGGATTTCAATTCAAGTATTCGTTGTTCATCATATTCCTTTCCTAGGCTCAATTGTTTCCTTTTGCTCGTTCGCCTCTCACTAATTAATTATTCCGGAGTTCCGAAGACATCTCAGGAGATTCGTGTGTGTTCTAATTTATTCGAGGTTGTCACCTCATTCGAGTCTTTGAATCTTTTCCGGTGCACCATCCCCTCTTGCCAATCAATTCTCAATTGTGTTTCTCTTCGGTGGGTCATAACCCACAGGTCTTTCCCAGGATCTTACCTGACTCTTTTATTTCCCGGAGTATTCCTATATTCTTTTCAAGCGTGACGTAAGTATGGATTCCATCAGTCATGTGCCTTCTCCAAGATCGTCTTAAAATTCTTTCTTCGTTGGTTCAACCTTGCTTCTTCTCATTCTTCCGGAGTATTTCACGAATTCTTTCTTGTGTTCCTCCGAAGGCCATCATTTCAGAAGATTTCTTCGTTCTCAGTTTTCAACTTTGTCCTCCAAATATTCTTCATTGATGCATCTTTGTTCGTCTCACAGTTGTCTGGTGCTTCGTTCAAGTATTCTTTAATCAGTTCACGATCGCTTCGTTCTCGTCATTCAAATTTCCTTAAGTGCTTTATTCTTCCCGGAGATTCATTCTCTTGTATTCACTCAATTTTAATTCTTCCCGGTGATTCGCTCTTTTTCTTCACTCTGCTTTAATTCTTTACGGTGGTTCGCTCAAGAATTCTTTTCCGGTGTTATCATATCAATCCATTCATTTCTTTTATTCCAATCCTACCGGTGTTTCATGAAGATTTTCGCAAGTTCACGATATATCCCTCTTTAATCAATTTCAACGCGAGTAAGTAGTTTGCGAATCCATTGCTTCGCGTCAATTTAATTGATGGAGGATGAGCATACCATAATTCTTATTCTTCTTTGTGGAGTTGATTAATCCCTTCCTTCGGAATTTTTTCTTGATGAATAAATTCTAGTTCCAAGTGCTTTAATCTTTTCTTTCCGGAGTTCAAAGTTCTCTCGGTTATCTTGTTGGAACCTTCGTCTAAATCATCACAAGGATTTATTCTTTTCATCCGTCATTTTTATATCATCATCCTTTTGTTACCGGAGTTCCTCTTGGTAGTTCCTCATGAGATATTCCATTCTTCAATCGTTCATCTAATTTTTCTGGAGCAGTTCAAGCATTATTATTTTGTGTCCCGAGATGCAAATAATTCTCTGTATTCGTTTGAAGTGGAGTTTTGAATTTCTTCATTCTCAGCTAATCCATCTTTTGGTTGCGGCATAATTCACCTCAACTTTTGAGACGTTTACATAAGTCCACAACAAGTTAATTCTTTTGTTGTTGATTTTTTCCAACAACTCCGTTCAAGTCTTTCTCTTATAAATTCTCGTTCACGTCACTCCTGCTCAAAGTTGTTATCTTCTTTTCTGTTCTTTCAATTCCATTTTTCAAATTCTTCCGGAGGCGTTGTATTGTTCATCTCATCAAGTATTATTCCATTTTCTTAAGTTCTTGTTATATTCATTCCATTTCAGCCGGAGTGCTGCCCGAAATCCTTCGTGGAGATTCTTTCCTATCTCTTATTAACCGGAGTGGTTTTGAATTCGTTTTTGTTCCTTCAGCTCTTGTTCCGTGCCTTTCAACCTTTTCGTTCTCGTCGTATTCCTTGTTCCTCTTGTCTGACAAAGTGTTTGCAACTTCCTTCTTCTCTATCGTGTTCATTCTTTCAAGTTGTTCAACCTCTCAAGGTTCTTTGCTTCACTCTTTTGTCCTCGAAGAACTTTGTTCTTCCTTTTTCTCTTCCGTCTCGTTCCTAAGATCTCGGGACGAGATCTCTTGTTAGTAGGGTAGTGTTGTGACACCCCGAGACCAATGCGCCAGGTGTCAGCCAGTTATTCGTTGTCGTTGCCGTGTCATCTACTTGCGTGTTGCATTTTGCCATGTCATCGTGTGCATTGCATCATCATGTTTTCAAAACATGCATCCGCCCGAGTCCCCTCATCCTCTCCGTTGTCATTTCTGAGCCCAGTCACACTTGCACGCGCCCGCGGCGCCTCCGGATATTTATTTTATGAGTGGCCGGAAAATGTTCTCGGAATGGGTTGAAACTTGGCGTGTGGTCTTATTATAGCATAGGTAGACCGTCTGTCAATTTTCGTCGCATTCGGAGTTCATTTGATAGCCCAACGGTTAACCGCGTTAACCGCCGAAAGCCTTTTGTCTTTTGGCCCAGCACCCGTTTCACACAGCCCACCAAGCCCATTTTAACCCCTCCATGCTCTTGGTCGTTCGATCACGATCGCGTGGCCGTGAACCGCTCCTCATTTGGACACTCCTAGCTCCCTATGTCTATAAATAGGTGCCTCCCTCTCCATTTTCGCGGATAAACCCTAGCCTCCTCCCTCTCGCGCCGCCGGACATGTCCATCCGCGCCGGACATGTCCGCCGGACACCTCACTCCTTCCAATTAGATCGCGACACATCACCGCGCCGCCGGCCCGCAGCCAACCACTTTTCGCCACGTGGCCGCAGCCACCTCCCACCGCCGCCGCGGCCCGCGGGACCCGGATCTGGCCTGCCCGGCCCGAGCCGCCGCCGGCGCAGGCCCGGACGAGCCCCTGCCTCGTTCGCCGCCTCCCCGCTCATTTGCCGCCGCCGCGCCAGGGCCTCGCCGGCTCGCCGGAGCCCCTCTGCCACCGCCACCGCATCTCCACCGCGAGCCGCTGGGCACCACTGCCTCGAGCGCTACCCCGCCGCCTTGGGACCTCGCCATCGCCCGGATCTGGACGCCTACCATCAGATCCGCCGCCGTCGGCTCAGTTTTCGAGTTCCCCGGCGTGCCCGCAGCCACCGCCGGCGACGCTCACCGCTGCCCCTTCCTCATGCGTCGTGCGGGAGCACGACGGCCGAAGAGCGCCAGCCCGACCAGTCCGCCTGGGCCTCCTCCATCGCGTGGGCCTCGCGGGCCCAGCTGCCCTACCGCCCCTCTCCACGTTCTGGGCTGAGCCCATGGGTGAGGCCACACCCCCAG
Source organism: Secale cereale (assembly GCA_902687465.1). Classification (NCBI taxonomy): domain Eukaryota; kingdom Viridiplantae; phylum Streptophyta; class Magnoliopsida; order Poales; family Poaceae; genus Secale; species Secale cereale. Next base: position 378,861,113 of record LR738714.1, on the reverse strand, counting down.
CGCCCCTCCTTTTTTTCCTCTTGTTGGGCCAGTCTGCTAGTTTCGGCCCATCTAGTGTTGTCCCCAGGTTCTGCGAATTTGACTAAGTCCGAGAAAACAGTTGTCGTGATGCATTCTTTTGATGGTGATAACTTTGTGCTCGGTGATCCAATTTGAGTGAATAATATGTCAAAATGATCGTGGTGATATGCTGTGACGCTCGAAGACCGACGTCCCAGAAGATTCCAGATGTTCCGAGTTCTCCCGTGTGTTTCATTTGTGCTTGTTTTATTTATTTTTGCATTGCATCATGCCATCATGTCATCATGACTTTAATTCTGCAACTCAACCAAATAAGTCGTGTGGACCTTCGGTCCATTTAAATCGAGGGAAGTATGACTTCTCTTTATAACATATATATATATATATATATATATATATATATATATATATATATATCCTCCTAATATTTATGGAGCTATTATAAAAATAACACACTTGCATATTTTTTCCATGCCTCTTTTACTTCAAGTTTCACCGTCAAAACCTTCTCTATAATTATTTTCCCGTTTATCGAGGTTCCTCCAAAAACCTCAACATTTTGGACACTTCAAAAACCAAGTCCTAGTTCAAACCCATTTGAATAAAAATTCAAATGGGTTTGAATTTTCATCATTCAATCATGCCACTTCTATTTTTCTTGGATTACGCTCATTTTTATGAGCCCGGAAAAAATAACCTCATGTGCAATTCCTTCCCAGACCTCCCCTCCTTTTATTTCTCTTTTCCTGTTTTTATTTATTTTTAGTGAGAGAGAGAGAGCAGCCCAGCTGGGCCTCCTTGCTGCCACACCTGGTCTAAGGCCCAGCCAATCTGGCCGGCCCAACCTTTTTCCCCGCGGCCCACCTAACCTATCTAACCCTAGCCTCCCCGCAGCCCGATCTCCCTGCTCCCCTCGTCCCTCGCTCCTCTCCCTCGCGCCGCACCCAGAGGCTTCACCCGCTCCTCCTCTCGATCTCTCCATGCATCGCCCGCTCGCTCCCGATCCCCATCGTCTCCACCACGCGCCCCCCCTCTCGCTCGCTGGACCTCGAGGCCGGCCAACGCCGCATCTTCCCCCGCAGTGCCTCCGCGCCCGAACCCCTGCCGAGCGCCCGCCTCCCCGACGCCGTCTCGATGCCGCGTCCTTGCCGCACCTCCCATGGCGCCCCTCGGGACGGCCTTGCTGCGTCCGTCGCCGCGGCCCTGCAGAGCGTCATCCTCGACCTTCGCCTCTGCCCGGAGCCTCATCGGCCTCCCCGTCCCCTGCTTCTCCTCACCATCGCGATTGCGCCCTTCTGCCCTGCCGGCGCAACTCTACTCCGAACCTGACCGACCTGCTGCCTCTCCGGGGTGCACGTGCGCCGACCTCGCCGGCCTTCATCTCCGCCGACCTCAGCGGCCTTCATCACCATCGCGTCCTCCTGCCATCGGGTCTCCCTGGCATCCCGTTCTGTCGCCGCCTTGCCGTGGCACCGCGCCTGCGCCACCTCGCCGAATTCCACCATTGTTCGATCTCCACCTGCCATGGACGAGACTGTACCCTTGCTGGTTTGGGTTGCCACCCGAAGCTGCCTCCGAGCGCCATGGTTCCATATCCAAGGCCATCTTTGATTTTTTCGCCAAGTACCAATCGTGGCGTGCCGTTTCACCTCTGTCAAGGCCGAGAGGACGCCAAGATACCAAGTACCTCGACGCTCGACGCCCGAACGACTACACAAGACGATGCGCCAAGTTCAACTACGCCCGACGACATGTACATCTTCGAACGAGAACGCCTACACGGCGACACGTCAAGTACCAATACTGTCGCCGAAGAACCGCGAACGAAAACGCCAACGTGTACGACTACCGTCGCCCCGGAAATGATGGATTCGTCAAGTTCCTTTCCGAAACAGAACGAGTACCTCCACGTCAACGATGACCCCGACGCTCCGTGTACGACTACGAATGGAACGACTACTTCCCTCTCTGAAACGAGACGTGCACGCTACTTCCACTACATTCCTCGACGGTCTCGATCCTCCTCGAAACGAACGTTCCGAAGGTATAACCCCAAGACGATGACCCGTGGACTGCATGTGTTGTATGAGATGAATCGAATGTTTGCTTCGTGTCCGTTGTGGCCCTCGTTTGCCTTGTCGTCGACCCGTGGGAACCGGGCAACCGGGTTCACCCCATCTCTTTTGCATGTCACTCTCTCCGCTATCTTTTGCACCAGTCTCTCAACGAGTTACCGAAACCGATATGTTGCGTGGCATCGTTTTCGGATTCGCCTCCGTGGCCCCTTTCATTCCACCACGGTGACAAATACTTCATATCTCTTCATGTTAACTTTTACTAAAATTTGCATAAAACTTGATCATGTCATTCGCATCATGTTAACAACATTAAAATGTGTGAATTGTTGTTTGCTTAAAAATTGCTAAACATGCATATGGGGATTTCCAGAATTGTTGTTGTAGTTTCCGGCCTCATTTAAACTTGTAGGCTTGTGTTGTTTTTCTGTGCTTCCTACCTTGCCATGTATTGCTTCCTGAATAGACTTGTCATGCATCATACCTTGCGATGTATTGCATTATATAGACTGTGTTGTTTTTCTGTGCTTCCTACCTTGCCATGTTTTGCTTCCTGTTTAGACTTGTAGTGCATCCTATGTAGACTTGTGTTGCATCATACTTGTTTGAGCATATTGTCATGTTCTTGTGATGTGTGTTTACCGTATTGCTTGCTTCTTCTCGTTAGTGCTTGTTTTGTTGCGATCGTGAGGATTCGTTCGACTTCTCGTGGTTCTTCTACAAGGCTTCTTCTTCGTCTTCTTCATGGACCCGTTCTTCTTCTTTGCGGAATCTCAGGCAAGATGATCATACCCTTGGATACCTTTACTACCATTGCCATGCTTAGTTGTCTCGATGCTATCGTTACATGTCGCGCTACCCATCTTATTGTCAGCCCCTCTCCTTGTTGCCATGAAACCTCTAACCTTTGACACCTTCCTAGCAAAAACCATTGTTTGGCTATGTTACCCGCTTGCTCAGCCCCTCTTATAGTGTTGTTAGTTGCAGGTGAAGATGAAGATCGTTCCATGTGGGAACTTGTTGTTGGAATATCACAATATCTATTATTATTAATAACACACCTATATACTGGGCATGGGTGGAAGGCTTGGCCTTTTGCTCGGTGTTTTGTTCCACTCATGCCACCTTAGGCGCCAATAAACCGGTATTATGTTCCTTGATTTTGCGTTCCTTACACGGTTGGGTATATGGGGACCCCTTGACACTTCGTCTTTGAATAAAACTCCTCCAGCAAGGCCCAACATTGGTTTTAATTTGCCTCATAATAACAACTTAATTAATTAATTAAATTTGCATAGGGGGTCGCGCCCTCGAGATTCTTTTCTACATAGCAGGGGGGCCAGTGCTGATGGTGTTGGTCCCAAATAGAGCAGCTTGCGGCGCCGCCCCTTGGAAACTTGGGGTATCTGGTCGCTGTAACCATAGCTCATCCGGACGTGACCTGAGACGAGATACGCGCGGCTACTATCAGGGTGTTGGAACGCCGGGAGGTCTTGATGGACTTGTTTTACCATTGTCGAAATGTCTTGTGCACCGGGATGCCGAGCCTGATCGGATTTCCCTAAGATAAGGGGTGATGATATTATATTTATCACTTCAGCTGATCGTGAGAGCTTGTGATGGGCTAAGTTGGGACACCCCTATAGGGTTATGATCTTTCGAAAGCCGTGCCCGCGGTTATGTGGCAGATTGGAATTTATTAATGTCCGGTTGTAGAAAACTTGACAGAGGATCTGAAGTAAAACACACAACTGTGTGAGTAACCATGACTGTCTCTTTTCACTTTGAGAAGAGAACACGGTGGGGTTATGTTTGACTCGTAGGTAGTTCAGGATCTTTAGCGATCACTACTAGTTTGCGACCGTTTGCGTAGATGCTCATCTTATTCTTGTACTCGTAAGTTAGCCAGCATATTATGCTTAGCCGCTGCTGCAACCTCACCACTTTACCTCTTCCTACCCATAAAGCTTTGCTAGTCTTGATACCCATGGTTATGGGATTGCTGAGTCCTCGTGGCTCACAGATACTACAACACCAGATGGAGGTTCAGCCGAGATTGAAGCAGGAGATGGGTCAGAACTTTTGGGAGTTCCATGAAGAGTGTGGCCGTATGCTTGTGACGTTTTCGATGATCAGTAGTGGTTTCTACTAGGGGTGATTCAGACCTGTGGCTTTATGTTTTTGGTATCTTTCTTTTGGATCTTCGCCCGTAGTCGGGTTGTGATGTTTTGGATGATGATTTTCTTATGTAATGAATTGTGTGACGTGGCGAGTGTAAGCCAACTATCCTTTTGCAATTTCATCCCTATTTTTACATGAGTCGTGCAAAGATACCAAACTTGAGATCATCCAGAATGGGCTTATACCTTTAAGTCGTGCCTCGACACGTAGGAGGTATAGTCCCATCCTGGGCATTACAAGTTGGTATTCAGAGCCTTCTCCGACCTAGGAGCCCCCACTGATTGATCGAATCATTGACGGTTGAGTCTAGGCACACACTTGAAAATGTTTTGAGTCCTATATATATATATATATATATATATATATATATATATATATATATATATATATATATATATATATATATATATATATATATATATATATATATATATATATATATATATATATATATATATATATATATATATATATATATATATATATATATATATATATATATATCAGAGAGTAGAATTTCTTTTTACTCCTCATCTCTTTTCACTCTGGTGAGGACTCCTGATGATTGCTTATCTCTTCTACTCTCAAAAATTCACCAATTTTTTTTAGGAATCTCCCGAGTATTGCTTGGATTGTTCCGATGTCTTTGTGACGATAACATTGTTCTCGATGCCTCCTGTCATTTAGGGGTTGTGGCAGTGTCCCAGGGAGTTGAGCTCCGAGGTGTTGTCGTCACAAATATATCGTAGCAGTTCTGGAATACTTAAGATGGCCGACATCGAAAACTCTCCTATGCGGTTAGTGGCAAGATAACCCCGACATCACCAAGTACTGGGGAGGTAGTTCGGGAGTATTGCCATAGCTTGTATAGCAGATGCGTTTCGAAGGTCCAAGGTAAACGGTTTCCAGAAATAACTGGTTATGTGTTGAAGGATGAATACAGCTGGATGTAGGATTAGAGTTGAGTGCGCGATGCTTCCCCTGTATCCCCAACACCTGATTGCATAACTGGAAACTTTCGGAAATTATTAGGTGGGTTCATCTAGTAGTTCATAGGCATTCTTCCAACGAATGCATGATATGGAGTTCGGGGTTCTACATTGAGTGAAGTGGTTTTATGGGCGTTGTTCCGATCGGGAGTTGCATCTTAAAGGGTCCTTGGCTATGCTGATCCGGGGATTGCAAAACCCTTTTGTAACACGTGCCATGAGCTTTCAGCACGAACATGTGGAACGAAGCTTCTATCTTGTATTTGTTCTATCTGCTCCTTGTTGTTCTTATTTACCTTTTGTTCTTCCACGTGGCTTCTCGACAAGTCGATGTACCTACGGAATTCATTCGTTCAATTCTCCGTACGAATGATATTGTGAAGATTATGTTGCAACATATCTATCCTTTGTTTTTGTTTTGATTCTGGTATCCGACTTGCTTCGATGTCCATGTTGATTCCATACCTTTCCTAATCGGTGTTCTCATATTTCTATGGGAGTGCTAATTCTTCTTGACCATCGAGATTTTCATGTTAATCCTTTTCAACTGGTGTGCCTTCTCTTCAAGTTATTCCATACGGACGCCGTTGAGAAATCTGACGATTTGTCTGTTTCATTCATCCCAAGTTGTCGTTGTTTTCCCCACCCTCCCACCCTTTTTCTTTATGGAGCCAGAAATTCTTAATCAAGTATCCATTTTATTCATGTGATATTTCTTCATTCATTTCCTTCAATGTTCTTATCCGGTGATTTATCGTGAAGATGCTCGAGAGCTTCAAGTTCATCATTCTCCGTTCTCGTTTCTTCTCCGGTGGATTTAATTCAAGCTTCGGTCATGATCAAATCTATTCCTTTTGTTTCACATGTTTTCCCATGTTGAAATTTCTTATCCAAGGCTCTATTATTTCTTTACATCTCTCCTATTCTTATCCGGAGTGTACAAGACAACTCAGAAGATTCATAATTCCATTCTTAATCCGTTCAAACTATTTTGAGGATTGTTATCTTACTCAAGCCATTTAATTCAAACGGTGTAATATCTCTTAAGCAATCTTTTCCAACGGTGATTTCTTTAGTGGGCCCTAACCCACGGGTCTTTTCCCAGGATCTTACCTGACTCTTCTAATTTTCCAGAGTTATTCTAAAATTCTTCTCAAAGTGTGACGTAAGTATGAATCCCATCAGTCACAGTCCTTCTCCAGGACCGCTTTCAATTCTTTTTCATAATTGGTTCAACCTTTTAATTCTTCATTACGGAGAGCCTATACAATTCATGGTGGTGTATCTCATCGTCTTCTCAGATTTTGAAGACCCGAAGACGAGTTCCTCTTGAATCCTTATCCGTTCTTCCAAGATTCGTGGTTCTAGCTTCATGCCATCCTTATTATTGTTCCGATTGTGGGGAATTCTTTTTATACCCATCCGAAGCATTTCATGAATTCTTTCCATTGTGATCCTCCGAAGGCCATCATTTCAGAAGATTTCTTCGTTCTCAGTTTTCAACTTTGTCCTCCAAATATTCTTCATTGACGTCTCTTCGTTCGTCTCCATATTCTTACGGTGGTTCTTTCAAATGTTCTCTTCCATTGTTATCGTATCAATTCATTTGTTCTTTTCTTAATCCTACCGGTGCTTTGTGGAATATTTATCCAAGGTTGTACTAGATCTCTCTTTAATTCTTTGCAACGAGAATAAGTAGTATGCCAAATCCATTGCTTGTCGCCAATTTAAATTGATGAAGGATATGCATAACATAATTCTTATTCTTATTTCATCCAAGTGGATTAATCCCTTCGTTTAGAGTTTATTCATGAGGAATAAATTCTAGGTTTCAAGTTGTTCATCTTGTTTTCCGGAGTTCCAAGTTATTTAATTATATCATTTCAAAGCTCCATCTAATTCATCGCAGGCCTTGAATCTTATTCTTTTCATCTTTCACTTCTCATGCTTTCATTACCGGAGTTCTCATGGTGGTTCATCATGTTTTAATTCATCCTCGAAGTTTTCATCAAGATTCTGGTTGGAGCTCAAGCATTCTTCATCATGCTTTCCAAGTGCAATCCTTTCTACCTTATCTTTTCAGATGGTGTTATGTCATTCTTAACAATTCCTTCATGAATTATGATTCACGAGTTATCAAGAAATGAGATATTTAAAACCATCATTTTCCTTGTTCAGGAGATCTTTTCAACCCTTCAATTATTCGTTGGAGCAATCTTGGGTCGTACCTCACCTAAAAGCTTTCCTTAAGGTTTATTGCTATTATGGTGCTTATAAATGACCCAAGTTCTTCATTTATCATTCCGGTGAAATAAGTTTATCGTCTCCTTGTTGATCTCAATCCAATTAAATGTTTCCGTTAGTCGCTGGTTGTCACCTCATAATTTTGAGATGTTTTCCATCAGCCCACATCAAGCTTATTCTTTCATTGTTGAATTTACAACAACTCTTTTCAACCCTTCTTCGTAAGGATGCTCTTTCAAATTCAATTTTGAGAGAAGTTGTCATTTTTTTTCGCCGTTCATTTCTTTCATTGATCTATATTTTATTCTTTCATTCCGGAGGCATTGTGATATTGCTCTCTTTGACCATCTTCTCGTTTTCATCAAGATCATATTCTTCCTTACTTGTCTATTTATCAGGACTGTCGTCACCTCCATTATAAATTCTCTCATCTTATTAAGTTTTGCCTCTCGTTTCAACCGGAGTGCTGCCTGAAATCTATCTTACCCAGCGTGCCATTCTTTCAATTGTTTCAGAGGCAGTGTGTTGTTGATTTCATCCAGTATCATTCCATCTTCTCGAGTTCATGTTCAATTCCTTCCATTTACAGGCGGAATGTTGTCCAAATTTCTGTCATTCTTATTCCTTGGCTATACCGTTGCAGTTTCATATTCTTTTGGTTCGTAAGCACTTGTTTCATGTCTTCCAACCTACAAGGTTCTCATTATGTTCCTTATTCCTCCTTTTTACCGGAGTGCTCTTAACTTCGTTCATCTCTGTTGTATTCTTCTTTCAATTTGGTCAACCTCTCAAATTCGTGGTTTCACTCGTTTGTCGAAGAAGCAACTTTGTTTTACCTCTTCCTTTTTCCGTTTCACCCGGTGCCATCTCTAGGATCTCGGGTCGAGATCCTCTGTTAGTGTGGGAGAGTTGTGACGCCCGAAGACCGACGTCCCAGAAGATTCCAGATGTTCCGGGTTCTCCCGTGTGTTTCATTTGTGCTTGTGTTATTTATTTTTGCATTGCATCATGCCATCATGCCATCATGACTTTAATTCTGCAACTCAACCTAATAAGTCGTGTGGACCTTCGGTCCATTTAAATTGAGGGAAGGATGACTTCTCTTTATAACATATATATATCCTCCTAATATTTATGGAGCTATTATAAAAATATTCCATTCTTTCGGAATTCACCAAAACACACTTGCATATTTTTTCCATGCCTCTTTTACTTCAAGTTTCACCGTCAAAAGCTTCTCTATAATTCTTTTGCCGTTTCTCGAGGTTCCTCCAAAAACCTCAACATTTTGGACACTTCAAAAACCAAGTCCTAGTTCAAACCCATTTGAATAGAAATTCAAATGAGTTTGAATTTTCATCATTCAATCATGCCACTTCTATTTTTCTTGGATTACGCTCATTTTTATGAGCCCGGGAAAAATAACCTCTTGTGCAATTCCTTCCCAGACCTCCCCTCCTTTTCTTTCTCTTTTCCTGTTTTTATTTATTTTTAGTGAGAGAGAGAGCAGCCCAGCTGGGCCTCCTTGCTGCCACAGCTGGCCCAAGGCCCAGCCAATCTGGCCGGCCCAAACTTTTTCCCCACGGCCCACCTAACCTATCTAACCCTAGCCTCCCCGCAGCCCGATCTCCCTGCTCCCCTCGTCCCTCGCTCCTCTCCCTCACGCCGCACCCAGAGGCTTCGCCCGCTCCTCCTCTCGATCTCTCCACGCATCGCCCGCTCGTTCCCGATCCCCATCGTCTCCACCACGCGCCCCCCTCTCGCTCGCTGGACCTCGAGGCCGGCCAGCACCGCATCTTCCCACGCAGTGCCTCCGCGCCCGAACCCCTGCCGAGCGCCCGCCTCCCCGGCGCCGTCTCGACGCCGCGTCCTCGCCGCACCTCCCATGGCGCCCCGCGGGCCGGCCTTGCCGCGTCCGTCGCCGTGGCCCTACAGAGCATCATCCTCGACCTTCGCCTCCGCCCGAAGCCTCGTCGGCCTCCCCGTCCCCTGCTTCTCCTCACCATAGCGATCGCGCCCTTCTGCCCTACCGGCGCAACTCTACTCCGAACCTGACCGACCTACCGCCTCTCCGGGCTGCACGTGCGCCGACCTCGCCGGCCTTCATCTCCGCCGCACCCTCCTGCAACTCCGGCGGCCCCGTCACCATCGCGTCCTCCTGCCATCGGGTCTCCCTGGCATCCCGTTCTATCGCCGCCTTGCCGTGGCGCCGCGCCTGCGCCACCTCGCCGAACTCCACCACCGTTCGATCTCCACCTGCCATGGACGAGATTGTACCTTTGCTGGTTTGGGTTGCCACCCGATGATGCCTCCGAGCGCCATGGTTCCATATCCCATCTTCGATTTTTTCGCCAAGTACCAACCGTGGTGTGCCGTTTCACCTCTGTCAAGGCCGAGAGGACGCCAAGATACCAAGTACCTCGACGCTCGACGGCCGAACGACTACACAAGACGATGCGCCAAGTTCAACTACGCCCGACGACATGTACATCTTCGAACGAGAACGCCTACACGGCGACACGTCAAGTACCACTACCGTCGCCGAAGAACCATGAACGAAAACGCCAACGTGTACGACTACCGTCGCCCAGGAAATGATGGATTTGTCAAGTGCCTTTCCGAAATGGAACGAGTACCTCTACGTCAACGACGACCCCGACACCACATGTACGACTACGAACGGAACGACTGCTTCCCTCTCCGAAATGAGACGTGCACGCTACTTCCACTACTTTCCTCGACGGTCTCGATCCTCCTCGAAACGAACGTTCCGAAGGTATAACCCCGAGACGATGACCCGTGGACTGCATGTGTTGTATGAGAAGAATCGGATGTTTGCATCGTGTCCGTTGTGGCCCTCGTTTGCCTTGTCGCCGACCCATGGGAACCGGGCAACCGGGTTCACCCCATCTCTTTTGCATGTCACTCTCTCCGCTATCTTTTGCACCAGTCTCTCAACGAGATACCGGAACCGATATGTTGCATGGCATCATTTTCGGATTCGCCGCTATGGCCCCTTTCATTCCACCACGGTGACAAATACTTCATATCTCTTCATGTTAACTTTTACTAAAATTTGCATAAAACTTGATCATGTCATCCGCATCATGTTAACAACATTAAAATGTGTGAATTGTTGTTTGCTTAAAAATTGCTAAACATGCATATGGGGATTTCCGGAATTGTTGTTGTAGTTTCCGGCCTCATTTAAACTTGTAGGCTTGTGTTGTTTTTCTGTGCTTCCTACCTTGAAATGTATTGCTTCCTGAATAGACTTGTCATGCATCATACCTTGCTATGTATAGCATTATATAGACTGTGTTGTTTTTCTGTGCTTCCTACCTGGCCATGTTTTGCTTCCTGTTTAGACTTGTAGTGCATCCAATGTAGACTTGTGTTGCATCATACTTGTTTGAGCATATTGTCATGTTCTTGTGATGTATGTTTACCGTATTGCTTGCTTCTTCTCGTTAGTGCTTGTTTCGTTGCGATCGTGAGGATTCGTTCGACTTCTCGTGGTTCTTCTACAAGGCTTCTTCTTCGTCTTCTTCATGGACTCGTTCTTCTTCTTTGCGGAATCTCAGGCAAGACGATCATACCCTTGGATACCTTTACTACCATTGCCATGCTTAGTTGTCTCGATGCTATCGTTACATGTCGTGCTACCCATCTTATTGTCAGCCCCTCTCCTTGTTGCCATGAAACCTCTACCCTTTGACACCTTCCTAGCAAAAACCATTGTTTGGCTATGTTACCCGCTTGCTCAGCCCCTCTTATAGCGTTGTTAGTTGCAGGTGAAGATGAAGATCGTTCCAGGTGGGAACTTGTTGTTGGAATATCCCAATATCTATTATTATTATTAACACACCTATATACTGGGCATGGGTGGAAGGCTTGGCCTTTTGCTCGGTGTTTTGTTCCACTCATGCCACCTTAGGCGCCAATAAACCGGCATTATGTTCCTTGATTTTGCGTTCCTTACACGGTTGGGTATATGGGGACCCCTTGACACTTCGTCTTTGAATAAAACTCCTTCAGCAAGGCCCAACATTGGTTTTAATTTGCCTCATAATAACAACTTAATTAATTAATTAAATTTGCATAGGGGGTCGCACCCTCGAGATTCTTTTCTACATAGCAGGGGGGCCAGTGCTGATGGTGTTGGTCCCAAATAGAGCAGCTTGCGGCGCCACCCCTTGGAAACTTGGGGTATCTGGTCGCTGTAACCATAGCTCATCCGGACGTGGCCTGAGACGAGATACACGTGGCTACTATCAGGGTGTCGGCACGCTGGGAGGTCTTGCTGGACTTGTTTTACCATTGTCGAAATGTCTTGTGCACCGGGATGCCGAGCCTGATCGGATTTCCCTAAGATAAGGGGTGATGATATTATATTTATCACTTCAGCTGATCGTGAGAGCTTGTGATGGGCTAAGTTGGGACACCCCTGCAGGGTTATGATCTTACGAAAGCCGTGCCCGCGGTTATGTGGCAGATTGGAATTTGTTAATGTCCGGTTGTAGAAAACTTGACAGAGGATCCGAAGTAAAACACACAACTGTGTGAGTAACCGTGACTGTCTCTTTTCACTTTGAGAAGAGAACACGGTGGGGTTATGTTTGACTCGTAGGTAGTTCAGGATCTTTAGCGATCACTACTAGTTTGCGACCGTTTGCGTAGATGCTCATCTTATTCTTGTACTCGTAAGTTAGCCACCATATTATGCTTAGCCACTGCTGCAACCTTACCACTTTACCTCTTCCTACCCATAAAGCTTTGCTAGTCTTGATACCCATGGTTATGGGATTCCTGAGTCCTCGTGGCTCACAGATACTACAACACCAGATGCAGGTTCAGCCGAGATTGAAGCAGGAGATGGGTCAAAACTTCCGGGAGTTCCATGAAGAGCGTGGCCGTATGCTTGTGACGTTTTCGACGATCAGTAGTGGTTTCTACTAGGGGCGATTCGGACCTGTGGCTTTATGTCTTTGGTATCTTTCTTTTGGATCTTCGCCCGTAGTCAGGTTGTGATGTTTTGGATGATGATTTTCTTATGTAATGAATTGTGTGAATTGGCGAGTGTAAGCCGACTATCCTTTTGCAATTTCATCCCTATTTTTACATGAGTCGTGCAAAGATACCGAACTTGAGATCATTACAGAATGGGCTTATACCTTTAAGTTGTGCCTCGACACGTAGGAGGTATAGTCCCATCCTGGGCATTACATATGCTCTACAATTTGTTCCATTGGGCCATGCCTGTTTGACTTCATCTAGATGACCTAATCTCTGTTGCAAGAGTGCTACTTCTTATAAACTGCTGTTACTTGTTAATTTGATGCCATGTTCGAGATGTGATAACTTGGTGCATGTTTATCCAAATGGAGCATATGATATGTCAAAACGTTCATTGTGAAGTGCTCTACATGATGGTTGATGTAGCATGCTTGTTTGAGTTCATATGGCCATGTTAATCTCTATTGCAATAGTGCATTCGGTTGTTAAGTGCTGAAACTTGTCACGGGATGTTGTTTTCACTTGCTCATTGCTATTGGTGTGTTTGTCTTCATGCCACATGCCTATATGTTTTAGAAGCACCATCTTATGGTCTTTGTTGTGGTGCATTTAACTTCCCATGATATGCCTTGTTTTAATTAAACAAGCTTGTAAACATGCTATGTTGTTATTGCTGTTTTATACTTAGTGAAAAACTGCTAAATCTGGAATCTGCTATAACCTGTTGCTATGTTTGATTGATGCCCCACTCGAATCCATCCTTGTTTTGGAGTGGCCAATTATCATGTCTTGTTGTCCATGTTATTGTCTATCCATTCATGCCCTTACTTGCTCATATGACCTGCTGTAGCTTATTTATTTCTTGCTCTCAAGTTGCTATAAATTATATCTGTCAGGATTTTATCAGCATGATCAATTTTGTGTAGCTTGTTGCTATTAATCCATGCCTCCTATGGAGTTGCTCCAATGGAGTTGTTTGCTGTAGGATATGTCTACTACATGTCCATGCTCTTTATGTTCTTATTACAGTTGATATGATTGTTGTTTTGTGTCTTCGAAGGCAGCATCGTGACGATGTTTTTGCCTTCCCAGATTTTGACTAAGTCTGGATAATTTTATTGCAACTTGCCATGCTTGTTTAAATGTGTTCCAGCAAGCTTTTGGGTGTGTTATAAGTCCAAGCTTGTTAAGTAGCATGTCTAATTCACATCCATTCCTCTTGTTATCATGTTTGAGTGTTGTAGCATATATTTACCTTGCTCCAAAGTTGCTATGTGGCTGTTAACTTCAGCTTGTTGTTATAACTTGTTTTGCTCGTATCTTTTTGCCCGTTGCTCCGTTTTGAGTGTGCCCTATATGAAACTTGTGTGATTTTGCATGTAGAAGCTTAATATGATGTTGTTTTCATGTTTGGAGTGAATTTTCTTGATGTTTGGGTGCATCTTGCACCGTTGCTTTGCTTGTCTTGTTTTGCTCATATCTTCTAGACCGTAGCTCCGAATTAAACAAACTTTATATGAAACTTGACTAGAATTTCGTGTAGATCATCTTGGTGCATGTTAACTTGCTATTTAACAACTTTAACTTAAGGTTTGTTCAGATCTGGACTAATTTCAAATTATGCATATGAGGACTTACCGGATTTGCTATATGTTGATTCCAGCCTCATTTAAACTTGTTGTTTTGTGTTGTTCTTGTGTGCTTCATCCCTTGCCATGTATTGCATCATATATAGACTTGTCTTGAATCATACTTGGTTGAGCATCTTGTCATGTCTTGTGTGGTGTGTTTACCTTGTTGTGTGCTTTCTTCTCGCTAGTTCTTTTCCGTTGCGATCGTGAGGATTCGTTCGTCTACAAGTGGTTCGTCTTCAAGGCTTCTTCTTCGTCTTCTTCATGGATCCGTACTTCTTCCTTGCGGGATCTCAGGCAAGATGACCATCACCTTGGATACCTTTACTATCATTGCCATGCTTAGTTGTCTCGATGCTATCGTTACATGTCGCGCTACCCATCTTTTATTGTCAGCCTCTCCTTGTTGCCATGAAACCTCTAACCTTTGACACCTCTCCCAGCAAACCGTTGTTTGGCTATGTTACCCGCTTGCTCAGCCCCTCTTATAGCGTTGTTAGTTGCAGGTGAAGATGAAGATTGTTCCATGTTGGAACTTGATGCTTTGGGAATATCACAATATGTCTTATATATATTAACACACCTATATACTGGGCATGGGTGGAAGGCTTGGCCTTTTTCTCGATGTTTTGTTCCACTCATGCCACCTTAGGAGCCGATAAACCGGCATTATGTTCCTTGATTTTGCGTTCGTTACACGGTGGGTATATGGGGACCCCTTGATAGTTCATCTTTGAATAAAACTTCTCCGGCAAGGCCCAACATTGGTTTTATTGCAACATAATAAAAACTTTAATTAAATTAATTGCATAGGGAGTTAGCGCTACCCATGGATTATTTCTACATACATGGGGGCTAGTGCTGATGGTGTTGGTCCCAAATAGAGCAGCTTGCGGCGCCGCCCCTTGGAAACTTGGGGTATCTGGTCGCTGTAACCATAGCTCATTCGGACATGGCCTGAGACGAGATACGCGCGGCTACTATCAGGGTGTCGGCACGCCGGGAGGTCATGCTGGACTTGTTTTACCATTATAGAAATTTCTTGTTTACCGGGATGCTGAGCCTGATCGGATTGTCCCTAAGATAAGGGGTAATATTATTATTACTTCTGCTAATCGTGAGAGCTTGTGATGGGCTGAGTTGAGACACCCCTGCAGGGTTATGAACTTTCGAAAGCCGTGCCTGTGGTTATGTGGCAGATTGGAATTTGTTAATGTCCGGTTGTAGAAAACTTGACAGAGGATCCGAAGTAAAACACACAACTGTGTGAGTAACCGTGACTGTATCTTTTCACTTTGAGAAGAGAACACGGTGGGGTTATGTTTGACTCGTAGGTAGTTCAGGATCTTTAGCGATCACTTCTAGTTTGTGACCGTTTGCGTAGATGCTCATCTTATTCTTGTACTCGTAAGTTAGCCACCATATAATTGCTTAGCCGCTGCTGCAACCTTCACCACTTTACCTCTTCCTACCCATTAAGCTTTGCTAGTCTTGTTACCCATGGTTATGGGATTGTTGAGTCCTCGTGGCTCACAGATACTACAACAACAGTTGCAGGTGCAGGGTTCCGATGACTTGACGTGAGAGCGATGTCCTTTGTGTTGGGGTTCTTTCTTCTTCTTCTTCTTCTTCTTCAGTCTTGGGTTAGGTTCCGGGTCGGCAGCCTGGGATAGCAGCTGGATGTCATTGTGTTTTTCATGTTTGCATCCGTAGTCGGATGCCTTGTATTGATGTTGTTGTATTCTTGTGACTTGTATGTATTGTTGTATCCCCCATGTATGTATGTAATGGTACGATGTAATGATATCCATCTTGCTAAGCGCCCGAAATGCGGTTGTGCCCCAATCACGTAAGTGTCATGTGATCGGGATAGAATCGCATATTGGGCCTGACACATCGCCGCCTCCCCGCTCCACCTCACCGAAGACACCCGCTCCGGTCGACGCCGCCGCCCGGCGCCACCGGAGTTCCCCGCCGCCGCCATTCCTCGCCTCTCCAACCCCAGGGCCGCCCCGTCGTCCTCCACAGTGCTCGTCGTCCCGTGCCTCCTCGTCGGGCCGCCGCACCACCTCGCCGGGCCGCCGCTCCTCCGACTCGTCTCCGGCCAGATCCGGCAGGGAGCCGGCCGGATCTGCCCTCTGTAGCGCTTCCAGGCCCTCGTCCGTGCCCCCCCTTCGTCGGGCCGCCGTCGTACGCTACCATGGCTATCGTCCTCCTCCCACTCGTGCGGGTGCACGTGGACGATGAGCTGCCCCCGCTCGCCTGCGTGGGTCCGCCTCGGCCTTCCCCGTTGGCCCACTTACCCAGAGTCGGCCTGCCTCTACAGTCGGCCCAGCTGCAGCCACCGATCTGGCCCGCCTCGTCCTCCACAGTGATGGGCCAAAGCCCAGGGTGAGCATTCAAGCTATCCCCTGCCCAGGCATCTTATAGATAACTTGCGCTCACTTTATTTTTCTGTGAAAATGACTAAGTCCCTGATTGTCAGCATTATGTTGCATGCTTGTGATGATGATAACTTTTTGCATGGTGATCCAAATTGAGTGAATGATATATCAAAATGTTCGTCTCTCGGTGCTCTACATGTTAGTTGCATTTGCATGCATGTTACTATTAATCTTGATGCCTTAATCTTCGTTGCAAGACTGCTATGTGATGTTAATGTCAAGTCCTTGTTGTCTGCCAACAATATGTTAGCATGTTTGAGAGGTCACATCTTTGTGCATGTTGGTCCAAATGGAGTGTATGATATGTCAAAATGTTCACTCTGAAGTGCTCTACGTGACGGTGGCTGTTGCATTCATATTAGGTGTCATATTGCCATGTTTATCTCTGTTGCAAAAGTGCATGTGGCTGTTAAGTGCTAAAACTTGTTATAATATGCTAATTTGTCTTTTTCATATCTTTATGTGTGATTTTTGTTTGAGCTACAAGTCAATATGTTTTAGAAGCATAATAATGTCATCTTTGCTGTGGCGCAATCCACTTTTCATGATATGCCTTGTGGTGAGTGGAAGAAACTTGCAAAGTGGCCTACTCGCTGTTGCTGATTTTTTAGACTTGTTGAAAACTGCTAAGTCTGAAACTACTATATCCTGATGCCATGTTTGCTTGATGCCCCACTCAAATTCATGAATGTTTTGGGATGTCCAATGACCATGTCTTGAAGTCCATGTTATGATCTATCCATCCCTATCCTTGTTTCCAATTATGTCCTGTTGTAGCTTGTTGTTTTCATGCTCTCAAATTGCTATAAAATGTTTCGGTCAGCCTATTATTAGTACGTTCATTTTTTCCATGTGAATAGCTAGTGTTCTATGCAAACTATGACCATGTTCTTGCCATGAGTAGCTTCATAAACATGTCTTCTTGCTGTTGGTGATATTCACATGCCATGATATGCTTTGACATGAGTTGCACAAGCTTGCAAACATGCCTACTTGTCGTTGTTGCTGTCATGTTTAGTTTATTTCACTAAGTCTGTGAATCTGTTATCTTTTGCAATATTGCCATGATGTTTTGAGCATGTTCTAGGGGTGTTTGGTAGTAGCTCAGCGATCATGCGTGTAGTGCTTGACATGTGCATGCTTGCCATGCTCTTTGATGCCATGAAATGTTCCTGTAGCTTGTTGTTTTGATGCTTGCAAAGTGCTTAGTGGTTGTTTTGGGACAGCTTGTTGTTATATCTTGTTTCATGTGTATGTGTTAAACCGTTGCTCCGTTTTGAGCATGTCCTATATGAAACTTGTGTGTTTTTGCATGTAGATGCATGATAACATGTTGTATACCTGTTTGGGGTGTGTTTTCTTGGTTTTTGGATGCATTTTGCATCAATACCATGCTTGACTTGTTTTGTTCATATCTTCTAGGCCATAACTCCGAATTAAATGAACTTTATATGTAACTTGACTAGAATTTAGAGTAGATCATCATGGAGCATGTTAACTTGCTGTTTAACAACTTGAACTTAAGGTTTGTTCAGTTCTGGACCAATTTCGAAAATTACATATGAGGACTTGTCGGAATTGTTATATGTTGTTTCCGGCCTCATATAAACTTGTTTTGTGTGATGTTCTTGTATGCTTCATATCTTGCCATGATTTTATCATGTAGCTGTGTCATGCATCATATTTGGTTGAGCATCATGTCTTGTAATGTGTTGTGTGTTTACCGTGTTGCTTGCTTCTTCTCGTTAGTGCTTGTTTCGTTGCGATCGTGAGGATTCGTTCGACTACACTTGGTTCCTCTTCGTGGCTTCTTCTTCGTCTTCTTCATGGACTCGATATTCTTCCTTGCGGGATCTCAGGCAAGATGACCGTCACCTTGGATCTCATTACTATCATTGCCATGCTAGTTGTCTCTATGCTATCGCTATATGTCGCGCTACCTATCTATTTGTTGTCAGCCTCTCTTTGTTGCCATGAAACACGCCCTAACCTTTGACACCATCCCAGCAAACCGTTGTTTGGCTATGTTACCGCTCGCTCAGCCCCTCTTATAGCTATGTTAGTTGTAGGTGAAGATGAAGATTGCTCCATGTCGGGTCTTGGATATTTTGGGAATATCACAATCTATTACTATAATCAACACACATATATACTTGGTAATGGGTGGAAGGCTTGGCCTTTTGCTCGGTGTTTTGTTCCACTCATGCCGCCTTAAGAACTGATAAACCGGCTTTATGTCCTTGATTTTGCATTCCTAACGCGGTTGGGTATATGTGGACCCCTGACAGTTCGCTTTGAATAAAAGTCCTGCAGCAAGGCCCGACTTTGGTTTTAATTTGCAACATAATAAAAACTTAATTAATTAATTAAATTGCATAGGGAATTAGCGCTACCCTAGGATTCTTCTACATACAGGGAGGGGCCAGCGCCGATGGTGTTGGTCCCAAATAAAGCACTGTACGGGGCCGCCCCTTGGCAACTTGGGGTATCTGGTTCCCGTACGCGTCGCTTATCCGGTCGTGGCCTGAGACGAGATACGCGTGGCTACTATCAGGGTGTCGACACGCCGGGCGGTCTTGGTGGACTTGTTTTACCATTGTCGAAATGTCTTGTGCGCTGGGATTCCGAGTCTCATTGAGTCGTCCCTAAGATAAGGGGGTTTTACCTCTACTGATCGTGAGAGCTTGTGATGGGCTAAGTTGGGACACCCCTGCATGGTTATGACCTTTCGAAAGTCGTGCCCATGGTTATCTGGCAGATTGGAATTTGTTAATGTCCGGTTGTAGAAAACTTGACAGAGGATCCGAAATAAAATACATGAACCGTGTGAGTAACCATGATCATCTCTTTTCATTTTGAGAAGAGAACACGGCGGTGTTATGTTTGACTCGTAGGTAGTTCAGGATCACTTAGCAATCATTACTAGTTTGCGACCATTTGCGTAGATGCTCTTCTTATTCTTGTATTCGTAAGTTAGCCACCATACATATGCTTAGCCGCTGCTGCAACCTCACCACTTAACCTCTCCTTGCCCATAAAGTTTTGCTAGTCTTGATACCAATTGTTATGGGATAGCTGAGTCCTCGTGGCTCACAAATACTACAACAATAGTTGCAGGTGCAGGTTTCCTATGACTTGACGTGAGAGCGATGTTTACTTGTGTTGGAGTTCTTTCTTCTTCTTCTTCAGTCTTGGGATAGGTTCCTGGTCGGCAGCCTGGGATAGCAGATGGATGTTGTTGTGCTTTTCATGTTTTCATCTGTAGTCGGATGTCTTGTATATGTTGTGTTGTATTCATGTGGAGTTGTATGTATTCCCATGTATTTATGTAATGGTACGATGTAATGATATTCATCTTGCTAAGCGCCCGAAATGCGGTTGTGCCCCAATCACGAGGTGTTCACGTGATCGGGATAGAATCACATCTCGGCCGTGACAAGTTGGTATCAGAGCCTTGACCGACCATAGGAGCCCCCTTGATTGATCGTAGTTTGGCCATTGTCGAGTCTAGCAGAAAACTTTTTCGGAGTCTAGTTATATCGGAGAGTAGGGATTCTTTTTATTCCTCAGCCCCTTCGTCGCTCTGGTGAGGAATCTTGACGTAGGTGTTTTGAATTACTTCTCTTCCTATTTAATTTTTTTAGGATTACGCAGTTAGTTTTCGTTCGTTGCGATGTCTACTCTTTTCATCCGATGCAGCTCTCATCAAGTTGATTCAATCATCTTCATCTTTTGCTAGTTCAATCCCCAGTTCTTTCCGACCAGTGTCGTTTCCCCGTCCGATGTGGTCTTTTCTTTTCCCACCCGCCCAACCTTTTTTTTCTCGGAGCCGGAGTCTTTAATCGAGTATCCATCCTACGCGTGTGAAGCCTTTGCTTCTTTCCTTAATTATTCCAACTGTTGAATTCTTGTCTAGTTCATTATTCTTCACCTCTTCTTCTTTCCGGTGGATTCAATTCAAGTATTCAGTGTTCATCATATTCTTTTCCTCGGCTCAGATGTTTCTTCTTGCTCATTCACCTCTCGCCATTTAATTATTCTGGAGTTTCAAAGAAATCTCGGGAGATTCGTTTGTGTTCCAATTAATTCGAGGTTGTCACCTCACTCAAGCCTTTCAATCATTTTGGTGCATCATCTCCTTTTCAATTCTTCCAATGGTGTTTTATTTTCGGTGGGCCCTAACCCACAGGTCTTTTCCGACGATCTTACCTGACTCTTCTAATTTTAGGAGTGATTCTCAAATTCGTTTCAAAGTGTGACGTAAGTATGGATTCCATCGGTCATATCCCTTTTCAAAGATCGTTTCAAATTCTTTTCATCATTGGTTCAACATTTTCCTCTTTTCATTCATCCGGAGTATCTCAACAATATTCGGTAATGTTTCTCATCGTCATTCTCAACATTTTAAGACCGAAGAAGAGTTCTCTCCAATCTTGTCCGTCCTCTCGAAGATTCATGATTCTACCTTCATGTTATCCTCTCGAATTATTCTATTTGTCATAAATTATTTTCTTTAACCATCCGGAGTATTTCATGAATTCTTTCCTTTGTGTTCCTCCGAAGGCCATCATTTCAGAAGATTTCTTCATTCTCAGTTTTCAACTTCGTCCTCCAAATATTCTTATTGATGCCTCTTCGTTCGTCTCGATATTCTTCCGGTGCTTCGTTCAAGTATTCATCTAATCAGTTCGCGATCTCTTCGTTCTCTTGTATCTAAATTTCCTCAAGTTCTTTATTCTTCCCGGAGATTCATTCTCTTGTATCCACTCAATTCCATTCTTCACGGTGGTTTGTTCTCTTTCATCACTCGATTTCAATTCTTACGGTGGTTCGTGCAAGAATTCCTTTTCTTTGTTATCATATAAATTATTTGTTCTTTCCAATCTTACCAGTGGTTCATGAAGACTTTCTCAAGTTTTGCGCTATATCCCTCTTTATTCTATTTCAACGCGAATAAGTGATATGCAAATCCATTGCTTCTCATCAATTTAATTGGTGGAGGATAAGCACAACATAATTCTTATTCGTATCTCATCAAGTTCATTAACCCCTTCCTTCAGAGTTTGTTCATGATGAACAAATTATATCCCAAGTGTTAAATCTTTTCTTATCTGGAGTTCAAGTTTTTTGCGACTATATCGTCGGATCATCCATCTGAATCATCGCAGGCCTTATTCTTATTCTTTTCATCCGTCATTTCTATATCATCATCCTTTTGTTACCGGAGTTCTTCACGGTGGTTCAGCGTGATTCAAATCATTCTTCAAGTGTTCCTCAAATTCTTGTGGAGCAGCTCAAGCATTATTCTTCTTGCACCTCGAGATGCAATTAATTCTCCGTATTCCTTCGAAGTGGAGTTTCGCATTTCTTCCTTAATCTCATCTATTCAATCTTTTCGTTGTGGCATAATTCACCTCAAGTTTTGGGATGATTTCCATAAGCCCACATCAAGCTAATTCTTTTCATTGTTGATTTTGTGACAACTCCGTTCGTCCCTTCTTCGCAAGGATGCTTTCAAATTCTTTTGCGCTAGAAGATGTTGTTCCACCTCCTTTCTTATCATTATTAATTTGATCCGGGGGCATTTGTGTTGTTTCTCTCGTCAAGTATTGTCCCATCTTGTGAAGTTCATGTTCTATTCCAGCCGGAGTGCTGCCCAAATTCCATCGTTCAAATTCCTTTCTATCTCTTATTAACCTTAGTGGTTTCGAATTCATTCTTGTTCCTTTAGCTCTTGTTTTGTGCCTTTCAACCTCCTTGATTCTCGTCGTATTCCTTGTTCCTCTTGTTTAACGAAGTCTTTGCAACTTCATTCATCTGCGTTGTATCCTTTCTTTCAAGTTGTTCAACCTCTCAAGGTTCTTTGGTTTCACCTTCATCCTTTTTCACTTCCGTCTCGTTCCTAAGATCTCGGGACGAGATCTCTTGTTAGTAGGGGAGTGTTGTGACGCCCCGAGTCCGGTGCGCCAGGTGTCTTCCAGTTATTTCCTGCCATTGCCTTGTCATTTGCTTGCGTGTTGCATCTTGCCATGTCATCATGTGCATTGCATCATCATGTTTTCAATACTTGCATCCGTCCGAGTCCGCTCGTCCTTTCCATTGTCCGTTCTGAACCCAGACACACTCACACGTGCCCGCGGCACCTCCGTATATTTATTTTATAAGTGGCCGGAAAATGTTCTCAAAATGGGATGAGACTTGGCATGTGGTCTTATGATAGTGTAGACAGATCGCGTGTCAAATTTCGTCGCATTCCGAGCTCGTTTGGTAGCCCAACCGTTAAACATAGAGCAGCGACGTTGCCGGTACTGTTGTCGGACGTTTTCGGTCTCCGAAAAACTTCCCGGGATGCACTTCTCTCCTCTCCTCTCAGCCCAACCCCTCTACACAGCCCACCTACACTTCCATGGCCATCCTAACCCCTCCTCCGACCGGCACCGCCCGATCGACATCCGAGGTCCAAAAACGGTCTCAAAACCACCAAACCCTAGCCCCTACCCTATTTAAACTACCCCTCCATGCCAAATTTGGCCTCCCTAGCCTTCCCATAGCTCCAGCCACCCCCCCTCCTCAGATTCCGTGTTGCCCGCTCCAGATCCGCAACTTGGTGCCGCCCCTACAGCCAACCACCACCGCGTCGTCGCTCTCCGGCCAATCAGGTCGCGTCACCTCAGCTCCCGCCACCACCCGCAGCCAACCGGTACCCTCCATGTAGCCTCCACCACCTCCCACCGCGCCAGGCCCGCCGAGGCCCAGCCAAAGCCTGCCCTAGGCCACGACCGTGCCCGGATCCGCCCGAGCGTCGCTGTGCACCCCCGCCTCCTCGCGCCTGCACTCCGCCCCGCCTAGCATCGCCGCCTCCCCGCTTCACCTCGCCGGAGACGCCCGCTCCGGTAGACGCCGCCGCCCCATGCCACCGGAGTGCCCCGCCGCCGCCATCCCTCGCCTCTCCAACCCCAGGGCCGCCCCGTCGTCCCCCACCGTGCCCTTCGCCCCGTGCCTCATCGACGGGCCGCCGCACCACCTCGCCCGGCCGCCCCTCCTCTGGCTCGTCTCCGGCCAGATCCGGCAGGGAGCCAGCCGGATCTGCCCTCCCCAGTGCTTCCAGGCCCTCCTCCACGCCTCCCCTTCATCAAGCCACTGTCGTACTATGCCATTGTCGCCGTCGTACTATGCCATGGCCGCCGTCCTCCTCCCGCTCGTGCGGGCGCACGAGGACGACGAGCCGCCTCCGCTCGCCTGTGTGGGCCCACCTCGACCTTCCCGGACGGCCCACTTCCCGAGAGTCGGCCTGCCTCTCCAGCCGGCCTGGCTGCAGCCACCGATCCGGCCCGCCTCGTCCTCCACAGTGATGGGCAGAAGCCTAGGGTGAGCACTCAAGTTGTCCCCCGCCCGGGCGTCTTATAGATAACTTGCGCTCACTTTATTTTTTTGTCAAAATGACTAAGTCCCTGATTGTCAGCATTATGTTGCATGCTTGTGATGATGATAAGTTTTTGCATGGTGATCCAAATTGAGTGAATGATATATCAAAATGTTCGTCTCTCGGTGCTCTACATATTAGTTTTTTTTTGACACTCTGAAAACAGCAGGAGAGTCTCCTACTGCCCTTTTTTCATATATATGCCATGAGTGCCAGCCAAAAGTTGGCACCCAAGCTAGTATTTACATTGGCAAGACAGGGGGTACAAAGAATTGAAATCCAAGCAGAAAGGAAAGGTGTTATATGGAAAGAGAGCTGCTAAAGTCTCTCAAAAAATAAAATTTTGTGGGTTGATCCTATAACCTAAGATCACCAGGTCTTCTTTAAATCTTCTCAACCAGTCCACATGTGTGGCAGTTACCCCATCAAAGATCTCATTATTGCGCTGTTTCTAAATGTTCCAAGCCGCCAAGATGGTTACTGTTAGTTGAATTTGCATGCATGTTACTGTTAATCTTGATGCCTTAATCTTTGCTGCAAGACTGCTATGTGATGTTACTGTCAAGTCCTTGTTGTCTGCCAACAATATTTTAGCATGTTTGAGAGGTCACATCTTTGTGCATGTTGGTCCAAATGGAGTGTATGATATGTCAAAATGTTCATTGTGAAGTGCTCTACATGATGGTGGATGTTGCATTCATGTTAGGTGTCATATTTCCATGTTTATCTCTGTTGCAAAAGTGCATGTGGCTGTTAAGTGCTGAAACTTGTTATAATATGCTGATTTGTCTTTTTCATATCTTTGTGTGTGATTTTGTTTTGAGCTACATGTCAATATGTGTTAGAAGCATAATCATGTCATCTTTGTTGTGGTGCAATCCACTTTTCATGATATGCCTTGTGGTGAGTGGAACAATCTTGCAAAGTGGCCTACTCGCTGTTGATGATTTTTTAGACTTGTTGAAAACTGCCAAGTCTGAAACTGTTATATCATGATGCCATGTTTGCTTGATGCCCCACTCAAATCCATGAATGTTTTGGGATGTCCAATGACCATGTGATGAAGTCCATGTTATGATCTATCCATCCATGTCCTTGTTTGCAATCATGGCCTGCTGTAGCTTGTTGTTTTCATGCTCTCAAATTGCTATAAAATGTTTCTGTCAGCCTGTTATCAGTAAGTTCATTTTTCCCATGTGAATAGCTAGTGTTCTATGCATCCTATGACCATGTTCTTGCCATGAGTAGCTTCATAAACATGTCTTCTTGCTGTTGGTGATATTCGCATGCCATGATATGCTTTGAGATGAGTTGCACAAGCTTGCAAACATAACTACTTGTTGTTGTTGCTGCCATGTTTAGTTTATTTCACTAAGTCTGTGAATCTGTTATCTTTTGCAATCTTGCCATGATGTTTGGGGCATGTTCTAGGAGTGTTTGGTAGTAGCTCAGTGATCATGCGTGTAGTGCTTGACATGTACATGCTTGCCATGCCCTTTAATGCCAGGAAATGTTCATGTAGCTTGTTGTTTTGATGCTTGCAAAGTGCTTAGTGGTTGTTTTGGGACAGCTTGTTGTTATATCTTGTTTCATGTGTATGTGTTGAACCGTTGCTCCGATTTGAGCCTGTCCTAAATGAAACGTGCGTGTTTTTGCATGTAGATGCATGATAACATGTTGTATACCTGTTTGGGGTGTGTTTGCTTGATGTTTGGATGTGTTTTGCATCAACACCTTGCTTACCTTGTTTTGTTCATATCTTGTAGGCCGTAGCTCCAAATTAAACGAACTTTATATGCAACTTGACTAGAATTTCGAGTAGATCGTCACGATGCATGTTAATTTGCTTTTTAACAACTTGAACTTAAGGTTTGTTCAGTTCTGGACCAATTTCGAAAATTGCATATGAGGACTTACCAGAATTGTTATATGTTGTTTCTGGCCTCATTTAAACTTCCTTTGTGTGATGTTCTTGTATGCTTCATCTCTTGCCATGATTTTCATCATGTAGTTGTGTCATGCATCATATTTCGTTGAGCATCATGTCTTGTTATGTGTTGTGTGTTTACTGTGTTGCTTGCGTCTTCTCGTTAGTGCTTGTTTTGTTGCGATCGTGAGGATTCGTTCGACTACTCTTGGTTCGTCTTCGTGGCTTCTTCTTCATATTCTTCATGGACACAATCTTCTTCCTTGCGGGATCTCAAGCAAGATGACCATCACCTTGGATCTCGTTACTATCATTGCCATGCTAGTTGTCTCGATGCTATCGCTATATGTCGTGCTACCTATCTATTTGTTGTCAGCTTCTCTTTGTTGCCATGAAACACCCTCTAACCTTTGACACCATCCCAGCAAACCGTTGTTTGGCTATGTTACCGCTCACTCAGCCCCTCTTATAGCGTTGTTAGTTGCAGGTGAAGATGAAGATTGCTCCATGTCGGATCTTGGATATTTTGGGAATATTACAATATCTATTACTATAATCAAAACACATATATACTTGGCAATGGGTGGAAGGCTTGGCCTTTTGCTCGGTGTTTTGTTCCACTCATGCCGCCTTAAGAACCGATAAACCGGAGTTATGTCCTTGATTTTGCGTTCCTAACACGGTTGGGTATATGGGGACCCCTTGACAGTTTGCTTTGAATAAAACTCCTCCAGCAAGGCCCAACTTTGGTTTTAATTTGCAACATAATAAAAACTTAATTTATTAATTAAATTGCATAGGGAGTTAGCGCTGCCCGAGGATTCTTCTACATACAGGGAGGGGCCGGTGCCGATGGTGTTGGTCCCAAATAGAGCACTGTGCGGGGCCGCCCCTTGGCAACTTGGGGTATCTTGTTCCCGTATGCGTCGCTTATCTGGTCGTGGCATGAGGTGAGATACGCGCGGCTACTATCAGGGTGTCGACACGCCGGGAGGTCTCACTAGACTTGTTTTACCATTGTCGAAATGTCTTGTGCACCGGGATTCCGAGTCTGATCGGGTTGTCCCTAAGATAAGGGGTTTTTACCTCTGCTGATCGTGAGAGCTTGTGATGGGCTAAGTTGGGACACCCCTGTAGGGTTATGATCTTTCGAAAGCCGTGCCCACGATTATGTGGCAGATTGGAGTTTGTTAATGCCCGGTTGTAGAAAACTTGACAGAGGATCCGAAATAAAACACACGAACCGTGTGAGTAACCGTGATTGTCTCTTTTCATTTTGAGAAGAGAACACGGTGGGGTTATGTTTAGCTCATAGGTAGTTCAGGATCACTTAGCGATCATTACTAGTTTGCGACCGTTTGCATAGATGCTCTTCTTATTCTTGTACTCGTAAGTTAGCCACCATACATATGCTTAGCCGCTGCTGCAACCTCACCACTTAACCTCTCCTTACCCATTAAGCTTTGCTAGTCTTGATACCAATGCTTATGGGATTGCTGAGTCCTCGTGGCTCACAGATACTACAATAACAGTTGCAGGTGCAGGTTTCCGATGACTTGACGTGAGAGCGATGTTTACTTGTGTTGGAGTTCTTTCTTCTTCTTCTTTTGTCTTGGGATAGGTTCCTGGTCGGCAGCCTGGGATAGCAGATGGATGTCGTTGTGCTTTTCATGTTTTCATCCGTAGTCGGATGTCTTTTATATGTTGTGTTGTATTCATGTGGAGTTGTATGACTTGTATGTATCCCCATGTATTTATGTAATGGTACGATGTAATGATATCCATCTTGCTAAGCGCCCAAAATGCGGTTGTGAATTTGTCAAAAAAAAATGCGGTTGTGCCCCAATCACGAGGTGTTCATGTGATCGAGATAGAATCGCATCTTGGGCATGACATCCATGCCTTTCCTTAACGGAAATTGGAATCAAATATTTCCTTCCTTCATATCAATAATTGCACCAATCGTTCTAAGGAAAGGTCTACCAAGAATAATAGGACAAGTAGGATTTCAGTCTATATCAAGAACGATGAATTCTACAGGCACATAATTCCTATTTGCAACAATAAGAACATCATTAATCCTTCCCATAGGTTTCTTAATAGTGGAATTCGCAAGATGCAAATTTAAAGAACAATCATCAAGTTCATGGAAACCTAACATATCACACAAAGCTTTTGGAATAGTGGAAACACTTGCACCCAAATCACACAAAGCAAAACATTCATGATCTTTAATCTTAATTTTAATAGTAGGTTCCCACTCATCATAAAGCTTTCTAGGGATAGAAACTTATAATTCAAGTTTTTCTTCATAAGATTGCATTAAAGCATCACATATGTGTTTGGTAAAAGCTTTATCTTGACTGTAAGCATGCGGAGAATTTAGAACGGATTGCAACAAGGAAATACAATCTATTAAAGAGCAATTATCATAATTAAATCCCTTAAAATCCAAGATAGTGGGTTCATTGCTATGTAATGTTTTGACCTCTTCAATCCCACTTTTAATAGTTTTAGCATCAAGATCTAAAAACTCTGAATCATTGGGACGCCTTTTAACTAAAGTAGACTCATCTCCAGTCCCATCTTTATCAAGATTCATACTAGAAAACAAGGATTTCATAGGAGACACATCAATCACTTTCAGATCTTCATCTTTATTTTCTAAATCTTCGGGTTTAGCGGGCATCTTATCAACTAAGGTGGCTTGCTTGTCCGATATTTGGGCTATTAAGTTCTCAAGATGAGCAAGCTGATATTTCAAACCATAAAATTCTTTAGACATATCATCAAGTTCTTTATTCATGTACTCCATAAAACTTTTTTGTTCTTTAAGCTCTTTTCTGAAGAAATCATTATGCTCAAATTGCACAGACATAAAACTTCTAACATTGTTTTCAATCTCTTCCAACCTCTTTAGGTGAGGATCAACACTAATAGGGGGAGCCATAGTGACGAACAAGCAATCCAACACACAAGCAAACAAGAAGCAAGTGAACGGTAAAACGCACGGAAAAAGAAGGGCGAATAAAACGGCAAGGGTGAAGTGGGGGAGAGGAAAATGAGAGGCAAATAATGTAATGCGAGGGATAAGGGTTTGTGATTAGTACTTGGTATATGACTTTTGAGAAGATCTCCCCAGCAACGGCGCCAGAAATTCTTCTTGCTACTTCTCGAGCTTGCGTTGTATTCCCTCGAAGAGGAAAGGGTGATTCATCATAGTAGCGTAAGTATTTCCCTTAGTTTTTGAGAACCAAGGTATCAATCCAGTAGGAGACCACGCGTGAGTCCCTCGTACCTGCACAAACAAATAAGAACCTTGCAGCCAACGCGATAAAAGGGGTTGTCAATCCCTTCTCAGTCACTTACAAAAGTAAGATCTGATAGTATGATAGGATAATATTTTTGGTATTTTTGGTATAGAGGTTGAAAGTAAATAATGCAAAGTAAAGTAAATAGTTGATGGAAGATAATATGATGAGAACAGACCCAGGAGCCATAGGTTTCACTAGTGGCTTCTCTCCTGATAGCAGATTTGTACGATGGGTGAACAAATTACTATCGAGCAATTGATAGAAGAGAGCTTATTTATGAGAATATCTAGGCATGATCATTGTATATAGGCATCACATCCGTGACAAGTAGACCGAAGCGATTCTGCATCTACTACTATTACTCCACACATCGACCGCTATCCAGCATGCATCTAGAGTATTAAGTTCATAAGAATAGAGTAACGCCTTAAGCAAGATGACATGATGTAGAGGGATAAACTCAAGCAATATGATATAAACCCCATATTTTTATCCTCGATGGCAACAATACAATACGTGCCTTGTTGCCCTTGCTGTCACACCGCAAGATTGAACCCAAAGCCAAGCACTTCTCCCATTGCAAGAACTATAGATCTAGTAGGCCAAACCAAACCGACAATTCGAAGAGACTTGCAAGGATATTTAAATCATGCATAAAAGATTTCAGAAAAGAATCCAATATTTTTCATAGATAATCTTGATCATAAACCCACAATTCATCGGATCTTGACAAACACATCGCAAAAAGATTACATCGAATAGATCTCCTCGAAGATCGAGTAGAACTTTGTATTGAGATCCAAAGAGAGAGAAGAAGCCATCTAGATAATAACTATGGGCCCGAAGGTCTTTTGTAAACTACTCACAACTCATCGGAGAGGCTATGGTGTTGATGAAGAAGCCCTCCGTGATCGATGCCCCCTCCGGCGGAGCTCCGGAACAGGCCCCAAGATGGGATCTCACGGGTACAGAAGGTTGCGGAGGTGGAATTAGGGTTTCGTGGTGCTCCTCGATAGTTTCAGGGTACGTAGGTATATATAGGCTGAAGAGGGATGTAGGGGAGTAACAGGTGGCGCACGAGGGTGGGGGCGCACCTACCACCCTAGGCGCGCCCCCTGCCCCCATGGCCACCTCCTTCCCTTCCCGGCGTGTACTCCAAGTCTTTCGTGTTGATATTGTTCCAAAAGTAACTCTCCCAAAGGTTTCATTCTGTTTGGACTCCGTTTGATATCCCTTTTCTGCGAAACACTAAAATAGGCAAAAAAACAGCAATTTGCACTCGGCCTTGGGTTAGTAGGTTAGTCCTAAAAATAATATAAAAGTGTATAATAAAGCCCACTAAACATCCAAAACAGAATATATAATTGAAGGAAATATGCCCTAGAGGCAATAATAAAGTTGTTATTTATATTTCCTTATATCATGATAAATGTTTATTATTCATGCTAGAATTGTATTAATAGGAAACTTAGTACATGTGTGAATACAGAGACAAAACAGAGTGTCCCTAGTACGCCTCTACCAGACTAGCTCGTTGATCAAAGATGGTTATGTTTCCTAACCATAGACATGTGTTGTCATTTGATGAACGAGATCACATCATTAGGAGAATGATGTGATGGACAAATACCCATCCGTTAGCTTAGCATTTTGATCGTTTAGTTTTATTGCTATTGCTTTCTTCATGACTTATACATATTCCTATGACTATGAGATTATGCAACTCCCGAATACCGGAGGAACACCTTGTGTGCTATCAAACATCACTACATAACTGGGTGATTATAAAGATGCTCTATAGGTGTCTCCGAAGGTGTTTGTGGTGTTGGCATAGATCGAGAATAGGATTTGTCACTCCGAGTGTCGGAGAGGTATCTCTGGGCCCTCTCGGTAATACACATCATAATAAGCCACGCAAGCAAATGACTAATGAGTTAGTCAAGAGATGATGCATTACAGAACGAGTAAAGAGACTTGCCGGTAACGAGATTGAACTAGGTATGATTATACCGACGATCGAATCTCGGGCAAGTAACATACCGATGACAGAGGGAACAACGTATGTTGTTATGCGGTTTGATCGATAAGGATCTTCGTATAATATGCAGGAGCCAATATGAGCATTCAGGTTCCGCTATTGGTTATTGACCAGAGATGTGTCTCGCTCATGTCTACATAGTTCTCGAACCCGTAGGGTCTGCATGCTTAACGTTCGATGACGATTTGTATTATGAGTTATGTGATTTGATGACCGACGTTTGTTCGGAGTCCCGGATCAGAACACGAACATGACGAACAGTCTCGAAATGGTGGAGACGTAAAGATCGATATATTTGAAGGCTATATTCGGACATCGGAAAGGTTCCGAGTGATTCGGGAATTTTTCGGAGTACCAGAGAGTTACGAGAATTCGTATTGGGCCTTAATGGGCCAGACGGGAAAGGAGAGAAAGGCCTCAAGGGTGGCCGTGCCCCTTCCCCATGGACTGGTCCGAATTGGACCGGGGAAAGAGGCGCCCCCTTCCTTCCTTCTCCTTCTCCCTTCCCCTTTTCCTATTCCATGTGGGAGGTGGAATCCTACAAGGACTAGGGAGTCCTGGTAGGACTCCACACTTTGGCGCACCCTATGAGGGCAGCCTCCTGCTCCCTCCATCCCTTATATACGTGGCCAGGGGGCACCCCATGAACACACAAGTTCATTTTAGCCATGTGTTGTGCCCCTCCCCATAGTTACACACCTCTGTCATATCGTTGCAGTGCTTAGGCGAAGCCCTGCACCGATAGCTTCATCATCACCGTCACCACACTGTTGTGCTGACGAAACTCTCCTGTGACGCTCAACTGGATCAAGAGATCGTGGGACGTCATCAAGCTGAACGTGTACTGAACGTGCAGGAGCCGTACGTTTGGTGCTTGGATCGGTTGGATCGCGAAGACGTTCGACTACATCAACCGCGTCACTAGACACTTCCGCTTTCGGTCTACGAGGGCACGTAGACACACTCTCCCCACTCGTTGATATGCTTCTCCTAGATGGATCTTGCATGATCGTAGGAATTTTTTTGAAATACTACGTTCCCAACAGTGGCCAGTTCTATGCGTAGATGATATGCACGAGTAGAACACACTGAGTTATGGGCGATAATAGTCATACTACTTACCAGCATGTCATACTTTGATTCGGTGGTATTGTGAGATGAAGTGGCCCAGACTGACATTACACGTACGCTTACGCGAGACTGGTTTCACCGTTACGAGCACTCGTTGCTTAAAGGTGACCGGCGGGTGTCTGTCTCTCTCACTTTAGTTGAATCGAGTGTGGCTACGCCCGGTCCTTGTGAAGGTTAAAACAACACACTTTATGAAAAATCATTGTGATTTTTGTATGCGTAGGTAAGAACGGTTCTTGCTAAGCCCGTAGCAGACACGTAAAACTTGCAACAACAAAGTAGAGGACGTCTAACTTGTTTTTGCAGGGCATGTTGTGATATGATATGATCAAGACCTGACGAGTTATATGTTATTGTATGAGATAATCATGTTTTGTAAATTATCGGCAACCGACAGGAGCCTTATGGTTGTCTCTTTATTGTAAGAATTGTGAAGGCCATGTAATTGGTTTACTTCATCACTATGAGTAGCGATAGTAGTAGTAGAAATAGTTGGCGAGACGACCACGACGCTACGATGAAGATCATGGTGTCTAGCCGGTGACGATGGAGGCCATGACTATGATTTGGAGATGGAGATCAAAAGCACAAGATGGTGATGGCCATATCATGTCACATATTTTGATTGCATGTGATGTTTATCTTATTATGCTTCTTATTTTGCTTACTACGGCGGTAGCATTATAAGATGATCCCTTACAAAATTTCAAGGTACAAGTGTTCTCCCTAAGTATGCACCGTTGCGAAAGTTCGTCGTGCCGAGACACCACGTGATGATCGGGTGTGATAAGCTCTACGTTCAAATACAACGGGTGTAAGACAGTTTTGCACATGCAGAATACTCGGGTTAAACTTGACGAGTCTAGCATGTACAGACATGGCCTCGGAGCACTAGAGACCGAAAGGTCGAGCGTGAATCATATAGTAGATATGATCAACATAAGATGTTCACCATTGAAAACTACTCCATCTCACATGATGATCGGACATGGTTTAGTTGATTTGGATCACGTGATCATTTAGATGACTAGACGGATGTCTATCTAAGTGGGAGTTCTTTAGTAATATGATTAATTTAACTTTAATTTATCATGAACTTAGTCCTGGTAGTATTAGCATATCTATGTTGTAGATCAATAGCTCACGATGTAGTTCCCCATTTATTTTATATGTTCCTAGAGAAATATAAGTTGAAAGATGATAGTAGCAATGATGCGGACTTGTTCCGTGATCTGAGGATTT
This sequence comes from Secale cereale, assembly GCA_902687465.1. Classification (NCBI taxonomy): domain Eukaryota; kingdom Viridiplantae; phylum Streptophyta; class Magnoliopsida; order Poales; family Poaceae; genus Secale; species Secale cereale. The sequence continues at coordinate 378,827,437 of LR738714.1, read as the reverse complement.
TCCTCATTGCTGCACAGAAGAATTATGTCATTGATGCACCGCTAGGTGACAGACCTATTGCAGGAGCAGATGCAGACATTATGAACATTTTGACAAAAGCTCGGTATGATGACTACTTGATAGTTTAGTGCACCATGCTTTACGGCTTAGAACCGGGACTTCAAAAATGTTTTGAATGCCATGGAGCATACAAGATATTCCTAAGAGTTGAAATTGGTATTTCATACTCATGCCCGTATCAAGAGGTATGAGACCTCTGACAGTACTTTGCCTTCAAGATGGAGGAGAATAGCTCAACCAGTGAGCATGTGCTCAGATTGTTTGGGTACTAAAATTGCTTGAATCAAGTGGGAGTTAATCTTCCAGATAAGATAGTAATTGACAAAGTTCTCTAGTCACTATCTCCAAGTTACTAGAACTTCGTGATGAACTATAATATGCAAGGGATGATGAAAGTAATTCCCGAGCTCTTCGCGATGCTGAAATCGGCGAAGGTAGAAATCAAGAAAGTGCATCAAGTGTTGATGGTTAACAAGACCACTTGTTTCAAGTAAAGGTCAAAGGGATAGAAGGGGAACTTCAAGAAGAATGACAAGCAAGTTGTCACTCCCGTGAAGAAACCCAAAGCTAAACTCAAGCCTGAAACTAAGTGCTTATGCTGCAAAGGAAACTGTCACTGGAAGTGGAACTGCCTAGATACTTGGCGGATAAGAAGGATGGCAAAGTGAACAAAGGTATATTTGATATACAGATTATTGATGTGTACTTTACTAGTGTTCATAGCAACCCCTGGGTATTTGATACCGGTTTAGTTGCTAAAATTAGTAAATCGAAACAAGAGTTGCAGAATGAATAGAGACTAGTTAAAGGTGAAGTGACGATGTGTGTTGGAAGTGGTTCCAAGATTGATATGATCATCATCGCACACTCCCTATACTTTCGGGATTTGTGTAGAACCTAAATAAATGTTATTTGGCATTTGCGTTTAGCATGAATATGATTTGATCATGTTTGTTGCAATACGGTTATTCATTTAAAGTCGTAGAATAATTTTTGTTCTGTTTACATGAATAAAACCTTCGATGGTCATACACCCAATGAAAATAGTTTGTTGGATCTCGATCGTAGTAATAGACATATTCATAATATTGAAGCCAAAATATGCAAAGTTGATAATGATAGTGCAACTTATTTGTGGCACTGCCGTTTAGGTCATATTGGTGTAAAGCGCATGAAAAACCCCATGCTGATGGGCTTTTGGAATCACTTGATTATGAATCACTTGGTGCTTGCGAACCATGCCTCATGGGCAAGATGACTAAAACTCTGTTCTCTGGAACAATGGAGCGATCAACTGACTTGTTGGAAATCTTACATATTGATGTATGCGGACCAATGAGTGTTGAGGCTCGTGGGAGGGTATCATTATTTTCTGACCTTCACAAATGATTTGAGCAGACATGGGTATATCTACTTGATAAAGCACAAGTCTGAAACATTTGAAAAGTTCAAAGAAATTTCAGAGTGAAGTAGAGAATCATCGTAACAAGAAAATAAAGTTTCTACGATCTGATCACGGAGACAAATATTTGAGTTACGAGTTTGGTCTTCATTTGAAACAATGTGGAATAGTTTCACAGCTCACGCCACCCGGAACACCACAGCGTAATGTTGTGTCTGAATGTCATAAACCGCACTTTATTAGATATAGTGTGATCTATCATGTCTCTTACCGATTTGCCACTATTTTTTTGGGTTATGCATTAGAGACAGCTGCATTCACGTTAAATAAGGGCACCATCTAAATCCGTTGAGACGACGCCTTATGAACTGTGGTTTGGCAAGAATCCAAATTTGTTGTTTCTTAAAGTTTGGGGCAGTGATGCTTATGTGAAAAAGTTTCAACCTGATAAGCTCGAATCTAAATCGGAGAAATGTGTCTTCATAGGATACCCAAAGGAAACTATTGGGTACACCTTCTATCGCGGATCCAAAGGCAAGATATTTGTTGCTAAAAACGGATACTTTCTAGAGAAGGAGTTTCTCTCGAAAGAAGTGAGTGGGAGGAAAGTGGAACTTAATGAGGTAATTGTACCTTCTCCCGAATTGGAAAGTAGTACATCACAGAAAGTAGTTCCAGTGATTCCTTCACCAATCAGCGAGGAAGCTAATGATGATGATCATGAAACTTCAGATCAAGTTACTATTGAACCTCGTAGGTCAACCAGAGTGCGTTCCGCGCCAGAGTGGTACGGTAACCCGGTTCTGGAAGTAATGTTACTAGACCATGATGAACCTATGAACTATGAGGAAGCGATGATGAGCCCAGATTCCGCAAAATGGTTGAGGCCATGAAATCTGAGATAGGATCCATGTATGAGAACAAAGTGTGGACTTTGGTTGACTTGCCCGATGATCGGCAAGCCATTGAAAATAAATGGGTCTTTAAGAGGAAGACTGACGCCGATGGTAATGTTACTATCTACAAAGCTCGACTTGTTGCGAAAGGTTTTTGACAAGTTCAAGGTTTTGATTACGATGAGATTTTCTCACTCGTAGGGATGCTTAAGTCTGTCCGAATCATGTTAGCAATTGCCGCATTTTATGAAATCTGGCAAATGAATAACAAAACTGCGTTCTTTAATGGATTTATTAAAGAAGAGTTGTATATGATGCAACCAGAAGGTTTTGTCAATCCTAAAGGTGCTAAAAAATGTGCAAGCTCCAGCAATCCATCTATGGACTGGTGCAAGTATCTCAGAGTTGGAATATATGCTTTGATAAGTTGATCAAAGCATATAGTTCTATACAAAATTGCGGTGAAGCCTGTATTTACAAGAAAGTGAGTGGGAGCACTACAACATTTCTGATAAGTATATGTGAATGACATATTGTCGATCGTAAGTTATGTAGAATTTTCTGGAAAGCATAAAGGAGTGTTTGAAAGGAGTTTTTTTAAAGAAAGACCTCGGTGAAGCTGCTTACATATTGAGCATCAAGATCTATAGAGAGAGATCAAGATGCTTGATAAAGTTTTTTCAATGAGTACATACCTTGACAAGTTTTTGAAGTAGTTCAAAATGGAACAGTCAAAGAAAGAGTTCTGGCCTGTGTTGCAAGGTGTGAAGTTGAGTAAGACTCAAAGCACGACCACAACAAAAGATAGAAAGAGAATGAAAGTCATTCCCTATGTCTCAGCCATAGGTTCTATAAAGTATGCCATGCTGTATACGAGACCTATTGTATGCCCTACCCTGAGTTTGGCAAGGGAGTACAATTTTGATCTAGGAGTAAATCACTGGACAGCGGTCAAAATTATCCTTAGAGGACTAAGGAAATATTTCTCGGTTATGGAGGTGATAAAGAGTTCGTCGTAAAGAGTTACGTCAATGCAAGCTTTGACACCGATCTGGATGACTCTGTGTCTCAATCTGGATATATATTGAAAGTGGGAGCATTTAGCTAGAGTAGCTCCATGCAGAGCATTGTAGACATAGAAATTTGCGATATACATATGGATCTGAATGTAACAGACCCGCTGACTAAACTTCTCTCACGAAGCAAAACATGACCACACCTTAGTACTCTTTGGGTGTTAATCACATGGTGATGTGAACTAGATTATTGACTCTAGTAAACCCTTTGGGTGTTGGTCACATGGTGATGTGAACTATGGGTGTTATTCACATAACGATGTGAACTATCAGTAGTAAATCACATGGCGATGTGAACTAGATTATTGACTCTAGTGCAAGTGGGATACTGAAGGAAATATGCCCTAGAGGCAATAATAAAGTTGTTATTTATATTTCCTTATATCATGATAAATGTTTATTATTCATGCTAGAATTGTATTAACCGGAAACTTAGTACATGTGTGAATACATAGACAAAACAGAGTGTCCCTAGTATGCCTCTACCAGACTAGCTCATTGATCAAAGATGGTTATGTTTCCTAACCATAGACATGTGTTGTCAGTTGATGAACGGGATCACATCATTAGGAGAATGATGTGATGGACAAAGACCCATCTGTTAGCTTAGCATTTTGATCATTTAGTTTTATTGCTATTGCTTTCTTCATGACTTATACATGTTCCTATGACTATGAAATTATGAAACTCCCGAATACCGGAGGAACACCTTGTGTGCTATCAAACGTCACAGCGTAACTGGGTGATTATAAAGATGCTCTACAGGTATCTTCGAAGGTGTTTGTGGTGTTGGCATAGTTGGAGAATAGGATTTGTCACTCCGAGTGTCGGAGAGGTATCTCTGGGCCCTCTCGATAATACACATCATAACAAGCCTTACAAACAAATGACTAATGAGTTAGTCACGAGATGATGCATTACGAAACGAGTAAAGAGACTCGCCGGTAACGAGATTGAATTAGGTATGATAATACCGACGATCGAATCTCGGGCAAGTAACATACCGATGACAAAGGGAACAACGTATGTTGTTATGCGGTTTGACCGATAAAGATCTTCATAGAATGTGTAGGAGCCAATATGAGCATCCAGGTTCCGCTATTGGTTATTGACCAGAGATGTGTCTCGGTCATGTCTACATGGTTCTCGAACCCGTAGGGTCCGCACGCTTAACGATCAATGACAATTTGTATTATGAGTTATGTGATTTGATGACCGACATTTGTTCGGAGTCCCGGATGAGATCACGGACATGACGAACAGTCTCGAAATGGTCGAGACGTAAGGATCGATATATTGGAAGGTTATATTTGGACATCGAAAAGGTTTCGAGTGATTCGGGTATTTTTTGGAGTACCGGAGAGTTACGGTGATTCGTATTGGGCCTTAATAGGCCATACATGAAAGGAGAGAAAGGCATCAAGGGTGGCCGCGCCCTTTCCCCATGGACCGGTCTGAATTGGACTAGGGAAAGGGGGCGCCCCCTTCCTTTCTTCTCCTTCTCCTGTCCCCTTTTCCTACTCCATGTGGGAGGTGGAATCCTACTAGGACTAGGGAGTCCTAGTAGGACTCCACACTTTGGCGCGCCCTATGAGGGCCGGCCTCCTCCTCCCTCCATCCTTTATATACGTGGCCAGAGGGCACCCCATGAACACACAAGTTGATTTTAGCCGTGTGCGGTGCCCCTTCCCACAGTTACACACCTCGGTCATATCGTTTCAGTGCTTAGGCTAAGCCCTGCATCGGTAGCTTCATCATCACCGTCACCACGCCGTCGTGTTGATGAAACTCTCCCATGACGCTCGACTCGATCAAGATCTCGTGGAACGTCATCGAGCTGAACGTGTGCTGAACATGGAGGTGCCGTACGTTAGGTTCTTGGATCGGTTGGATCGTGAAGACGTTCGACTACATCAACCGCGTCACTAGACGCTTCCGCTTTCGGTCTACGAGGGTACGTAGAGACACTCTCCCCACTCATTGATATGCTTCTCCTAGATATATCTTGCATGGACGTAGGATTTTTTTTGAAATACTACATTCCCAACAATAATAGCATGGAACAATCAAAAATTATAGATACGTTGGAGACATATCAATGGAATCTTGCTTCAGATTGAGGGCATGAACATTCTTCCTGAGGTCGTCGAGCTCGCCACGCATTTCTTGCATTTCTTCTCTATTTTGGACCATGTCTCCTTTCATAGCCTGGAGATCTGTGACTTTAGCTTCGTCCAAGCTTGGCTTCGAGCATCCCATCTTGATCAGAGGCCCTGGAGTGGAACTTTACCACCAGATCTGGCCACCCGTACCAGACGTCTGATCCTGCCGCCACCTTTGATCCCGCCTCCGAAATCAACACCGCTCGCTGCCAACCTGGGATTTGAAACTTGAGCGGTGCGCTCAAGCAACCAGTTGACGCCGATGAGCTACCAACGAATTCGTCTACCACCGCCAACGCCGCCCTGCCACCTCCCCCGCCAACGCCGCCGCTTCTCGAAATAAGGGTGGGAAGGGAGGGATTCACCGGTATCTTTCAGATCTGCCGCTTCTCCGAGGAAAACCAACGCTCATGATACCAATTCTCACACCCCGCTCATGATCAAACAAGAACTATGGCAGAATGTATCAGATTTGGAGAGAGGAAAAGGGGAAAGTAGCCCCTTTCGCTAGGGTTTGTATTGTTATAAGATATAATATTTGTTTACAGCGATAACTCTCGAGAATTCACGATGGCTCAAACAGGGAGAGGGTCGCTGGCTTATAAGCTCAGCTGACACGGTAAAAGGCTACAGTTTCGACAGGTGAATTGCAGCGGTGAAAGTAAAATAGTCCAGTCATAACGGCGAGCATCACAAGCTGTTGGATCTTCTTGGCTGGCTTCAATCTCGTACGTCCATTAACTGAAACTGGTTGACACTTGTTACTGAATACGCAAGCCTGACATGACCTTCCCTGCTCATCAGCTCCCGATGTGAAGAACCCGTCGCTCCTGCTATCCCGCGGCGACAACCTGCGCTGACCAGAAACCATCGCACGCGGCGGCGCAGATCCAGAACATGTCGAAGACGATGACGAGCCAGCGTGCGAGGCCTCTGTCCGCTCCTTCCCTCTACCGGCCTCGTTCGAGTTGCTCTTGGGAAACATTGCTGTGAGGTGGAGCTGCTGGGAGGCCGGCGACTGGAGACAAGGCGGTGGAGCCGTGGAGGAGACGAAGCAGCGAGAAGATGGATTGGCCGCTGACGAGGAGAAGGAAACAAGGAGGAGGGAGGAGGGACAGGAGAGGGCGCGGGTCTCAGGCCTGTTGCACATTCTGCGCTGCAGGCATGCAGCAAAAGCGAATGCCCACGCCCAGCAACAAGACTCAGCATGGCCCCGGTGTGCACGACCCAGCTCTCTCCGACCGTCTAGCGCTAGGTTAACGAGCTACTTAGCTCGTTCAGCTTGTTATCATTAAGCTTATTATATCATTAAGCTCGTTTATCATTAAGCTTGTTAATATTAACGAGCTAAAACCTCTATTCAGCTCGGTTCGTTACGGCTCGTTATGCTCGCGAGTTTTCACGAGTGCTCATTAAGATAAAAACAACTCAGAAGAATCCCATGGTCCCATAAAAACTTCACAATGGACTAAATTAAACAAGGATGTTGCGGTAACAAACACCATAGAAGAATCCCATGATCCCATCAAAATTCAGAACGGCATAAATTAAACAAGGACATTTGGTTCCTGGTGGCTGGCTCCTAGTTGACTCTAGAGTCTCCTGGCGGCTAGCTCGTAGGTTTACGAGAAGTGCCGAAGTGGGCTAACGAAACGCAATGACACGGACGTCACATCTCCTATCTCTCTCCCTTATTCAAACCCCCAGAAAAGACGTGGACAAGATGTAAACGCACGAACTGAAGAAAACTCACAGGACGAAAATAAGCCCACCCACTGATGTGTAGACAAGCAGCCAATGGGGCCCACCCATCATGGTGCGCCGTGTGGGTGCGTATGCGTAAGTTCACACCTCTCACTCCTCTAGCCATCCACATGCGAGACATAGCTCCATGGATCTCTCACACGAACGAGAACTAAGGTAGTCACATACGCGTGGGACCAGTACCCAACTACGCCCACCAGTCATAGTGCAGAAAGGTAGCAGAGGGTCTGCATGTGTGAGTCCACCTCCTCCCAACCACTGTAGACGACGCACGCCGCGCGGATGAGGCGGAGTCAGCCAGGGCCCTGGTATGCTCATGCATGCATCGGTCAGCCCAACCCTTCTTGCCTCAAATGTAAAACCACACGCAGAAAAAGAAGGTAAATGACATACAAGCGGGACCAGGCCTAAACAAAGCCCACCTACAGCGAAAGAAACATACGCGCACGCAGCAAAAGAACCCATCCACAGGCTGTTGCACGCTCTCCGCAAATGGCGCAATGCGCACGCGGCGCATGAGGAGAGGGCCTCCACGCACCCCAAAACGTTTGACCCAGCCAATAGCAGCACAGAACGAGCCCACCAGTCATTGCCCTCGTAGAAATAATAGTGTGATAAAAACGAGAACCATAGATCCAATGTCTCTAAATAGCCAGAAGACCAGTTTGACCAAGATCCGACGGCCGAAAGTAAAGAAAATCGGGGGAGCCTCGTGAGGGTGGGTCGCCCAGCCACCTTATATGTTACAATCTATAATACCTAAATAGTTCATCCCCACTAACCTATTTCTCTTGACATGCAGCCTATCCACATCACTAATCAACATGCAACCAACCACCTCACTCCACCTCATCTCTAGCCACATTCAGCAATTCCAAATACCATATTTATTTTTCCTATGATTTAATTTCTCCTTCGCTAGTTCGTTCGCTCCCTCTTCCATCTTCTGTAACAACCCGGATAGTTGAAAAGCCATCCATCATCCGTCAATAAGACCCAGCAGATGGGAAACTATGGTGTCCCATCTCTGTGTCGTCTCTTCACATCTCCCTCCAGTACACCTCTTCCCTTCTCCGTCCGTGGAAATCTCATGCCTAGGCTTCCGCCAGGAAGAGGAGTAGCCCGTCTAGTGGACAAACTTTCCATAGCACCGAGTGGGAATCAGGATCCCCTGTCGCAACTTTTCCTCGCTATCTTACTGGATGGAGTTCGAGGCTGCGAGTGTCAACTCACCACCGCCGATGGCGCGCCGTCGCTGCGAGTCTATGTTGCCCCACCCGGTGTCCGACGTCCCAACCCCGAGGTCTAGTATCTCCGGTCTATGACATCTCCGGCAGCCCGGCTAAGCTAAGTTTCTCCGGCCTCATACGGTACCAAGAGAAACACCGATCTACTCCTCTCCTCATGAAATTTTTAGGAACAATTACGAGTTTGCCATTGCAGTGCAGGAACAGACTGAGCCAAATCCAGGTCAAAGTCGTTACATCCACACCATGCATGTCCAGTTCTAGAAAATCTCAGTTTCAACTAAGTAGGGAACCTCTTATGCATACACGCCTGCAGCATCACGACTATATATGATTAGTTGTTTCTTTTGTAGATTCGTAAGTTCTCTCACATATGAAGTGAGGTAGATAGACTTTTGGCAGATTGCATGTTTGATCTGAATTACCAAAGGTAAGATGCTCTTACTATGTTGAATCATCTGTACGAATTTGGTTAGATCATTGGATTCGGTACCAACCTCTAATTTTTTGGCAATGCAGATAAGTGAACCTCATGATTCATCTACTCATGTTGTTTGGTTATTGTATTATTGTGACGCCCCCGATTTGACTGTACACTAATCATGCACGCAGATGTGTACGACCAAGATCAGGGACTCATGGGATGATATCACAACACAACTCTAGACACAAATAAGATAATGCAAGCTTCATATTACAAGCCAGGGGCCTCGAGGGCTCGAATACAGAAGCTCGAAAGCAATAGAGTTAGCGGAAGCAACAATATCTGAGTATAGATATAAGTTAACAATTTTTTCCTTAAGAAGGCTAGCACAAACATGAACGATCGAAGAGGCAAGGCCTCCTGCCTGGGACCTCCTAACTACTCCTGGTCATCAGCGGTCTCCACGTAGTAGTAGGCTCCGTCGGGGTAGTAGTAGTAGTCGACTAGGGTGGCATCTGGCTCCTGGGATCTGCCATCTGGTTGCAACAACCAGAAGGAAGAAGGGGGAAAAGGGGGAGAAAAGCAACCGTGAGTACTCATCCAAAGTACTCGCAAGCATCAAATCTATACTAAGTATGCATCAATATCAAAGGAATGAGTTGTATATGTGGACTGATCTACAGAATGCCAGAATAGAGGGAAAGGCCTAGCCTATCAAAGACTAGCATCTTCAAACATCTTCTGGAAATCACCATCTTGCAGTAGTAGAAGGTAGTAAAGAATAGCAGTTTATATTTAACATGCATGTTGTACTATTAACGGCCTAGAGATCCTTCCTCGACTCCCTGCGAGAAAGTAATCTCGCAGCCAACATATCCATCATATATCTCAAGTATCCATTTCTAGTTACAATAGATGAGGATATAAGACTGAACGTCCATTACCGTGGACACGGCTATTCGAATAGATAACTTCCCTGCAGGGGTGCACCACATTACCCTCACGCTCGATCATCTCTGGACAGACACACTTTTTTGGGTCAATGCCCGGCCTTGGAAGATCAACACGTCACAATCCTACCTAGGCTCAGCAGAGAGGTCCCCGCCGGTCTACATCCTAAGCGCTCCGGGGTCATGGACCATCGCCCGTTGCGCGCAGGGTGGATACCAGCACCACCTCGGATGGCCAGCACGATCCGACCGTGCCGCCATGCTGAACTGGACGTCTGACAAAGCTTCGGCTCATACCACGATGCCGAGGCCCATATCTATTCTCGCGTGGCGGTTAGTGCGTAATGGCCAGAGGCCAACTCAGAACAAATACCCAAATCTGTTAGAGCTTTATTAAAAGAAGTGACGGCTGTCGGGACAAGTCCAGAGCTACCACCCCCTCCCGGGTGATACCGCCAAACAGCCAACTGCCACCGTAACAACTCCTGGGTTGTAACACCCCAGATGTAAAACTTCCTTATTTGGCAATATATGCAACCTTGTCCTCGTCCTTTCCTTGGGGGTCCTTCCTTTATTGTTGATATGTCATCATTATTGCATTGTCATGTCATTTGCATCATTGTCATATCATATTGCATTCTTGCCTTTGTCATAATGCATTCTCCTTCTCACCATGTACATTGTGGTTTCTTGCATGTTATATTGTTGCTTGATCCATGTGTGATCCATGCATGATCACTTCCAAGCTTCACCACCTCTCCTTCCCTTTCTTTCTTTTCTTGTTGTTTTTGAAAGTGCCACATTCCCTTCCCTAGAAATGTTCATCTTCTCCTAACAAATCTTGCACTATGCCTTTAACCTCTATGCCAAATTTCACCTTATTTGAAGTTGTTTTGGTCAGGTTCAAAAATGACCTACGTTTGAATTATATTCAAACTTGTTTTTTTCTACCTCTAAAAATGTCCAAGGCAATTTTATCAAATCAGGCATAAATCCAGGACCCCAGAGATATTTTTATCTCATCCTAATTCTTCTCCTAGCTCTCTGCACTTTTCTGGTTTTATTTTTTGTCTGAAGAAAAAGAAAAAGAAAAGAAGCAGCAGTGCAGCAACAGCCAGCAACGCAGCCCAACCGCAGCAGTACCACCTAGGCCTCGGCCACCAGGCCGGCCTAGCAAGCCAGTGCGTGCCCGTAGCCCAGCTGCTCCCCCGCGCGTCCCTCTGCCCCTTTCGCACCCTTGTACCCACTCGCCCCCCTCTGCGTCGCCTCCACGTGGCCAGGACGGGCCGACGTGTCAGCGACCGCAACCTCCGCCACACCCACCTTTTCGTCCTCCTCACACCGTCGCCATGGGGGGCGCGAGCACGAGTGCGTTGCCGGTCCGTTCCATTGCCCTGGCCCTTCTCTTAAGCCCTCCTGGTGTGCACCAACCCTCTAGGGTTTCCCTCCTCCTTTCTCGACCACCGCCAGGCCACCTAGACCACCAGATCCGCTGCTCCACCGCCGTCCCGAACGCATCCAGGAGCATGGCCTCGTTGCAAGCGTGCTCTCCATCCTCCTTCGCCTTGCCGAGCTTATCCGCCTGCTTCCCCGTCATCGTCTACGTCCCCGACGTCGACTACACGGAGCTGAGGGCCTCGTATACTTCCTCTACGTCCCCGTCTTCACCTCCAGCTGTCGCGGGCGTTCGTCCACCCTCGCCGTCGACTCCGACCACCTATCGCTGAGTCGAACACGTTGTCGTGTTCGTGGTGAGCCCCCAGTTCTCACCTTGCCCTTTTTCCCCTTTGATTGCATGGTCTAGCCGCGTCCGCGCCGTCCGCCCGAGCTCGCCGCCGTCGGACCTTGTCTCCGGCAAGTGCTCCGACCACCGTAGCTCCTTTGTGCATGTCCAGCGTCTCCCCTCTGTCGCGTAGGCTCTGCTATGTGCTCTCGTCGCTCTGTTAGGGCCCGTAGATGTCTCGCCATAGCTCGTTGCCGCCGCCTCTATTTGTTGCCGCCGACGTCGCTGTAGTCGTTGTTAGGTGCAGCTAGTTCGCATCGCGTGGGCGGGATTCCCTTGGGAACCCGTTGCGCACCCCCGCCGTCCTCTTGGGTCGCCGGAGCAGCCCCGTTGCACATCGCCGCCGTCTCTACTTCGCCGACGACGTGTTGGTTTTTTCTGCATCGTGTGTTTATACATCAGGTGCAGCGCCTGTTCACTGTCGGTCGCAGTCGCGTAGCGCAGTGGTCAATGCCTTGCTCTGTTAAGCCAACAACCTGGGTTCAAATCCCCTCGGGCCAGTGGAATAAATGCCCCATTTTGCCCTGTTGGTCTCACTGACACCAGGGACCCACATGTCAGCCTCTGCACGCGCACAAACACACTCCCACACCCAGCCTTGCCACTTCAGCGCCCCCCTGGCCCACTTGTCATAGGCAGTGGCTAGCCCCGGCTGAGTCCCTTTTGTTTTATGCTCTGTTTTGTTTTATTTTCAACTCTGTTTGCATTTTGTTTTGCTCACATCTTTTAATCTATGCATCCGTTTAAAATGATCTATATATGGAAACTACTTAGTTTTTAGTGTAGATTAATGATATTCATCTTGCTGCCATGTTAAGCACATTTAAAATGTTGTTTGTATATGTTTTGTAAATAACATGTTAAAATTGGTTTATTTCATAACTGAATAACCTTAGCTCCAAATTTAACAAACTTTATATGTAGATGGGGTGGAAAAATGTGTAGAATAACATGGTGTTGTTACTTTGCATGTTTAACAACTCCAACATAAGGTTTTGAACAGATCGGATCCATAAGTTGATATATGCACATGGGATTCTCTGGAATTGTTGTTCGTTCCTTTCGGCCCATTTAAAATGCTTGCATGTTGTTGTTGGTCTTCTGATGCACTACTTGCCATGCTAAGCAACATTTGAACTTGTTGGGTGCTCAGTTAGTTCAAACTAAATAAGCACATGTGTGGCTATGTTGTTCTTGCATTCTTTTGCATGTTGTGTCCCCTTAAATGATTTGTGTTTCCTGCATTATGCCATGCCACATGTTGCACTCATCATGTTCCTTTGTGATGCATCATATCATGTCCATGCTCATATGCATCTTGCTTGCATCATGTGTTTGAGCATTGCATCGTGATTGATTTTTGTTCCGGTGTTTGTATTCTTGTGATGGTTAGAGCCCGGTGATGATTCGGAGTTCGAGGTTCCTGTCGAGACTGAGTTTGAGGTGCAAGGTTACGACCCCACCGAAAACTTAACAGGCAAGATGACCGTTCCCCGATATCACCTCTACCTTTGCTTTGCTAGTTGTCTCACTCTATAGTTATGCCTCGATGCCTATTCTTGTCTTGTCAGCCTCCTATGTTGCCATGAAACACTCTAACCACCTTCCTAGCAAACCGTTGATTGGCTAAGTACGCTTTTGCTCAACCCCTCTTATAGCATTGTTAGTTGCAGGTGAAGTTGGAAGATTGCTCCATGTTTGGACTTCTTTATTGGGATAACACAATACATATCTTAATTAATTAATGCACATATATATTGGTAATGGGTGGAAGGCTTGGCCTTCTGCTTGGTGTTTTGTTCCACTCATGCCACCTTAGGACCCGATAAATCGGTGTTATGTCTTGATTTTGCGTTCCTAACACGGTTGGGGTTTATGGGCCCCCCTTGATAATTCGCATTGCTTAAAGCTTTTCCAGCAAGACCCAACTTTGGTACTACATTTTCCTAACAACTTAAAACTTGCATAGGGAGTTATAAACCCAAGTTCTTAATCAACCCCGGGGCATGTACTCCTCATGAGTGTTGGTCCAAACTGGGCAGCCTGCGGGGCCGACTTGAGGCAACTCAAGGTTCTGGTTCTGCCGTAGCTTTTCCCATCCGGTTGTGGCCTGAGACGAGATACGCGCAGCTACTATCAGGGTGTCGGCATGCCGGAAGGTCTTGCTGGATTAGTTTTACCTTTGTCGAAATATCTTGAGCACGGGATTCCGAGAATACTCGGGTTTTCCCAACATGGAGTTGCGACTCCGCGGATCGTGAGCTTGTGATGGGCTAAGTTGAGACACCCCTGCAGGGTTATGAACTTTCGAAAGCCGTGCCCGCGGTTATGTGGCAGATGGGAGTTGTTAATATCCGGTTGTAGATAACTTGACACCATATCCTTAAGAATACACTACCTGTGTGAGTAACCATGGCGATCTCTTTTCAAAGGGGTTCTAGGAAAGTGAACACGGTGGGGTTATGCATGAACGTGTGTAGCTAGGATCTCTTATTGATCATCTTTGGCGACCGTTGGCACATATCCTCATCTCGCTCTGAATTCGTAAACTAGTTGCTTAGTGCTTGCTGCGGACACTTTATTACCTCTCCACACCTAAAAGGCTTTGTTAGTGTTGATACCCGGGAATGGGATTGCTGAGTCTCTGTGACTCATAGATTACAACACACACCAGACGCAGGTACAACTGAGTACGATGCAGGAGATGGACAAGAACTTCACTGGGAGTTCGATGAAGAGCGTGGTCGTATGTATGTGACGTACCCCAACGATCAGTAGTGGTTCCTACTAGGGGCGATCAGGACTTGTAGTTGTGGTATCTTTTCTCGTTTGTTTTTGTCCGTAGTCGGACCCTATGTTATTTGGATGAATGTATGAATGTTAAATTAATTATGTGACGTGGCGAGTGTAAGCCAACTATTCAACTCTTTAATCCCTGTCCATTACATGAGTTGTGCAAAGATACCACACTTGCAATCATTCCAGAATGCGATTATGTCTCTAACTCATGCCTCGACACGTAGGAGATATAGTCGCATCCTGGGCATTACACGGGTGCTCTCCAGGCCCGCCCGTCTTTCACATTAACTCGTGGGTACCCCTCAGGGTTGACCCGACTTCAACAATGGTCTCAAGTAAATTCAAGGTAACCGTGTGTCCAAATATCAAAGGGAAAACCAGAGCGATCACCCTCGATGGATTCCACTCGATGTAATCATCAAGGTGAGCGTAGGAGGAATCACCCTCGAGGTTCACACTTGAGGTGTTGCACGACAGAGACGTATCGGGAATGGTGAAAGAGGAATCACCCTCGATGACCATGACCGAATAGCTACACTACAAAGTTATCATCAGGAGTGCGTTACGAGGTATCACCCTCGGCACTCGATAGTATCTCTGCAGAGTCGAGCAATATAGGGTGTGTGATGTGATGTGAGATGTCAGGCTCTAGTCGTCGATCACGTTGCTTGAGTCGTCGATGATCAAGCAGGGGCAACAAGGACAAGGTGGGGGTCACTGATGGAACACTGACTAACCTACACTAAGAAGTTTAGGATAAGCAGGTAAGGTACAACAGCAGGTACAAAAGCAGGCTATGCATCAGAATAGGAGCAATCAATAACAGTAGCAAAATCTAATGCAAGCAAGAGAGAATGGAATGAACGATATCCGGATGATCAAAGGGGGGCTTGCCTGGAAGCTCTGCTGAAATGGAAGGAGCGTAGTCGTCGACGTAGTCGATCACACGGCATCGACAGGAGTCTCGGGGTCTACCGGAGAGAAGAAAGGGGAGAAACAGTAAATACAAAGCACACATACGCAATACAGATGCACGACATGACAAAAAGCGGTGCTAGGGGTGCTCTAACGCAGTACTACGCGATACTGGCGAAGGGGGGAAACATCCAGAAAAGCATTCCCGGTGTTAGGCATTTTCGGACAAGCGAACCAGAGGGGGAATGTTGCATGTTTGTTATAATAGGGATGTGTGGCGGACGAGCGGACCGCGAATTCGGATTCGTCTCATCGTTCTGAGCAACTTTCAAGTATAAAACTTTTTCATCTGAGTTACGGATTATTTTATATGATTTTCTAAAGTTTTAGAAATATTCTGAAATTTATTTTAATTCGAAAAGGAATTATGACGTCAGCCTGACGCCATCATGACGTCAGCAGTCAACCAGTTGGTTGACTAGTCAAACTCGGCAGTGGGGCACACTGTCATAGGCTGATAGTTAATCTAACAGTTTAATTAGACTAATTATGTAATTAGCTAATTAAATAAGATTAGTTAATTAATTAATTTTCTTTTATGTTTTTTATATTTCTTTTTTGAAATTTCTTTTTACAAGGGCTGGCCCCACGGCCAGTGGCCCAAACGCCTTAGCGGGTGTGGGCGGCTAATCGGGGCGGAGAGGGGCGAACCGGTCGGGGCCGAAGCACGCCTGGACGGGGCAAGGGAAGGCCGTGGCCATGGCGGAGCTCGCCGGCCGACCGGAGCTGTGCCCGGCAGCGACGAGGTCCGGGTGGCGGCGGAAGTGTTGGGGAACGTAGCAGAATTCAAAAAATTTCCTACGCTTCACCAAGATCAATCTAAGGAGTCATCTAGCAACGAGCATAAAGGAGTGCATCTACATACCCTTTGTAGATCGCGTGCGGAAGCATTCGAAGGAACGTGGATGATGGAGTCGTACTCGTCGTGATCCTCGTCACCGATGATCCCAGCGCTGAACGGACGGCACCTCCGCGTTCAACACACGTATGGTACAGCGACGTCTCCTCCTTCTTGATCCAGCAAGGGGAGAGGATAGGTTGACGGAGATCCAGCAGCACGACGGCGTGGTGGTGGATGCAACGGGAAAAGCTGCAGGGCTTCGCCGAGACCCTGCGGGAGGAGAAGGAGGTGTAACGGGGGGAGAGGCGCCAGGGGCTGAGGTGCGGCTGCCCTCTCTCCCCCCACTATATATAGGGGGCCAGGGGGCGCCGGCCCTAGGAGATCCAATCTCCTAGGGGGGGGTGGCCAGGGGGGTATCTTGCCCCCCAAGCCAAAGGGAGGCGCGCCCACCCCTAGGGTTTCAACCCTAGGCGCATGGGGGGAGCCCATGAGGGGTGCGCCAGCCCACTAGGGGCTGGCCCCCCTCCCCCTACGGCCCACGGGGCCCTCCGGAATGGGTGGCCCCACCCGGTGGACCCCCGGGACCCTTCCGGTGTCACCGGTACACTACCGGTGACCCCCGGAACGCTCCCGGTGGCCGAAACTGGACTTCCTATTTATAATTCTTTACCTCCGGACCATTCCGGAACTCCTCGTGACTTCCGGGATCTCATCCAGGACTCCGAACAACATTTGGGTTTCTGTGTGCATATATCTCTACAACCCTAGCGTCACCAAACCTTAAGTGTGTAGACCCTACGGGTTCGGGAGACACGCAGACATGACCGAGACGACTCTCCGGTCAATAACCAATAGCGGGATCGGGATACCCATGTTGGTTCCCACGTGTTCCTCGATGATCTCATCGGATGAACCACTGTGTCAAGGATTCACTTAATCCCGTGTGTTCTTTCCTTTGTCTATCGGTACGGTACTTGCCCGAGATTCGATCGTCGGTATGCCCGATACCTTGTTCAATCTCGTCATGGCAAGTCTCTTTACTCGTTCCGTAATCCATCATCCCGTGACTAACTCCTTAGTCACTTTGAGCTCATTATGATGATGTCTTACCGAGTGGGCCCAGAGATACCTCTCCGTCATACGGAGTGACAAATCCCAGTCTCGGTTCGTGCCAACCCAACAGACACTTTCGGAGATACCCGTTGCGTACCTTTATAGCCACCCAGTTACGTTGTGACGTTTGGCACACCCAAAGTATTCCTACGATATCCGGGAGTTGCACAACCTCATGGTCTAAGGAACAGATACTTGACACAGAAAAGCTTTAAGCATTACGAACTATACGATCTCGTGCTAGGCTTAGGATTGGGTCTTGTCCATCACATCATTCTCCTAATGATGTGATACCGTTATCAATGACATCCAATGTCCATGGTCAGGAAACCGTGACCATCCGTTGATCAACGAGCTAGTAACTAGAGGCTTACCAGGGACACGTTGTGGTCTATGTATTCACACATGTATCGCTGTTTCCATACAATACAATTCAAGCATGAATAACAGACAATTATCATGAACAAGGAAATATAATAATAATCCTTTTATTATTGCCTCTAGGGCATATTTCCAATAGTCTCCCACTTGCACTAGAGTCAGTAATCTAGTTACATTGTGATGAATCGAATACCACATAGAGTTCTGGTGTTGATCATGTTTTGCCCGTGGAAGAGGTTTACTCAACGGGTCTGCGACATTCAGATCCGTATGCACTTTACAAATATCTATGTCTCCATCTTGAACATAATTCCGGATGGAGTTGAAACGGCGCTTGATGTGCTTGGTCTTCTTGTGAAACCTGGGCTCCTTGGCAATGGCAATAGCTCCAGTGTTGTCACAGAAGAGAGTCATCGGGCTCGACGCGCTTGGAATGACTCCTAGGTCGGTGATGAACTCCTTCATCCAGACTCCTTCTTGCGTTGCTTCGCAAGCAGCTATGTACTCCGCTTCACATGTAGAATGCGCAACGACGCTCTGCTTGTAACTGCACCAGCTGACTGCTCCACCATTCAAAATATACACGTATCCGGCTTGTGACTTGGAGTCATCCAGATCTGTGTCGAAGCTAGCATCGACGTAACCCTTTATGACGAGCTCTTCGTCACCTCCATAAACAAGAAACATATCCTTAGTCGTTTTCAGGTACTTCAGGATGTTCTTGACCGCTGTCCACTGTTCCATACCGGGATCACTTTGGTACCTCCCTACCAAACTTATGGCAAGGTTCACATCAGGTCTGGTACACAGCATGGCATACATGATAGAACCTATGGCTGAGGCATAGGGAATGACACTCATCTTTTCTCTATCTTCTGCCGTGGTCGGGGATTGAGCCGTGCTCAATCTCATACCTTGCAAAACAGGCAAGAACCCCTTCTTGGACTGATCCATATTGAACTTCTTCAATATCTTGTCAAGGTATGTGCTTTGTGAAAGACCAATGAGGCGTCTTGATCTATCTCTATAGATTTTGATGCCTGATATGTAAGCAGCTTCTCCAAGGTCCTTCATTGAAAAACTCTTATTCAAGTAGGCCTTTATGCTCTCCAAGAATTCTATATCATTTCCCATCAGCAATATGTCATCCACATATAATATGAGAAATGCTACAGAGCTCCCACTCACTTTCTTGTAGATACAGGCTTCTCCCCAAGTCTGTACAAAGCCAAACGCTTTGATCACATCATTAAAGCGAATATTCCAACTCCGAGATGCTTGCACCAGCCCGTAGATTGAGCGCTGGAGCTTGCATACCTTATTAGCATTCTCTGGATCGACAAAACCTTCTGGATGCATCATATACAGCTCTACCTTGAGGAAGCCATTAAGGAATGCTGTTTTGACGTCCATTTGCCATATCTCATAATCATAGAATGCGGCAATTGCTAACATGATTCGGACTGACTTCAGCATCGCTATGGGAGAGAAAGTCTCGTCGTAGTCAATCCCTTGAACTTGTCGATAACCCTTAGCGACAAGTCGAGCCTTATAGATGGTCACATTACCATCCGCGTCTGTCTTCTTCTTAAATATCCATTTATTTTCTATGGCGTGCCGATCATCGGGCAAGTCCACCAAAGTCCATACTTTGTTTTCATACATGGATCCTATCTCGGATTTCATGGCTTCAAGCCATTTATTGGAATCCGGGCCCGCCATCGCTTCTTCGTAGTTCGAAGGTTCACCGTTGTCTAACAATATGATTTCCATGACAGGGTTGCCGTACCACTCTGGTGCGGAACGTGTCCTTGTGGACCTTCGAAGTTCAGTAGTAACTTGATCTGTATCTTC
Source organism: Secale cereale (assembly GCA_902687465.1). Classification (NCBI taxonomy): domain Eukaryota; kingdom Viridiplantae; phylum Streptophyta; class Magnoliopsida; order Poales; family Poaceae; genus Secale; species Secale cereale. The sequence goes on along the minus strand of LR738714.1, from coordinate 378,807,710 downwards.
ATGATCATCATCATTAACTTCCTCCCTTATCGGTGCAGGCACCTCAGGAACAATTTCCTACGCTGCGCTACTTTCCGGTTCGGGAGGGGTGACTGTCACCTCATCAAGTTCTACTTTCCTCCCACTCACTTCTTTCGAGAGAAATTCTTTCTCCAGAAAGGATCTATTTTTGGCAACAAAGACCTTGCCTTCAGATCTGAGGTAGAAGGTGTACCCAATCGTTTCCTTTGGGTATCCTATGAAGACGCATTTTTCCGATTTGGGTTCGAGCTTTTCAGGTTGAAGTTTCTTGACATAAGCATCGCAACCCCAAACTTTCAGAAACGACAGCTTAGGTTTCTTGCCAAACCAAAGTTCATACGGTGTCGTCTTAACGGATTTCGACGGAGCCCTATTTAAAGTGAATGCGGCAGTCTCTAAAGCATAACCCCAAAAAGATAGCGGTAAGTCGGTGAGAGACATCATAGATCGCACCATGTCCAAAAGGGTACGTTTTCGACGTTTGGACACACCATTACACTGAGGTGTTCCGGGTGGTGTCAATTGTGAAACAATTCCACAGTTCCTAAGGTGCGTGCCAAATTCATGACTTGAATATTCACCCCCACGATCCGATCGCAAGAACTTTATTTTTCTGTCACGTTGATTCTCAACCTCATTCTGAAATTCCTTGAACTTTTCAAAGGTCTCGGACTTGTGTTTCATCAAGTAGACATACCCATATCTACTCAAGTCATCTGTGAGGGTGAGAACATAACGATAGCCTCCGCGAGCTTCAACACTCATTGGACCGCACACATCGGTATGTATGATTTCCAATAAGTTGGTCGCTCGCTCCATTTTTTCGGAGAACGGAGTCTTGGTCATCTTGCCTAAGAGGCATGGTTCGCACGTGTCAAATGATTCATAATCAAGAGACTCTAGAAGTCCATCTGCATGGAGCTTCTTCATACGTTTGACACCAATATGACCAAGGCGGCAATGCCACAAGTATGTGGGACTATCATTGTCAACTTTACATCTTTTGGCATTCACACTATGAATATGTGTATCATCACGTTCGAGATTCATCAAAAATAAACCATTGACCAACGGGGCATGACCATAAAACATATCTCTCAAATAAATAGAACAACCATTATTCTCGTATTTAAATGAGTAGCCATCTCGCATCAAACGAGATCCAGATGCAATTATTAAGGTTTAAAACTAATCCCGAGGGTAGATGTAGAGGCAGCGTGCCGACGGCGATCACATCGACCTTGGAACCATTCCCGACGCGCATCGTCACCTCGTCCTTCGCCAGTCTCCGCTTATTCTGCAGCTCCTTTGACGTTGTCGGCCTTCTTGTCTGCTAAGTATTTGGGGCAGTTCCGCTTCCAGTGACCCGTTCCCTTGCAATAAAAGCAATCAGTCTCAGGCTTGGGTCCGTTCTTTGGCTTCTTCCCGGCAACTGGTTTACCGGGCGCGGCAACTCCTTTGCTGTCCTTCTTGAAGTTCTTCTTACCCTTGCCCTTCTTGAACTTAGTGGTTTTATTCACCATCAACACTTGATGCTCTTTCTTGATCTCCACCTCCGCTGATTTCAGCATTGAATACACCTCGGGAATGGACTTCTCCATCCCTTGCATATTGAAGTTCAACACGAAGCTCTTGTAGCTAGGTGGGAGCGACTGAAGGATTCTGTCAACGACCGCCTCGTCTGGGAGATTCATTCCCAACTGAGACAAGCGGTTGTGCAACCCAGACAACTTGAGTATGTGCTCGCTGACAGAACTGTTTTCCTCCATCTTATAGTTGTAGAATGCGTTGGAGACATCATATCTCTCAACTCGGGCATGAGCCTGGAAAACCATTTTCAGCTCTTGGAACATCTCATATGCTCCATGGTGCTCGAAACGCTTTTGGAGCCCCGATTCTAAGCTGTAGAGCATGCCGCACTGAACCAGGGAGTAATCATCACAACGCGACTGCCAAGTGTTCATAACATCTTGGTTTGCCGGGGCGGGAGCGTCTCCTAGCGGTGCTTCTAAGACATAAGTTTTCTTGGCAGCTATGAGGATGATCCTCAGGTTACGGACCCAGTCCGTATAGTTGCTACCATCGTCTTTTAGCTTGGATTTCTCTAGGAACGCGTTGAAGTTGAGGGTGACATGAGCGTGGGCCATTTGATCTACAAGACATATTGTAAAGAATTTAGACTAAGTTCATGATAATTAAGTTCATCTAATCAAATTTAATGAACTCCCACTTAGATTGACATCTCTCTAGTCATCCAAGTGATACATGATCCGAATCGACTAGCCCGTGTCCGATCATCACGTGAGATGGACTAGTCATCAACGGTGAACATCTTCATGTTGATCGTATCTTCTATACGACTCATGTTCGACCTTTCGGTCTTCCGTGTTCCGAGGCCATGTCTGTACATGCTAGGCTCGTCAAGTGAACCCTAAGTGTATTGCGTGTGTAAATCTGGCTTACACCCATTGTATGCGAACGTTAGAGCCTATCACACCCGATCATCACGTGGTGCTTCGGAACAACGATCCTTAGCAACGGTGCACAGTTAGGGGAAACACAATTCTTGAAATTTTTAGTGAGAGATCATCTTATTTACTACCGTCGTTCTAAGTAAACAAGATGCATAAACATGATAAACATCACATGCAATCAAATAAAGTGACATGATATGGCCAATATCATTTTGCTCCTTTGATCTCTATCTTCGGGGCACCATGATCATCTTTGTCACCGGCATGACACCATGATCTCCATCATCGTGTCTTCATGAAGTCGTCACGCCAACTATTACTTCTACTACTACGGCTAACGTTTAGCTATAAAGTAAAGTAATTACATGGCGTTATTCAGTGACACGCAGGTCATACAATAATTAAGACAACTCCTATGGCTCCTGCCGGTTGTCATTTTCATCGACATGCAAGTCGTGATTCCCTATTACAAGAACATGATCAATCTCATACATCACATATATCATTCATCACATCTTCTTGGCCATATCACACCACATAGCACATGCTGCAAGAACAAGTTAGACGACCTCTAATTGTTGTTGCAAGTTTTTACGTGGCTTCTATAGGTTTCTAGCAAGAACGTTTCTTACCTACGCCAAAACCACAACATGATATGTCAATTTCTATTTACCCTTCATAAGGACCCTTTTCATCGAATCCGATCCGACTAAAGTGGGAGAGACAGACACCCGCCAGCCACCTTATGCAACTAGTGCATGTCAGTCGGTGGAACCAGTCTCACGTAAGCGTACGTGTAAGGTCGGTTCGGGCCGCTTCATCCCATGATGCCGCCGAATCAAGATTGGACTAGTAACGGCAAGAGAATTGAACAAAATCAACGCCCACAACTTGTTTGTGTTCTACTCGTGCAAGATGCTACGGAAAGACCTAGCTCAGATGCCACTGTTGGGGAACGTAGCAGAATTCAAAAAATTTCCTACGCTTCACCAAGATCAATCTAAGGAGTCATCTAGCAACGAGCATAAAGGATTGCATCTACATACCCTTTGTAGATCGCGTGCGGAAGCGTTCGAAGGAACGTGGATGATGGAGTCGTACTCGTCGTGATCCTCGTCACCGAAGATCCCAGCGCCGAACGGATGGCACCTCCGCGTTCAACACACGTACGGTACAGTGACGTCTCCTCCTTCTTGATCCAGCAAGGGGAGAGGAGAGGTTGACGGAGATCCAGCAGCACGACGGCGTGGTGGTGGATGCAACGGGAAAAGCTGCAGGGCTTCGCCGAGACCCTGGGGGAGGAGAAGGGGGTGTAACGGGGGGGAGAGGCACCAGGGGCTGAGGTGCGGCTGCCCTCTCTCCCCCCCCCACTATATATAGGGGGCCAGGGGGGCGCCAGCCCTAGGAGATCCAATCTCCTAGGGGGGGGGCGGCCAAGGGGGGTATCTTGCCCCCCAAGCCTAAGGGAGGCGCCCCCATCCCTAGGGTTTCAACCCTAGGCGCATGGGGGGCCCATGAGGGGTGCGCCAGCCCACTAAGGGATGGTCCCCCTCCCCCTATGGCCCACGGGGCCCTCCGGGATGGGTGGCCCCACCCGGTGGACCCCCGGGACCCTTCCGGTGGTCCCGGTACACTACCGGTGACCCCCAGAACGCTACCGGTGGCCGAAACTGGACTTCCTATATATAATTCTTTACCTCCGGACCATTCCGGAACTCCTCGTGATGTCCGAGATCTCATCCGGGACTCCGAACAACATTCGGGTTTCCGTGTGCATATATCTCTACAACCCTAGCGTCACCAAACCTTAAGTGTGTAGACCCTACGGGTTCGGGAGACACGCAGACATGACCGAGACGACTCTCCGGTCAATAACCAATAGCGGGATCGGGATACCCATGTTGGTTCCCACGTGTTCCTCGATGATCTCATCGGATGAACCACTGTGTCAAGGATTCACTTAATCCCGTATGTTATTCCCTTTGTCTATCGGTACGGTACTTGCCCGAGATTCGATCGTCGGTATGCCCGATACCTTGTTCAATCTCGTCATGGCAAGTCTCTTTACTCGTTCCGTAATCCATCATCCCGTGACTAACTCCTTAGTCACTTTGAGCTCATTATGATGATGTCTTACCGAGTGGGCCCAGAGATACCTCTCCGTCATACGGAGTGACAAATCCCAGTCTAGGTTCGTGCCAACCCAACAGACACTTTCGGAGATACCCGTTGCGTACCTTTATAGCCACCCAGTTACGTTGTGACGTTTGGCACACCCAAAGTATTCCTACGGTATCCGGGAGTTGCACAATTTAAGGAACAGATACTTGACACTGAAAAGCTTTAAGCATTACGAACTATACGATCTCGTGCTAGGCTTAGGATTGGGTCTTGTCCATCACATCATTCTCCTAATGATGTGATCCCGTTATCAATGACATCCAATGTCCATGGTCAGGAAACCGTGACCATCCGTTGATCAACGAGCTAGTAACTAGAGGCTTACCAGGGACACGTTGTGGTCTATGTATTCACACATGTATCGTTGTTTCCGTATAATACAATTCTAGCATGAATAACATACAATTATCATGAACAAGGAAATATAATAAAAATCCTTTTATTATTGCCTCTAGGGCATATTTCCAACAGGAAGTGGCCCAGACGACGGCGGACGTGGCCCAGGCGACGGCATCGGGGCAGAGGAGCGGCAGGCGCGGGGAACCGCGGGCGCGCGAGCGCCGGTGGGCGGCAGCAGCGGTGAGCGGCGTGAGACGGGCGGCGAGCGGGGCGCGTGCACGGGCAGCCGCGGGAAGGCGGGAGCCGACTCAGGCGAGGTGGGGCCTCGCGGCCAACGGCCAACAGATGCGCGCAGGGGCCGGCGGTAGGCGAGAGGCGGGTGCGCCGGAACAGGGTTGGAGCTCGGCGGAGCAGCGGCACTGGGCGGGCTACGGGTAGGCACCGGCGGGGCTACGGTCGGTGATGAGGGGCGGGCGCGCGTGCGTGCGGGTAGTAGCAGCGACAGGCACAAGTGGAGACCGACGCGGGCGTGGCCGGCGCACGTCGGGCGCACGGTGAGTGGGCCTTCGGGGCAGGAGGAGGCGCGTGAGGAGCGGCGTGGCTCGGGCAATAGCGGAGCGCGTCTCGCCAGAGGCGGGCGCAGTTGGATGTGGTACGCGGCGCGCGGGAGGAGTGGTGAGCGCAGGTAGGGCGGTGCAGCAGTGAGCGGGAAGTTGCGGATAGCACTGGCTACAGCGAGCGGCTTACGGCGACGGGAGGGGAAGAAGAGGGGGAAACGGAGGAGGGGGCCTCACCGGGCCCTTTAGGTGTGCAATAGCGTGCGCGAGGAGGAGTCGGGGAGGCGACGGAGCTCGAGGTAGCCTTCGTGGAGCAGGTCGAGGACAGGACAACGATGACGAGCTCCGGCGTCGGGTGGCGTTGTCAAGGCACCACAGGCGTCCAGATCGGTGAGCGGGGGCGCGAGGGAGAGTGGGGAAAAAGGCTAGGGTTTCTCCGGCGAGGAAGGGGTGCTAGGTAGATATAGCGAGGGGGGTTGTGGTGGATGAGCGCCAAGTCATTGCCCTGTGCCGTGGCGGCCATCGCCGGCGTCCACGGCAACGTGGACAGGGGAGAGGGAAGGTTAGGCACACGAGTGGGCTCGCCTGCTAGGTAGATGGGCCGGGTGGACCAAGGCAAGGGTTTTTGTTTTATTTCTTTTGTCTTGCCTTTTATTTATTTTCTTTTAAATTTTCTGTTTATTGGTTTACTATTTTATTTACTATTTATTTAGCTTTCAAAAAATATCTAAACATCATCTAAATTAGTGTTTTAGCTTAACCCTCTGCCATAAAAAGTCCTACACTCAAATAAATTAGTTTGATTTTTAGAAACTATCAAAGGCATATTTATAATTGTAAGCTACTGTTTTAGTTATTTTTGGACATTTAAACACTTTATAAAAGTATGGTTTCTATATGATAAATATCCAAAGATTATTTGCCACACTTTGAACATTTTAGTTTTAACACTTTGAAAACTTTATTCGTTTGACTTTATTTTAAGTTTGAATTTGAACCGGTTTCGTACCATCGCGAGATTAACTACGATAATCGTGGTGACATGGCATCATTACCAGAGGATTATTGTAGCTTAATTATCCGGGCGTTACAATTATCGTGTTCTTTTGGATCTGTGTGCATGGGTCCAGGTTGATTCCCCCTACATACGAAGGTGTGGTAAATTTGCTCTTTTTCTTCGTCGATAAATTTTCCCTCTCATAAATCACGATATGTACATTTAGATTTGTAGAGTTTTATTTGTTACTCTCTCTCTCTCTCTCATAAATCATCATATGCATGTACATCTTACTCATCGTACTGAGTAATTTGTTGTTGTATTTTTTTTTGCAGAATTTGTGTGTAGTTCAACTGAACACATGTGCCCCTGAAGGTCTGATTGCCAAGTACTCCCTCTGTCCCATAATGTAAGACGTTTTTTCACACTAGTTAGTGTCAAAAAACGTCTTATATTATGGGATGGAGGGAGTATATAGTACCGTCGTCAAATGTCTGATTTCCTGTAGTGTAAGTTCAGTTGACTACTTGGATTGGCAACCACATTTTTTTCTTGAGTTATTCAACAGTCAATATTCCAATTTGCTAACTGTACACATGTGCCCCCGAATGTCTACTTATAGTCCTCTATTAATAGTTCAAGCAGCAACCTCCTTCCTTTTAAAACCTTAAACCTATACAGAAACTACAACAGATTTTGTTAGCTGTGTTTTTGTGACGCCCGAAGACCGACGTCCCAGAAGATTCCAGAGATTCCAGATGTTCCGGGTTCTCCCGTGTGTTTCTTTTGTGCTTGTGTTATTTATTTATTTTTGCATTGCATCATGTCATCATGCCATCATGTCTTTAATCTTTGCATCTCACTTAAATAGAGTCGTGTGGACCTTCGGTCCATTTAAATGGAGGGAAGTGTGACTTCTCTTTATAACATATCCTCCTAATATTATGGAGCTATTATAAATAAATATTCCAATTGTTTGGAATTAACCCAAACACACTTGCATATATTCTCCATGCCTTTTCTACTTCAAGTTTCACCGTCAAAACCTTCCCTATATTTCTTTTCCCGTTTATCGAGCTTCCTCCAAAAACCTCAACATTTTTGGGCACTTTAAAAACATGTCCTAGTTCAAACTATTTGAATTTAATTCAAATGAGTTTGAATTAATCTTGCAATCTTGCCCACTTCTATTTTCCTGGGATCAAACTCATTTTTATGAGTTCGGGAAAATTAACCCCGTTCAGTAATTCTTTCCCTAAGCCTCCCTTTTCTTTTCCCTCTTTCTTCTTTTTTCTGTTAAAGCGATTTAATAGAAGAGGAGGAAAAGGCCCAGTACACCACAGGCCGGCCCAACTCCTTCCGTGGCCCACGGCCAGCCTCCCGCTCCCCTAACCCTAGCTGGCCGATCCCCTCGATCCTTTCTCTCCCTCAGCCGCCGCCACCCCTCGTTCCCTCGCCCCAGCGCCCCGGCACCGTCTCCCCCTCGAACCCCCTCGTCCCCTTCTTCCCCATCGCTCTCTCTCCCAGAGAGCCCGAGCACCGCACCGCCCCGTCCGCCGCCAAAGCTCAGCGCCCTTGCCTCCATGCATGTCCTTCGCCACCTCCTCTGGACCGAGCTGCCGCCGGCCCTTCTCGGCATCGCCCCGCGCCACCGGCCCTCAAGCCCCTCGCGTGGACGCGCCCGGCCTCGTCCGTGCGCCGCCCACCACCTCGCCGAGGGGAGGAGCCCCCTCGAGCAGCTCCCTGCGCGCCCAGGCCCCTGCCTCGTCCTCCTCGCCTCGCCTCTGGCCTCGAGCCGCCACGACCTCCGGCAGCAGCTGCTGCAGGTCCGACAGCGCCGGCGTCGCCCCGAGCAGCCTCTGCGCCTCTCCTCCTCGCCATGGCCTCGTCACCCCGTGCTGCCGCCTTTTGTTTGCCCTTGTTGCGGCGTTTGGAACCTCAAGACCGGCAAGATCGACAAGACCGAGACCTTGCCATGTTTGTTTTGTTGCTGTTGTTGTTTCTCCAAGGATCTCGGAAGCGTCAAGTTCCTCTTCAAGATGTACGACTACATCCGATGTTGTTTTTGACAAGTACCTCGACGCTCGACGCCCGAACGACTACCTTCGGTGAAGAAACGAGTACGACTACACGTGGAGATACGTCAAGTTCCACTACCATCGCAAGAACGAGAACCCCTAAGTACCACGACACCGACCCCGAACATCTATGAAGTTGTTCCTCTACCTCCCACGTCACCACGAGGCGTCAAGTACCCCTACGTCCGATGCCGCGACAAGTACCTCTACGGAACGTGTACGACGACCCTGAACGAAGACGCCAACGTGAACGACTACTGTCGCCCCGGAAACGATGGCTTCATCAAGTACCTCTCCGAAACGGAATGTGAATGACTACTTCGTTGACGACCTCGTGAACAACAACTTCCTCTACGTCCCTCGACCACTCGAATCCCTCCGAGAACGAACGCTTCGAAGGTATAACCCGTGGACGAATGCTTGTGGTTGTATGAGATGTTTCCCTTGTGTGCACCGTGCCCATTTCGTCTTTTGTCATGCTCCTCGGTTGCCTCGTCGCCGACCCGTGGCAACCCTGTGATGGGATCAACCCACCTTTCATCTTGTTCGACTCGCTCACGCCACCTTTTCTTTTGCACCGGTCTCTCAACGAGTTACCGGAACCGATATGTTGTGTGGCATCATTTTCGGTTCGTTGCCGTGGCACCCTTTCTTCCACCACGGTGACAATACTTCATACCTTCTTCATGTCAACTTTTAATAAACTTGCATAAAACTTGATCATGTCATCCGCATCATGTTAACAACATTAAAATGTGTGAATTGTTGTTTGCTTAAAATTGCTAAACATGCATATGGGGATTTTCCGGAATTGTTGTTGTTTTTCCGGCCTCATTTAAAATGTCTAAATAGGTAGTTTGTTTTTGCTTCACCTCTTGCCATGTTAACAAACATTTAACCTTGTCTTGTAAATAAATGAGAGTCAATTAAATAATTAAAATGTGGTGTTTCGTCAATATGCAACTCGTTGCATATTGAGCTCCCCTTAACTTGTAGTACTTGTTTGTGCACTTTGCCATGACATGCATATTTAAACCGGACATGCATCATACTTGGTTGTGCATCATGCCATGGTTATGATATGTGTGTTTACCGTGTTGCTTTTTCTTTCCGGTTTGCTTCCCTCGTTAGCTTCGGGTTCGTTCCGGAGTTGTGAGGTTCTGTTCGACTACTTCATGGATATGTTCTTCTCCCTTGTGGAATCCCAGGCAAGATGATCATACCCTTGGATACCTTTACAGCCATTGCCATGCTTAGTTGTCTCGATGCTATCGTTACATGTCGCGCTACCCATCTTTATGTCAGCCTCTCCTTGTTGCCATGAAACCTCTAACCTTTGAAACCTTCCTAGCAAAACCACTGTTTGGCTATGTTACCCGCTTGCTCAACCCCTCTTATAGCGTTGTTAGTTGCAGGTGAAGATGAAGATCGTTCCAGGAGGGAACTTGTTGTTGGAATATCACAATATCTATTATTATTATTAACACACCTATATAGTGGGCATGGGTGGAAGGCTTGGCCTTTTGCTCGGTGATTTGTTCCACTCATGCCACCTTAGGCGCCGATAAACCGGCATTATGTTCCTTCATTTTGCGTTCCTTACACGATGGGTGGATGGGGACCCCTTGACAGTTCGACTTTGAATAAAACTCCACCAGCAAGGCCCAACATTGGTTTTAATTTGCTCATAATAACAACTTAATTAATTAATTAAATTTCATAGGGAGTTTGCGCTACCCGAGGATTCTTCTACATAGCAGGGGGGGCAGTGCTGATGGTGTTGGTCCCAAACGGGGAGCCTGCGGGGCCACCACGGGGAAACTCGAGGATTGGTTTTACTCATAGCATCGCCCATCCGGTTGTGACCTGAGACGAGATACGCGCGGCTACTATCAGGGTGTCGACACACCGGGAGGTCTTGCTGGACTTGTTTTACCATTGTCGAAATGTCTTGTGCACCGGGATGCCGAGCCTGATCGGATTTCCCTAAGATAAGGGGTGATGATATTATATTTATCACTTCAGCTAATCATGAGAGCTTGTGATGGGCTAAGTTGGGACACCCCTGCAGGGTTATGATCTTTCGAAAGCCGTGCCCGCGGTTATGTGGCAGATTGGAATTTGTTAATGTCCGGTTGTAGAAAACTTGACAGAGGATCCGAAGTAAAACACACAACTGTGTGAGTAACCGTGACTGTGTCTTTTCACTTTGAGAAGAGAACACGGTGGGGTTATGTTTGATTCGTATGTAGTTCAGGATCTTTAGCGATCACTTCTAGTTTGCGACTGTTTGCGTAGATGCTCATCTTATTCTTGTACTCGTAAGTTAGCCACCATATTATGCTTAGCCGCTGCTGCAACCTCACCACTTTACCTCTTCCTATCCATAATGCTTTGCTAGTCTTGATACCCATGGTTATGGGATTGCTGAGTCCTCGTGGCTCACTGATACTACAACACCAGATGCAGGTTCAGCCGAGATGATGCAGGAGATGGATCAGTACTTCACTGGGAGCTCGATGAAGAGAGTGGCCGTATGCTTGTCACGTTTTCGACGATCAGTAGTGGTTTCTACTAGGGGCGATTCTGACCTGTGGCTTTATGTTTTGGTATCTTTCTTTTGGATCTTCGCCCGTAGTCGGGTTGTGATGTTTTGAATGATGTCTTGCTTACGTAATGTATTGTGTGAAGTGGCGAGTGTAAGCCAACTATCTCCTTTTGCAATTTAATCCCTCTTTTACATGAGTCGTGCAAAGATACCAAACTTGAGATCATTCCAGAATGGGCTTATACCTTTAAGTCGTGCCTCGACACGTAGGAGGTATAGTCCCATCATGGGCATTACAAGTTGGTATCAGAGCCTTCTCCGACCTAGGAGCCCCCACTGATTGATCGAATCGTTGACGGTTGAGTCTAGGCAAACACTAAAAATGTTTTGAGTCCTATATATATATCGGAGAGTAGGATTTCTTTTGCTCCTCATCCCTTTTCACTCTGGTGAGGACTCCTGACGATTACTTTTATCTCTTCTACTCTCAAAATGCACCAAAAAAAAATTTTAGGAATCTCGCGAGTATTGTTTGGATTGTTCCGATGTCTTTGTGACGAGAACATTGTTCTCGATGCCTCCTGTCATTTAGGGATTGTGGCAGTGTCCCGGGGAGTTGAGCTCCGAGGTGTTGTCGTCACAAACATATCGCGGCAGTTCTAGAATACTTAAGACGGCCGACATCGAAAACTCTCCTATACGGTTAGTGGCAAGATAACCCCGACATCACCCAGTACTGGGGAGGTAGTTCGGGAGTATTGCCATAGCTTGTATAGTAGATGCGTTTCGAAGGTCCGAGGTAAACGGTTTCCGAAAATAACTGGTTATGTGTTGAAGGATGAATACAGCTGGATGTAGGATTAGAGTTGAGTGCGCGATGCTTCCCCTGTATCCCCAACACCTGATTGCATAACTGGAAACTTTCGGAAATTAATAGGTGGGTTCATCTAGTAGCTCGTAGGCATTCTTCCAACGAATGCAGGATATGGAGTTCGGGGTTCTACATTGAGTGAAGTGGTTTATGGGCGTTGTTCTGATCAGGAGTTGCATCTTAAAGGGTCCTTGGCTATGCTGATCCGGGGATTGCAAAACCCTTTTGTAACACGTTCCATGAGCTTTCAGCACGAATATGTGGGACGAAGCTTCTATCTTGTATTTGTTCTATCTGATCCTTATTGTTTTATTTACCTTTTGTTCTCCAACTGGCTTCTCGACAAGTTGATGTACCTAAAAATATTTCTACATATCCGGCAGCAACGCGCGGGGCATCATCTAGTTAACCATGCTCTTAGCACGAGCATTGGGAGGGTAAATATATCATTACTTAGACTAGCCATAATGGAGAGTAACATACACTAGTAACATACACATATCCATAGACTATGTTACTACCTTCATATTTGATAGTAACATGTGCTGTCATGCAAATCTTTATTTATTAGGTTATAGACTTATATTGCATTGGGATGTGATGTCACAATAACTAGCTACTCCCTCCGTCCGGTGAAGAGTGTACATATAGCTCCAAAAAAAATCCACAAACTAGTGTACTTCTATCTTCCCAATGCACTTTAAAGTGGAGAAAAATACTTCTCCCTCATCACACGGTAATTAAGACCAATAACAATCTACACATGGTCTTCTTAATTTCTACATGCACTTAGCTCATTGGGGGTTCAATAATTAAAGAGGAGAGAGATGGTGGTTTGCATCTTTCCAATGCATTTTTTTACTCAACTTCATAATTTTTCCTAAAATTTCTAGATCTACTACACTCTTCACCGGAGGGAGGGAGTCATTAACTCATTGCCACATACACAATTTTGCTGAGTTGGACTCGATGTTACCGCTGAATTTACTCCCTCTGTATCTAATCTTAGAGAAAAATATCCCGGGACGCCGGGACTGCCTGCCGGAAAAGAGATCTCTCCGGAAAACGCCGCTCCCGCCGTGATAACCCACAAGTGTAGGGGATTGCAACAGTTTTCGAGGGTAAAGTATTCAACCCAAATTTGTTGATTCGACACAAGGGGAGCCAAAGAATACTCTTAAGTATTAGCAACTGAGTTGTCAAGTCAACCACTCCTGGAAACTTAGTATCTGCAGGAAGGTAATTTAGTAGCAAAGTAATATGGAAATAGTGGTGACAGCAATAAAAGTAGCGATAGTGTTTTTGTAGTTTTTGTAATAGCAACAACGGAAAAGTAAATAAGCAACAAGCAATATGTGAAAAGCTCGTAGGCATTGGATCGGTGATGGGGAATTATGTCGGATGTGATACCTCATGTAAAAGTTATAACCTAGGGTGACACAGAACTAGCTTCAATTCATCAATGTAATGTAGGCATGTATTCCGAATATAGTCATATGTGCTTATGGAAAAGAACTTGCATGCCATCTTTTGTCCTACCCTCCCGTGGCAGCGGGGTCCTGATGTCTACACACGCTTCTATTCTTGTAGACTATGTTGGGCCTCCAAGCGCAGAGATTTGTAGGACAGTAGCAATTTCCCTCAAGTGGATGACCTAAGGTTTATCGAACTCAGGGAAGTAAAGGTTGAAGATGGTCTCTCTCAAGCAACCCTGCAACTAAGATACAAGAAGTCTCTTGTGTCCCCAACACACCTAATACAACTAGGAGTTGTATAGGTGCACTAGTTCGGCGAAGAGATGGTAAAATATGGATGATAGGAGTGACAAAGCAAAGTAATATAAACCTGTAATAAAAAGTGCAGCAAGCAAACAAGTGGTAAACGTGAGCACAAATGGTATTGCAATGGTGGAAACAAGGCCTAGGCTTCATACTTTCACTAGTGGCAACTCCCAACAACATTAACATAGTCTAATCACATGATATTTCCCATAAAACATGCAATGGAGACGCACTCGGAGGTCATTCCTTTGTGGTCAAGAGAGGACGAGAATTATGTAGGGCTACAAAAGCACACCTCAAAGTTTGTAGTTCTCTCTCTATGGATTTCCTAATGTCACCGCGGCCATCCAAAGAGAGTACCACAATCACCACAACATATCTCAAGGATAGTCAAAGACAAGCACCAAGAAACTCTCAATCTTCAATCAACACACAGAAGAGGAAATCACTCATGAAAATATTCTTCTAATCCATGTCCAATAGACCGCTGTCACCTTGGTCTCGGGGATTATACTAGATAAAGACAAGTGAGTACATCAATCCAATACATAGAGGAAGGGGAAATATCATGGGATCACCCTAGATTAACATAGCCTATGATCACAACGAAGATCATATCATGGGAGAGAGAATTGACCACATAGCTACAAGTAGAAACCTCAGCCCCGAGGAGGAACTATTCCCGCATCATGGAGAGAGGAAGCAACGTCGATGGAGATGAATCCGGGGGCACTTCCCCGTCCCGGCAGGATGCCGGCACAGGAATTCTGGTCCCCCGAAACTTGGTGGCAATGGCGGCGGAGATCGGAATTGCTTCTGGAGAAAAGGGTTCTGGAATCAGGGTTTCCGCGACGGGAGAATAAATAGGAGGCCAAGTAGGGCACCAGAGGAGGTGGGAGCCCCCCAGGCGGCCCCCCGGCGCGGCCAGGGGTGGGGCCGTGCCATCAGGGCGCCTGGGGGCCCTCTGGCCCCCCTCTGGCCCCACTGCTGGCACATGGAAGCTTCTGGAGCACTGATTTTTTATATATTTTTCCCGGAATTTTTCTGGCAATTTAAGTAATGGGAAAACCTGAAATACAAAAACAGCAGAAAACAGAAACTGGCACTGGGGTGCACTGAGTTAATAGGTTAGTCCAAATATGATCAAAAGTGTATGAAAGTGTATCAAAAGCATAGCAATATCACCCAAAACATGCATGGAGCAAGCAGAAATTATAGATACGTTTGGGACGTATCAACATCCCCAAGCTTAATTCCTGCTCGTCCTCGAGTAGGTAAATGATAACAAGCACAATTTCTGTGGTGACATGCTACCAAAGAGTCTTTCACAATCACATGACAAATGCTTATTGAGATAATGAATCTTTAGTAATTAAGTTGCCTCATGAGAATATCACAAAGAACTGAAAGTTTACAATATGATACTGAAACACCCAATAGATTTGTAGTGAGCATGGTGTGCAAACATGACAAAGTGATACCTCGCTTGCCCCTTTTAGTGAAGCAAAACATAAATGCAGGAGCACCTCCGAAGTTTAAGTGACAACTAGATACAATGATTTCAGAATAAGCGATATCACAATCATGCAGAAGACAATGGTACTTTGGGACAATGCACATTACACTCAGAATGACAATCATGCTCTCAATAGTTGGTGCTTTGAAGAAAGAAGGTGGAGACTCTCGAACCGTGGATTTTGATGGCAAGGTTGAAAACCCGTGGCAGGAAGCAAAGACTAAACAAGTACCAGAGCTCGTGGTTTTAAAAACAGAGATAAAAAGCTTTTGGGAGGTGCATAATTCGTCAACGAATGCTAGTAGATAACCCAATTACTTCTTATGTTGGACAAGTTTCGAGGAACGGCTCCCACGCGGGGACGATCACATCCCCTTAATCTCCTTTGTTTATCACTGCCAGAGTTTTCTGATTTCTCATGAACAAAGCGTGAAGGAGGGTTTGTTTGTTGCTATTATCTTTTGTGAGCTGGGCGCACTCATGCCAGTCCCTCCTCGTATTAGGGGTTTGCAGATTAGACATGCAATCCCGGGGTAAAATTTGTCCAACATAAGAAGATCATGAATTACCTACTACTTCCTCATGAGCTAAAGCAGAGGCACAAAAGAGAAATGCTTTTGAATAATTTTGAGATGGTACAAGAAAGTCTTCGTTAGGAATGGCAAGTAAATACCATATATAGGAAGGTATGGTGGACTCATATGGCATAACTGGTTTCAAGGATTTTGGATGCACAAGCAGTCAGTCCGCTTAGTACAGGTGAAGGCTAGCAAAAGACTGGGAGCGACCAACTAAGAGAGCAATGACGGCCATAATCATGCAGAGCGACAAAGCAACATTGAATCGGGCATGGAAGTTATATCACTACTCAGAAATTAAAGATCATCAAGGCTTGATAGACTTTCTTTACAGTCATAAATATGTGTGAGCATATGTCAAGTCAATCAAAATAAATTCTTGGAGGACGATATCACTAAACCATACCACATCATAGGCAAACAAATCATGTTGGTACTTCAATAACACATTAAGAACCCCCAGCTATTTGAGACTAACCATAAGAAAACATGAACTACTAAGCACCATTATGCACATAGCATTTTTATCATAGACATATCAACCAGTGCCACAGAAGCCAACTCTCTTAACAAGATAAGCATGATAACTCAAGAGAGTTCCAGAAGCAACAACCTAAACAAAAGCTCTTCAAAAGATAAGCATGAAAACTAAGAGCTAAGCATGACAGCAGCTATGAAAAGATAAAGAACACACACAAGAAGATACGCATGCAAGCCTATGTTGTGTTCTACAGTGGAGTGGAGCGTGTTTCTCTCCCAAACAATGAAGGCTAGGATCCAAATTGTTAAGAACAGCAAGTAAAACTAAATAAACTAAAAAGAAAAGAGCAAGACGCTCCAAGCATAGCACATAACGCATGAAGTGATAAAAATATAGTGGAACGAAGGACGAACTGATAATTGTTGATGGAGAAGGGGATGCACGGGGGCATCCCCAAGATTAGATGCTTGAGTCTCCTTGGATATTTCTTGGGGGTGCATGGGGGCAT
The DNA here is from genome assembly GCA_902687465.1 of Secale cereale. Lineage (NCBI taxonomy): Eukaryota > Viridiplantae > Streptophyta > Magnoliopsida > Poales > Poaceae > Secale > Secale cereale. Next base: position 378,790,780 of record LR738714.1, on the reverse strand, counting down.
CCCCAAGCTTGAGCGTTTAACACTCCTGAATCTTCTTTTATCATCTTCCCTCGCACACTTGAAAACTCCCTTCATACATAACTCATCATAATCTGATTAAAGAGGTTAGTACCCACAATAAAATAATTTTTCTCTACTGGAAACAAAGATATTCTTGAAGGTCTACTGTTTCTCAAGATCGCCAAAAAGTTTTTGCAAGGAAAAAGCAAGCTTAAGGTCTGCAAAACGAAGAAAAGGCAAAATAGGGCAGAATCTGTGAAAAACAGACCAGCATGTACTAAATAATTATTTTGGTGTACTTCTGCAACTCAAATCAAAAAACTCAGAACGGACGCTCGAAAGCCAATTGCATAGAGCATGCTGTCAAAACAATTCAGATCAAAAAGATGATCTGGTGATTTTATTCGAATTTTTCTTTCCAAGGACAGAATCTGTTTTCTGGACAGCATGTCACAACTTTTGAACTTTCTTGCAATCAGAGGCTAAAATTGGCACAAAGCTGAAAAATAAAGATACAATGATGTTGCTACAGTTGTAACAAACATCAAGACCACTAAAAACTGAAAGAACAAACTGAAAGCAAAGATAACAAGGGTTGTCTCCCTAGAGCTCTTTCTTTATAGCCATAAAGATAGGCTTAAGACTTTAATGATGCTCTCGTAGGAATAAGAGTTGAAGAACAAAAGAGAGCATCAAGAAGCAAATACCAAACACATTTAAGCCTAACATGCTTCCTATGCATAGGAATATTGCAATAGAATAATTCATTGAAGCACAAAGCAATAAGCATAGGAAGACAAAACAAGTGCAGCTTCAAAACCTTCAACATAAAGAGAGGGAACTTGATATTATTGAAATATCTATAAGCATATGTTCCCTTCTCATAATAATTTTCAGTGGGATCACGAATAAACTCAACAATATAAGCATCACATAAAGCATTGTTACCATGATCCACATGCAAAAAGGTACTTTTACTCTCCAGATAAGCATAATCTTTCTCATTGGTAATAGTGGGAGTAGGACTATCATGAACAACTTGAACACTATAGATTAATTATGTATTAGGAAGATGGTGTTCAACAAGGGAGTAATTCCCTCCATGATTATGACAAGTTTCATAAGGATAATTTCTCCTTATGTCATAGGTACCTTTATAATCACTTTAGATTGGAGTTATAACATCATCATAGTAGAGAAGAGCATTATCATTGCTAGCAACTATATTTGTAAACATGTTGTCTTTATTCTTACTAGAAAAAGAATTATCAATTATCACATCACTAGTGGGTAAAGGATTTGCAATCCTATCATCCCCAAGCTTAGAGCTTTCCATATCATCACTTTCAGAGTTGGTACCAAAAAGATTTTCAAGATCATAAGTAGCATTATCATCATTTTCCCAATCACAATAAGTAACATGCATATCATAATCAAAATCATATTCAATAGTACCTACGGACGTATCATCAAGATGATAATTAAGGCAATAAACTTCACCTTCTTCTTTAAACTTACAACCGTTAGGATAAAAGTTGATGGGAGGAATATGCTCAGGCCAGGTTGATACCCATTCTTCTTCCTTCTTGCTCCTCTTCCTCCTCCTCTTATTTTTCTTCTTCTTCACCTTAGGAGGGAGTGGTTGGAGATGAAGCTTCTCCACATATCCTGATTTATCATTAGAAACAATAGGGGAAACTTGGGAGAAACTCTCCTTTTTATTAGCAGAAATATAAGAGACATTTTTATACTTTGGTAAAGTTCCCCCCTTTCTAGTCTTACTTATGTAATCATTTTTATGGCAATTAACAACACAATATAGATGGCAATTTTGCAAAGTGTTTTTTGTTCCTATGGCATTAACATCAAGCCAAGAAGTCTTTTCTGATAACTCTTCACACATCAAAAATAACATAAGCTCATCATAAAGATCAGGGGTGATCATGTTATCACACAACTGGTTAACAGTTATGTTTTGAAAGTGCATGCATTGAAAATTAAAGTGACCCTCTATACAGCAAAGTTCACAAGTAAAAGGATAAAGGTCACACAATTCTCTAGCAATTTCATTTAAATCTTTGACCCAAGTGATTGTTCTTTCATGCTTATGTTGCTTACAATACTTCTCTTCTTCAATCATAGGCCTTTCACAAGGTCTATCCACTCCACAAAAATTAACATGCTTATATAAAAATTCATTTTTAGGAATTGGATCATGCATGTTGCAATCATCATGAACAATTTCATTTTCTTTGCAAATCTCTTTAAAAGGTTCATGATGCTTGATCCAATCCTCCTTAGGCATATTAAGATGTGAAGCAAAAGATTTGAGGAAATCAACAAGGAGTTGAGAATCAAGCCCAAACTTAGCGCTAAACTTATTAAAACTTGTAGTTTCAACAAAGGACTTAATGCAATCATACTCATAAATTATACCTGACTCTTTACCTTTGTCGATCTCCCAATCTTCAGTGTTGCGTTGAATTCTTTCAAGGAGTTCCCATTTAGCACCAATCTTTTCGTTTGTGAAAGAACCCATAGAGGAAGCATCGAGCAAATCTTTATCCTGTCGAGAGAGCCTCGCATAGAAATTAGTAATAATCATATCTTTGGGGAGCCCATGGTTAGGACATTTTAGCATTAACGTTTTCAGTCTCCCCCAAGCTTGAGCTATGCTCTCTCCGTCATGAGGATAGAAATTATAAACATAATTCCTATTCTCATGGACTTCATGAAGAGGATAAAACTTGGAGTAAAAGAGAGACTGGATCTCTTCCCAATCCAGCAGGTGAGAGTCATCTAGTAGCCTATACCATTCCAATGCTTTTCCTTTCAGTGACAAGGCAAATAATTTCCTCATGACTCCATCTCTTGTCAAACCTGAAATCTTAAACAACTCACAAAGTTCTGTAAGTTTCAACAAATGAATACTAGGATTGACTGTCCCATCATAACAATCATTCCTAATTATTTCAATTATCCCAAGTGGTATTTGGAACGGGATACATTCAGTAGGTGGAGGAAACTTCTCTACCACGGGTGTGGTAAAGCGGCCTTCCCCAAGCAGCGAACTAAGAGTGCGGTTTTCCATAAACATAACTAGTGAAACTAAAAACAAGAAACAAAAAGATTTAATTGCAAGATCTAAAGATATACCTTCAAACACTTACATCCCCGGCAACGGCGCTAGAAATAGCTTGATGTCTACACACGCTTCTATTCTTGTAGACTATGTTGGGCCTCCGAGCGCAGAGGTTTGTAGGACAGTAGCAATTTCCCTCAAGTGGATGACCTAAGGTTTATCGAACTCAGGGAAGTAGAGGTTGAAGATGGTCTCTCTCAAGCAACCCTGCAACTAAGATACAAGAAGTCTCTTGTGTCCCCAACACACCTAATACAACTAGGAGTTGTATAGGTGCACTAGTTCGGCGAAGAGATGGTAAAATATGGATGATAGGAGTGACAAAGCAAAGTAATATAAACCTGTAATAAAAAGTGCAGCAAACAAACAAGTGGTAAACGTGAGCACAAATGGTATTGCAATGGTGGAAACAAGGCCTAGGCTTCATACTTTCACTAGTGGCAACTCCCAACAACATTAACATAGTCTAATCACATGATATTTCCCATAAAACATGCAATGGAGACGCACTCGGAGGTCATTCCTTTGTGGTCAAGAGAGGACGAGAATTATGTAGGGCTACAAAAGCACACCTCAAAGTTCGTAGTTCTCTCTCTATGGATTTCCTAATGTCACCGCGGCCATCCAAAGAGAGTACCACAATCACCACAACATATCTCAAGGATAGTCAAAGACAAGCACCAAGAAACTCTCAATCTTCAATCAACACACAGAAGAGGAAATCACTCATGAAAATATTCTTCTAATCCATGTCCAATAGACCGCTGTCACCTTGGTCTCGGGGATTATACTAGATAAAGACAAGTGAGTACATCAATCCAATACATAGAGGAAGGGGAAATATCATGGGATCACCCTAGATTAACATAGCCTATGATCACAACGAAGATCATATCATGGGAGAGAGAATTGACCACATAGCTACTGGTAGAAACCTCAGCCCCGAGGAGGAACTACTCCCGCATCATGGAGAGAGGAAGCAACGTCGATGGAGATGAATCCGGGGGCACTTCCCCGTCCCGGCAGGATGCCGGCACAGGAATTCTGGTCCCCCAAAACTTGGTGGCGATGGCGGTGGAGATCGGAATTGCTTCTGGAGAAAAGGGTTCTGGAATCAGGGTTTCCGCGACGGGAGAATAAATAGGAGGCCAAGTAGGGCACCAGAGGAGGTGGGAGCCCCCCAAGCGGCCCCCCGGCGCGGGCAGGGGTGGGGCCACGCCATCAGGGCGCCTGGGGCCCCTCTGGCCCCACTTCTGGCACATGGAAGCTTCTGGAGTGCTGATTTTTTATATATTTTTCCCGGAATTTTTCTGGCAATTTAAGTAATGGGAAAACCTGAAATACAAAAATAGCAGAAAACAAAAACTGGCACTGGGGTGCACTGAGTTAATAGGTTAGTCCAAATATGATCAAATGTGTATGAAAGTGTATCAAAAGCATAGCAATATCACCCAAAACATGCATGGAGCAAGCAGAAATTATAGATACGTTTGGGACGTATCAGGTCCTAGTGGAAACTATGGGATATTAATGCCTCCTTTTAATAGAGTACCGGACCAAAGCATTAACACATAGTGAATACATGAACTCCTCAAACTACGGTCATCACCGGGAGTGGTCCCAACTATTGTCACTTCGTGGTTGCCAGATCATAACACGTAGTAGGTGACTATTGACTTGCAAGATAGGATCAAGAATACACATATATTCATGAAAACATAATAGGTTCAGATCTGAAATCATGGCACTCGGGCCCTAGTGACAAGCATTAAGCATGGCAAAGTCATAGCAACATCAATCTTAGAACATAGTGGATACTAGGGATCAAACCCTAACAAAACTAACTCAGTTACATGGTAAATCTCATCCAACCCATCACCGTCCAGCAAGCCTATGATGGGATTACTCACGCACGGCGGTGAGCATCATGGAATTGGTGATGGAGGAAGGTTGATGATGACGATGGCGACGATCTCCACTCTCCGGAGTCCCGAACGGACTCCAAATCAGCCCTTCCAAGAAAGATTAGGGCTTGGCCATGGCTCCGTATCGTAAAACGCGATAATTATTCCTCTCTGATTTTTTTCTCCTCGAAAGTGAATATATGGAGTCATGGGGTACGTCGGTGGAGCAACAGGGGGGCCACGAGGCAGGGGGCGCGCCTAGTGGCCCCCCTGGCTTGGATCTTTTCGCAGATATTTTTATATATTCCAAAATAATTCTTCGTTGAATTTCAGGTCATTCCGAGAACTTTTATTTCTGCACAAAAATAACACCATGGCAATTCTGCTGAAAACAGCGTCAGTCCGGGTTAGTTTCATTCAAATCATGCAAGTTAGAGTTCAAAACAAGGGCAAAAGTGTTTGGAAAAGTAGATACGTTGGAGACGTATCACGCCGTAGTCCCCCAAATCCCCCGGAGCAGGCCAATTTGTGGGTGGAGCAAGCCGTGCCACAAACGGCCGGAGAGGAAGTCCAGGACAAGGGGAGGAACAAACTCCGCGACGAAACCACCAGCGCCGCCGGTCGATGAGTGCAAGCAGGAGGAAATCATCGAGGGGCTTCTTGAGCCGTTCAGTAGGGACGAGCTCCTTGACCTCCTGGTCTAGGTCTGCCTCCGAGATCCCGCCCTGCTCTTCCGCCTCGCCACCTCGGCGGCCTTCGACGGCGTGCATCACCGCCTCTGCATCCACGGCCTTAGCCCCAGCGGCACCTCCGGCGCGCTAGCCGCAGCCTTCGTCCCCTTTGGGGTCCTCGATGGGCGCCACTGTTGGATATTTACTAGTGGATGGGGCGCACCCAGGGCGCGCCTCCTCTGCGTCACTATGCGCACCAGTCATGTTTTTGTAGTTGTGAACGTTTTAACATTGCAGTTAAGGTATATCAGGCACAGAATAGAACTGCAGCAAAATAACTTTCATTTATTAAAGGATTAACACAGAGGAGGCATAGTAGATGCTAACATGTCTATAGTATTGGTCTGACATGTTCAGTCTATCCGAACACATACTGCTGCTGCAATGTCTCACGGCCTTGCCAAGCCCTACAGGTCACCTTATTGTCAGCCCTCTCCTCCGCCTCCGAAGACACCCCCGTCGTTTTCGGCTGGCTCCTCCTCCGCGTCCACCTGCTCTACAACACAGGGAAGAAACACGCTCCATGGTCGTCAATCCATACCATGTCAACCACCCGAAGGTAGCAGTGTTGATGGGCCCCATCTGCATGAAACTAAACAGGCTCACTCTTCCATCAGATTTACATGCCATTACCTTGTAAATTATCAATATTTTCCATGCCATTTAGATCAAAAGAACAAACGGACAAACTTTATAAACATTGTAAATTATCTAGCTAAACCAAGACCCTTGCAAACACCATTTTGATCACACTACCTATTAAATAAATCTGGTCAGCTATGATCATACGTCATGAAACAAAGAACAAAGGTATGATTGCAAAACATGAAAGCACCTTGCCTGAGGTGATTTTGCCGAAGTTGCCGAACAGCTATGGAAGTTGGTCATCTGAAATGCCATTGTCAGAATTTTCCAAGCATAAGTTCCTTCTTTGATAATTATTCGCTGCATTTTTCATGCTTTGGTCAAATCTTCTCTTCAAGTCCATCTCTCTTTCAGGTTTCTTCTGAGCTTTACCAACATACCACTTTGTCGTTAATTTTCTTTTCATTAAGTTCCACAACAAAGCGCGCATCATGATCTAGTATCTCAAAATTGATGAAGTTAGAGCACTTTGATTTACTCCCTCCCTCCCAAAATGTAAGACCATTTGTGACACTATCTTAGTGTCAAAACTGATATTATATTTTGGGACGGAGGGGGTACCATTCATTCCAATCATGACAACAACATTTCCCCACAAAGAAAAAATACAACAACATCGAGACATGAACACTTGAGGGGGCATTGAAGCGTGTATGATTTACATATTGAATTGAAATCTACGAAAAGAATGATAAAACAAGAAGAGTGTCAGCCGTGAGCAGCATCAAGAGTACACAAGCCCTGGCAAGAAGGAACTTGGATAGCTACATGTTTATATTTGCGAGGATGTCTATCAAGCGATGCTCGGACCGCTGCCCTCCAGTGTGCCTCGCTACACACAAGACACAACTCACTCAGCTCACTATGTCAATGCATCTATTAAAAAGGCTAATGAGATTTCTCATAAGGGAGTTGCAGATTTCTCTCTATGCACCTTTTACGAACGTCTCACCTTCATGGATAGCAATAAGAAAAAAGCATCTCCAAATTTCTGAATCTGTTGGTGACAACAACATTGTCAACTGATTGGATAAGCATATAACAAATATTCGCTAGCTTTGCCTGCAAAAAAAGAATATCCTGAAAGAAATCATAATATCTGCCCAGAACAAAAGCTACCCATGTAATTTCCTTTGTAATACCTTACCGAACCGAAACCATGTCCTTGCTTCCTATTGCGAGCTGATCTCTTGGTACACACACATGTATCAGCAGCAGGGAAACTTCACATGTGTTGTCTATGCATAACAGTAGAAATACTGAAACATGTGAAGTGACAAACTCAGTTGAAGGCAATAGTGGTTGAAAGTAAAAACATATTGCTTGAACTGTGAGATTTGAAAGAGAGTAGTACCAGCGAAGTGGCATGGATGGATCTCAGGAGAGGAACCATCTCTGCAAACTTATTAACCTGTAAACATGAAGAAAGGACAAAATTTCAGTCCATGCGTGTGGAAAAAACTGGAGAAGCAATGTGATGAATAAATAAATTATGGGCATATGAGAAGGGAGGATAAAGAGATAGGGAAGTTTTCGGGGCGATGACTGCTAAATCGCAGCTACCACGACAAACACAGGCCAATACTTCGGACATAACCCATGCTCTGGCCACTGCGATTTTGCTTATCGCGTGTTCTAACCACCGAAGGTGAAAGGCAAGCCCCAGACTTGGTAGATGCAGAGGCAGAGGATGCAAGGGATGGTGTGTACTGCGGTACATTGCAGAGCTTACCATATCCACCAACTATGTACTTAGTACCAAGTGCAGGCAGAGTGAAGAACTACAATCTGAAGAAAGCAAGCAGTTTGGGCTCAGCAAGGCAGGATGGCAACTTCTAGCGCTTGATTCAAAAATGGTCATTTGCTATACATTATTTATTTTTCTATTTTGAATCTTATTGTATCAAATCAGCCCAATATTTCTTTTTTCAAGATTCTATTGTTAACACAAAATCCAATCTCACGATTAAGCAACATGCCTTATAGTAGCTTGTAAGAGCGAGGATATGCGTATGTATGAAGAAACATATACCAAGTGATTCAATACTGTTACTGAAATCATTCCAAGAAAATATGCAGATTTCAAAACATGTAAAAAGAGAGGAGAGCTGTTATTGTGAGATGCCCTGCTCAAAGTAAGGTTACAGTTTTCTATGAGTCTTCAATGGGTATATTTATTTCTCTTGAGTGAGATAACAAAAAAAATTAGCCTGAGAAATCATTTCTCATTGCTACAAAAAAAGAGACGTACAAAGAACAGAAGGGAAAGAGACGCGGTCACCTATACTCGAGCTCCAGACGAATCGTCTCTCTCCGTTGCCCCACACGTGGGACGAGGACAACGGCGACGACGCCATGGACTGCTCGGCATCCTGGTCCATCTCCTCGGCGCCGCGCGCCGCAGGCCGAGGAGTGAGGACGACGATAAAGACTGAGGTGGAGAAGATCTGGTTGATGGTGGTCGCGCAGGCGATTGGAAGCAGGAGGAGGACGCTCGGTGCCCTTGCCCTCGTCCGGTCACCGAACCCAATCTGCTACCTCCTAAAATGAACACACATTTTAAAACCATCCATTCCATTTGGATGTAGAACTGCTGGTCTAGCTCCAATTCTGCAAATAGACAGCAGGGAACATAGTTCCTATCTTTCGCAAGGAAAAAGGGAACGGCGTTCCTATAATACTTTGACAGACCTGAAATGGCTGTAAAGCAACAGAGTGGCTAAGTTTTCAGGTAACCATAATAAATTGCTTTGCAACCTCCCAATTCCACAGGTCAAGTTGTCCAGATTGTTGGTGAACACTGACAGTCTCCTTACCTTCTAAACATAGATTAACCTGCAGTTCTCGTCCTTGAGCAGCGCCGACACAAGGAAATCCAGCGTGTTCTGGGCGCACACGCCCTGCGACAAAAAAAACCATGTTCTGCTTCAACGCTATATATCCAAAGTCGACGGTGATCGGAAATGTAAATCTAGAGATAAAACAAGAAGGGCAACCAATCAAAGTGGGGAGGGAAATTCTCGGATATGTTGGTAAGATCGAGTGGGATCAAATCCAAATCAAATACATAGTCAAAGTGACCAACGGAAGAGGATTTACCTTGCTCGTTGGCGACACCGTGGATCCAAATCTGAAAACATGTGCGCCTGATTTTTCGACGCACCTGGCGGCTGTGCTAAACAAGCAAGCAAGCTAGCCATGCTCCACCTTCATTTGATCCTGAAATCAGCATGGGATATTCCCCATTCATCAAGCTGAGCAGAATTGGTAACAAGCAAGACGTGAATACCAGATATTCCCCATTCATCAAGCTGAGCAGAATTGGTAACAAGCAAGACGTGAATACCAGAGTAGCAGATGGGGCAAATCTGGTAGGAAAAACACCACTGGCTCCATCGAGAGGCGTCGGCTGCCTGCGCCCCTATGATGCCGGCGGCCACTGCAACACTTACCTCGCCAACCTCGCTACTCGTGCAGGTCGAGCCCGCCCAGATCGCGCACCACCGCGGCACCGCCCACCGGTTTTACAGATCACGCCCGCTCGCCGCGCCGCCAGATCATGCCCCGCCGCCGCCCAGATCGCCGTCGTTTTACGAGTGGCCGCGGACCGCGGTGTGGCTAGTATCGCTCCGATGGAGGGGAGTATGGAGAGGGGGTGAAGGGGAAGCAGTGACGACGACGGCGACGGCGAGGGAGAAGAGAGACGAGAGGAGGAGAGATTGCGTGCCGGGGGAGAGAGCGTGCAGTGTGGGGCTGGCCTTCTTTAATGCGCCCACCAAAACTTATCGACCGACAAAACAGTGCCCTTTTTCTACGAAGGGGACGTTTTTTTCCAATTGGCCAGTGCGAACAGTACCACCCTGCCCACGTGGACACAACCAGGGATCGCTCATTGCGCGACGGTTAAAGGATTTAACTAGTAGATGGAGCGCGCCCATGGCGCGCCGCCTGAGGCATTCTGGTGCGGTGCCATGTAGTAGGCCGCACTTTTCAATTTAATTTTTAGGATGTGGGGTAGAGCACATGTACAAGCTTAGTGCAACTAACTGATAGTTTTGCATTGACCATTTATCCATTTGGTACTGAGTACAAATTTAGTATGGAATAATCAATATCTAAACATAATATGCTGGCATATAAAGGTTGTTCCCCATCAAGCTTAATCTTCATAGGCCAATCATCATCTGCAGCAACTTCAACTCTCCTCATGGCTTCCTGCAAAATAGAATCAGCAACTCACAACCAAGCATACACTTGAAAACCAAACTGCATAGATGGAAGCAAACAAAACCTTAGTGTGGAGAACACCATCGAACTGGAAGCATTCCATCTCAACATCAACACGAATCTTGAGCGGTTGTTGTGCCATTCTCCTCCTTGTGTTCTTGACAGGGCATCCTTAACCTCAGGGGTGACAGCTGGTACAACATTAGTCACTTGTAGAAAATCTCAACACAGATGAATCTTGACAAACGCCCAATTTATAGTCACATACTCCCTCCGTCCGAAAAAGATTGCCACCAGCGTCATGTACTGCCAATTTTGCAAAAACACACTCATAGTTTTAAATCTATCACAAACAGGTCGTTATCTCCTCCCCTCTTCCTCCATCCGTCGCCCGCACGCGTCATCAGGGCCAGGGCCAGTCGTCGCCCAGGACCTGCGCCGGCGCCGCCCAGGGCTTGCTCCTCCGCCACCCAATTGCTTCCTCCGCCATCGCCCAGGATGTGCTCCTCCGCCGCCCAATTGCTTCCTCCGCCACCACCCAGGACATGCTCCTCCGCCGCCCAGGACCCGCGCCACCCAATTGCTTGCCCTGCCATCGCCCAGGACATACTCCTCCGCCGCCGATATCCCATCCTGCCACCCAGGACCCGCGCACACCTGGGTCTCGAGCACCTGGACTGCAAGCTCCCTCAAGCTCGTCCTGGACCTCAAGCTCTCTTGCGGGCCTGTAACTCAAGCTCAAGCTCCTTCTGCTGCTCCCCTGCGAGTTGTTGCTCCTCCCCTGCTCATGTTGACGCTCGGAGCTCCCCTGCTCGTGTGCTGTCGCCGGAGGTCCCCTGCTCGTGCTGCTGCTGGTGAAAAATAATTGTTGTTAATGATGACAGTTGAGTATAATGATGACAGAACATTAAGATAAGACTAATGTTAGTTTGGCATTATAACTGAAATTTCTATCCAAGTTCTATGCAAGATTGATGAAAGAACATTAAGATAAGATAAGATAATCAGAGTACAGTTCTATGCAAGTTACATGTTCAAAATTGAGATGTTGTCAGTTGAGATGTCTGGACTAAATCAAACTGGACAAGAAGCAATGGAGGAAATTACTGGAGTAGATCAATATACTGGTATATCAATGATGTTGAACAAAGGGTAGTACCTGGGCACATCTTAAGTGAATGATTCAGTTTTATTTTCAATAAATTATGACCAAGTTTATTCTCGGTAGATCAAGTTTATTTTCAGTAAATGTAGAGCAAATTGAATCAACCATGACTCAGAAATAATGGTTTGTTTTCAGATTATATGCATGAGTAGTTTAAACTTCATGATCATGGCCAAGTTTAAACTGAAATGTCACAAGTACACAAGTTTAAGTTGTTGCATGATCATGGACAAGCGACACAAAATGTCTCCTTGTGTTTTCATGTGCAGTCCATCCTCTTCCTCCTTAACGTCCAATTACCACGGGGAGTAAGAGGATGTACTCCATAGATGCAGTCATGATGTCATTATGCTCAAGATTCAGTCATGATGTTTATTTGAATAAGAAAACAAAAAGGAACAGGCCTGTGAAGAATACTAACATGTTTTACTCCAACATCAACAATTATGGACCACGAGTAGTTAGAGTGGACCAGGAGTTGGAGTAGTTAGAATTTGTATTTATTTGGATTATTTGATTCTATTTGGATTTATTTGATTTTATTTTATTTCTTTGAAGTTTAATTTCTGCTTTGGAGTATAGTTTTAGTGGTACAACACTGAATTTCTGCTTCTGAATGTTGACAATACAATATACTTTGAAGTTTAACTCCTGCTACTGAATATTGACAGTACAACAGTATTCAGTTTATATAAACAACAATATATTCTCTGAAGTCCTAGTTGCTTCATTCAGTCAATTTTACCCGATGCAGTCAAAATTTTCAGTTTTGAGAAGTCTTGCGATAATTGAAGCAAATTAATTGTCAAGATTGATGGCATTGCTTACCATCTCTCTCGGGAGCACGTTGTCTTCTGCTTCCTTTGTAGTTTCTTCACATATACCCACCGGCATAGACGAACAAAACGCATTCATCTGCATGAGAGGTAATAAGAAAATGTTCAGGCAGAGCTAACAAAAGCATTATAAGATGAAGGTTTCTTAGCAGGGAGCAATACACAAAAATGAACTTGAATCAGAGATAACAAAAATGAAGGTTTTTTAGCAGGGAACAAAAACTTCAGTCATAGCGTGTGAAATAGCCTAAGAATGGTTAACTCTGAACCTAAATTAGTGTGACGCCCGAAGACCGACGTCCCAGAAGATTACAGAAGATTCCAGAGATTCCAGATGTTCCGGGTTCTCCCGTGTGTTTCATTTGTGCTTGTGTTATTTATTTTGCTTTGCATCATGTCATCATGCCATCATGTCATATTTATTTTGCATCTCAACTTAATTAAATCGTGTGGACCTTCGGTCCATTTAAATCGAGGGAAGGATGACTTCTCTTTATAACATAACCTCCTAATATTATGGAGCTATTATAATTAATTATTACATTTGTTTAGAATTAACCAACACACTTGCATAAATGCCCATGCCTATTCCATCTCAAGTTTGACTTCAAAACCTTTGCCAACAACTCATATCTCTTTTATCGAGGTTCCTCCAAAAATTCGAACATTTTTTGGACACTTCCTCAAGCATGTCCTAAATCTTACCATTTGAATTAAATTCAAGTGGGTTTGAAATTATATCTTATTCATGCTACTTCTATTTTTCTCGGATTACGCTCATTTTTACGAGCCCGGAAAAATTGACCTCATGTGCAAATTTTTTTCCTAACTACCTCTTTCTTTTCTTCTCTCCCAACTTCTCTTTCCATTTCCTTCTTTTCTCTGTTTTATTTTAAATGCAGAGAGAGGCCATCTAGGCCTCTAGGCCATCTCAGCCGGCAGCCCAGCCGCAGGCCCTTCTGGCCGAGCCGCGGCCCAGGCCTCCCGCAGCCCCTTTTCGCCCGAAGCCTTCTGGCCCAAGCCGGCCCATCTTTCCCCGTAACCCTAGCCGATCTCCTAGCCGATCTCCCTCTTCCCTCGCTATCTTCCCCGCCGCCAGGACGTCCCTCTCGCCCGCTCGCAACGACCCCTCTCCCTCTCGCTCCCGCAGCCGCTCCTCTCGATCTCCAGCTCCCCCGTCCTCGCCAGGGCCGTCGGGTCCCTTCAGCCGCGGGCCAGCCTCCGCCGCATCTCCTTCGCGCCAGAGAGCCGCACCCCAGCTGCCTCGCGCGCGCCCCCTCGCAAGGTCGTCCCAGGAGCAGCCGACCGCCCGACCTCGTCGGCCCCGCTCGGCATCGAACGCGCCAGCAGACCAGCGCCCTGCCTCGTCTCCTCTTCTCCAGGCCTTGTCTACCTCGAGCACCTCCAGCGGCCTCTGCTCCAGCCAACCTCGCGCCGGCCCCGGCGCGCCAAGGCGGTAGCAGCACCGAGCGCCGCGCCCCTCCAGCGCGGGAGCAGCCAGGGCCGGCCAGGTGCGCCGCCGCCCTCCTGCGTTGCCTCCACGAACGCCAGGGTCGCCTGCACCTCGACCGCAGCCGGCCACTTCGCCACCTACCGCCACCTCAAGCTCGCCTCGGCAACCACTTCGTCCTGCTGCTACTCAACGAGCGCCAAGACCTACTGCTGCTGTGTTTTTCCGTCGGCTTCGTGTTTTTGTTTTGGTCCAGCAGAAACTTCGTCAAGTTCCTCTTCAATGTACATCTACGCACGGTGGCTTCAAGTTTGTCTTCGGTGTTTTCGTCAAGTACACCACAAAACAAGTACCACGACGACCGCAAGTACCACTACCGTCGCCAAGTCCCGAGACCGGCAAATTTGAAGACCCGTGTACGACTACACCCGGCGTTGCGTCAAGTACCTCTACATGACCCGAACGAGTACATCTACCGACGCCAAGTACCCCTTCGGATACGCCAAGTTCGACTACACATGGAGGTCCCGTGTACAACTACCGTAGCGAGAACGAGTACCACTCCGTCCGATGCCGCGCCAAGTACCACTACGAACCCGAAAGAACAAGGATGCGCCAAGTTCCACTACCGTCGCTCCATGTACGACTACGAACGAGAATGCCTACTTCCTCTACGAATTGCGAGAACGACTTCTTCCTCTACGACCCGTGTACCACTACTTCCACTACGTCCCTCGACGACTCGAACCCCTCCGAAAACGAATGCTTCGAAGGTATAACCCTGAGACGATGAACCGTGTGAATGCTTGTGTTGTATGAAATGTTTGCCCTTGTGTGCACCGTGCCCGTTTCGTCCGTTTGTCATGTTCCTCGGTTGCCTCGTCGCCGACCCGTGGGAACCCGGTGACGGGATCACCCCACCTTTCATCTTGTTCGACTCACCCACGCCATCTATCTTTTGCACGGGTCTCTCAACGAGTTACCGGAACCGAGATGTTGTGTTGCATCATTTTCGGATTGTTGCCGTGGCACCCTTTTTCCTTCCACCACGGTGACAATACTTCATATCTTCTTCATGTCAACTTTTACTAAATTGCATAAACTTGATCATGTCATCCGCATCATGTAACAACATTAAAATGTGTGAATTGTTGTTTGCTTAATAATTACTAAACATGCTCATGCGGATTTTCCGGAATTGTTGTTGTTATTTTCCGGCCTCATTTAAAATGCCTAGATAGGTAGTTTGCTCTTGCTTCACCTCTTGCCATGTTAACAAACATTTAATCTTTTCTTGTAAATAACGAGAGTCAACTAAATATTTAAAATGTGGTGTTTCGTCAATATGCAACTCGTTGCATATTGAGCTCCATTTAACTTGTAGCTTTGTTTGTGCACCTTGCCATGCCATGCATATTTAAACTGGACATGCATCATACTTGTTTGTGCATCATGCCATGTTTATGCTTGTGTGTTTACCGTGTTGTTTGCTTCTTTCCGGTTGCTTCTTTGTTAGCTTCGGTTTCGTTCCGGAGTTGTGAGGTTTCGCTCGACTTGTTGCTCCGTCTACTTCATGGACTTGTTCTTCTCCCTTGCGGAATCCCAGGCAAGATGATCATACCCTTGGATACCTTTACTACCATTGCCATGCTTGGTTGTCTCGATGCTATCGTTACATGTCGCGCTACCCATCTTTTATTGTCAGCCTCTCCTTGTTGCCATGAAACCTCTAACCTTTGACACCTTCCTAGCAAAACCACTGTTAGGCTTTGTTACCCGCTTGCTCAGCCCCTCTTATAGCGTTGTTAGTTGCAGGTGAAGATGAAGTTCGTTCCAGGAGGGAACTTGTTGTTGGAATATCACAATATCTATATTATTATTATTAACACACCTATATACTGGGCATGGGTGGAAGACTTGGCCTTTTGCTCGGTGTTTTGTTCCACTCATGCCACCTTAGGCACCGATAAACCGGCATTATGTTCCTTGATTTTGCGTTCCTTACACGATGGGTGGATGGGGACCCCTTGACAGTTCGACTTTGAATAAAACTCCTCCAGCAAGGCCCAACATTGGATTTTAATTTGCTCATAATAACAACTTAATTAATTAATTAAATTTGCATAGGGGGTCGCGTCCCCGGGGATTCTTTCTACATAGCAGGGGGGGCAGTGCTGATGGTGTTGGTCCCAAACGGGGAGACTGCGGGGCCGCCTCGGGGAAACCCAAGGTATCTGGTATAACCTGTAGGATCACCTATCCGGATGTGGCCTGAGACGAGATACGTGCGGCTACTATCAAGGTGTCGACACACCGGGAGGTCTTGCTGGACTTGTTTTACCATTGTCGAAATGTCTTGTGCACCGGGATGCCGAGCCTGATCGGATTTCCCTAAGATAAGGAGTGATGATATTATATTTATCACTTCAGCTAATCGTGAGTGCTTGTGATGGGCTAAGTTGGGACACCCCTGCAGGGTTATGATCTTTCGAAAGTCGTGCCCACAGTTATGTGGCAGATTGGAATTTGTTAATGTCCAGTTGTAGAAAACTTGACAGAGGATCCGAAGTAAAACACACAACTGTGTGAGTAACCGTGACTGTCTATTTTCACTTTGAGAAGAGAACACGGTGGGGTTATGTTTGATTCGTATGTAGTTCAGGATCTTTAGCGATCACTACTTTTGCGACCGTTTGCGTAGATGCTCATCTTATTCTTGTACTCGTAAGCTAGCCACCATATTATGCTTAGCCGCTGCTGCAACCTCACCACTTTACCTCTTCCTACCCATAAAGCTTTGCTAGTCTTGATACCCATGGTTATGGGATTGCTGAGTCCTCGTGGCTCACAGATACTACAACACCAGATGCAGGTTCAGCCGATAATGATGCAGGAGCTGGTTCAAAGCTTCACTAGGAGCTCGATGAAGAGCGTGGCCGTATGCTTGTGACGTTTTCGACGATCGGTAGTGGTTTCTACTAGGATTCGATCTAGACATGTGGCTTTATGTTGTTTGGTATCTTGTCTTTTGGATCTTACCCTTAGATGGGCTGTGATGTTTTGAATGATGTCTTGCTTATGTAATGTATTGTGTGAAGTGGCGAGTGTAAGCCAACTATCTCCTTTTGCAATTTAATCCCTCTTTTACATGAGTCGTGCAAAGATACCAAACTTGCGATCATTCCAGAATGGGCTTATATCTTTAAGTCGTGCCTCGACACGTAGGAGATATAGTCCCATCCTGGGCATTACAAGTTGGTATTCAGAGCCTTCTCCAACCTAGAAGCCCCACTGATTGATCGAATCGTTGACGGTTGAGTCTAGGCACACACTGAAAATGTTTTGAGTCCTATATATATATCGGAGAGTAGGATTTCTTTTGCTCCTCATCTCTTTTCATTCTGGTGAGGACTCCTGATGATTACTCTTGCCTCTTCTACTTTCAAAAATTGCACCAATTTTTTTAGGATCTCGCGAGTATTGTTTGGATTGTTCCGATGTCTTTATGACGAGAACATTGTTCTCGATGCCTCCTGTCATTAGGGGTTGTGGCAGTGTCCCGGGGAGTTGAGCTCTGAGGTGTTGTCGTCACAAATCCATCGCATCAGTTCTAGAATACTTAAGACGGCCGACATCGAAAACTCTCCTATGCGGTTAGTGGCAAGATAACCCCGACATCACCCAGTACTTGGGAGGTAGTTCGGGAGTATTGCCATAGCTTGTATAGTGGATGCGTTTCGAAGGTCCGAGGTAAACGGTTTCCGGAGATAACTGGTTATGTGTTGAAGGATGGATACAGCTGGATGTAGGTTTAGAGTTGAGTGCGCGGTGCTTCCCCTGTATCCCCAACACCTGATTGCATAACTGGAAACTTTCGGAAATTAATAGGTGGGTTCATCTAGTAGCTCGTAGGCATTCTTCCAACGAATGCATGATATGGAGTTCGGGGTTCTACATTGAGTGAAGTGGTTTATGGGCTTGTTCTGATCGGGAGTTGCATATTAAAGGATCCTTGGCTATGCTGATCCGGGGATTGCAAAACCCTTTTGTAACACGTTCCATGAGCTTTCAGCACGAATATGTCGGACGAAGCTTCTATCTTGTATTTGTTCTATCTGCTCCTTGTTGCTTTTATTTATCTTTTGTTCTTCCAAGTAGCTTCTCGACAAGTTGATGTACCTGCGTAATTCATTTGTTCAATTCTCTGTTCGGATAGATATGTTGCAACATAATCTTCTTCATAAACGTATCTATCCTTTGTTTTCGTTTTGATTCTGGTATTCGAGTTGCTTCGATGTCAAATGTTGATTCCATACCTTTCCTAATCGGTGTTCTCATATTTCTATGGGAGTGCTAATTCTTCTTGACCATCGAGATCTTCATGTTAATCCTTTTCAACCGGTGTGCCTTCTCTTCAAGTTATTCCATACGGACGCCATTGAGAAATCTGACGATTGTCTGTTTCAATCATCTCAAGTTGTCTTTGTTTTCCCCACCCTCCCACCCTTCTTCTTCTCGGAGCAAGAAATTCTCAAATGAAGTATGTAACGCCCCGGACACACCCGCCGGTGGTCGTTACTCCTGGCGGGATCTAGACTAGCCTCACATATCAATACTAGTCTTTTCTGCGCACTTTGTCCTCACTCATGCGCACCCGGGAGCAACTTCCCGGTCGGTCACCCATCCTGAAACTACTCCAAGCTGAGCACGCTTAACTTTGGAGTTCTATCCGAATGGGCTCCCGGAAAAGAAGGAATTCCTTATTGATATGAGTAGTCTATCATCCCTAATAAGCCAGGCCATCACATACACCCTCACTCAGAGGAACCGACGTCCTTGTCGGGCCACAGGAACGTTCCCTCTTGGCACAACCGTCTGTGCTTCCAGGACAGCACATGTGCCATGCCGTGTACCACGACGGGTCACAAACGTCATGCACAACATGACTGCAAACTGTCCGCAAACATCCGTGTAACCGCGAGGGTCGGCTCTGATACCAACTTTGTAACGCCCCGGACACACCCGCCGGTGGTCGTTACTCCTGGCGGGATCTAGACTGGCCTCACATATCAATACTAGTCTTTTCTGCGCACTTTGTCCTCACTCATGCGCACCCGGGAGCAACTTCCCGGTCGGTCACCCATCCTGAAACTACTCCAAGCTGAGCACGCTTAACTTTGGAGTTCTATCCGAATGGGCTCCCGGAAAAGAAGGAATTCCTTATTGATATGAGTAGTCTATCATCCCTAATAAGCCAGGCCATCACAAAGTATCCATTTTTATTCATGTGATATTTCTTCATTCTTTTCCTTCAATGTTCTTATCCGGGGATTTATCGTGAAGATGCTCGAGAGCTTCAAGTTCATCATTCTTTTGTTCTCAAATTCTGTCGGTGGACGTAATTCAAGATTTTGGTGTTGATCTTATCCTTTTCCTCATTTCACAATGCTTTCTTATTCCGGTGCACCAATTAATCATTCTCCTCTTGCTATTCATATCCGAAGTGCTGAAGATTCATAATTCCATTCTTAATCCGTTCAAGCTTTTTTTGAGGATTGTCATCTTATTCAAGCCATTTAATTCAACCGGTGCAATATCTCTTCAGCAATCTTTTTCAACGGTGATTTCTTTGAGTGGGCCCTAACCCACAGGTCTTTTCCCAGGATCTTACCTGACTCTTCTTTTTCCGGAGAATTCCTTTCAAAGTGTGACGTAAGAATGATTCAATCAGTCACATGCCTTCTCCAAGATCGCTTTCAAATTCTTTTTCATCATTGGTTCAACCTTTTTAATTCTTCACTCCGGAGTGCTCAACAATTCCTATGGCATTTCTCGTCTTCACTATCAACATTTAGAGACCGGAGAAGAGTTTCTCTTAAATCTTGGCCCGTTCTATCAAGATTCGTGGTTCTAGCTTCATGTCATCCTCATTATTGTTCCGATTGTGAGGAATTCTTTGTATACCCATCCGAAGCATTTCATGAATTCTTTTCTTTGTGATCCTCCGAAGGCCATCATTTCAGAATATTTCTTCGTTCTCAGTTTTCAACTTTGTCCTCCAACTATTCTTCATTGATGTCTCTTCGTTCGTCTCCATATTTTTTACGGTGGTTCTTTCAAGATTACTCTTCCGTTGTTATCGTATTAATTCATTTGTTCTTTTCGTAATCCTACCGGTGGTTCGTTGAAGATTTACCCAAGTTCGTGTGAGATCTCTCTTTAATTCTTTGCAACGAGAATAAGTAGTATGCCAAATCCGTTTGCTTGTCATCAATGTAATTGGTGAAGGATATGCATAACATAAATCTTATTCTAGTTTCTTCCAAGAGGTTAATCCCTTCCTTTGGAGTTTGTTCATCATATCATATTCTCGGTTCTAAGTTGTTCATCTTGTTTTCCGGAGCTCCAAGTTATTTCTATTATATCATTTCAAACCTCCATCTAATTCACCGCAGGCCTTGAATCTTATTCTTTTCATCTTTCACTTCTCATGCTTTCATTACCGGAGTTTTCATGGTGGTTCATCATGTTTTAATTCATCCTCGAAGTCTTCATCAAGATCCTTGTTGGAGCTCAAGCATTCTTCATCATGTATTCCAAGTGCAATTCCTTCTACCTTATTGTTTGAGATGGTGTTATGTCATTTTGACAATTCCTTCATGTTTCATGATTCACGAGTTGTCAGGAATGAGATAATTAAAACCATCATTTTCCTTGTTAAGGAGATCTTTTCAACCCTTTAATTTATTTGTTGGAGTAATCTTGGGTTGTATTTCACCTAAAAGCTTTCCCTAAGGATTGTTGTTATTGTGGTGTTTATAAATGACCCAAATTCTTCATTTATCATTCCGGTGAAATACGTTTTCTTCTCCTTGTTGATCTCAATCCAATCAATTGTTTTCCATTAGTGGCCGGTTGTCACCGTATAATTTTGCGATGTTTTCCATAAGCCCACGTCAAGCTTATTCTTTCTTTGTTGAATTTCCAACAACTCTATTCAATCCATCTTGGTCTGGATTCTCTTTCAAATTCAATTTTGAGAGAAGTTGTCATATTTTTTCTCCGTTCATTTCTTTCATTGATCTATTTACTATTCTTTCATTCCGGAGGCATTGTGATGTTGCTCTCTCCAAACCATCATCTCGTTTTTATCAAGATCATATTCTTCTCTTGCTTGTCTATTTAACTGGAGTGTCGTGACCTCCATGCTAATTCTCTCATCTTATCAAGGTTTTCATATCTTTTCAACCGAAGTGCTGTCTGAATCCTTCTTACCCCTTGTGCCATCCTTTTATTTGTTTCAGAGGCAATATGCTGTTGATTTCATCAAGTATCACTTCATCTCCTCAAGTTCTTGTTAATTCCTTCCATTTTCAGACGGAGTGCTGTCCAAATTTATGTCATTCATACTCCTTGGTTGTACCCTTGCAGTTCCATATTCTTTTGGTCCGTGAGCTCTTGTTTCATGTTTTTTTCAACCTACAAGGTTCTTGTAATGTTCCTTGTTGATCCTTTTACCGGAGTGCTCTTAACTTCGTTAATCTCTGTTGTATTCTTCTTTCATTTTGCTCAACATCTCAAGGTTCTTTGGTTTCACTCGTTTGTCAAAGAAGCAACTTTGGTTACCTCTTCTTTTTCGTTTTATCCGGTGTCATCTCTAGGATCTCGGGTCGAGATCCTCTGTTAGTGTGGGAGAGTTGTGACGCCCGAAGACCGACGTCCCAGAAGATTACAGAAGATTTCAGATGTTCCGGGTTCTCCCGTGTGTTTCATTTGTGCTTGTGTTATTTATTTTGCTTTGCATCATGTCATCATGCCATCATGTCATATTTATTTTGCATCTCAACTTAATTAAATCATGTGGACCTTCGGTCCATTTAAATCGAGGGAAGGATGACTTCTCTTTATAACATAACCTCCTAATATTATGGAGCTATTATAATTAATTATTCCATTTGTTTGGAATTAACCAACACACTTGCATAAATTCCCATGCCTATTCCATCTCAAGTTTGACTTCAAAACCTTTGCCAACAACTCATATCTCTTTTATCGAGGTTCCTCCAAAAATTCGAATATTTTTTGGACACTTCCTCAAGCATGTCCTAAATCTTACCATTTGAATTAAATTCAAGTGGGTTTGAAATTATATCTTATTCATGCTACTTCTATTTTTCTCGGATTACGCTCATTTTTACGAGCCCGGAAAAATTGACCTCATGTGCAAATTCTTTTCCTAACTACCTCTTTCTTTTCTTCTCCCCCAACTTCTCTTTCCATTTCCTTCTTTTCTCTGTTTTATTTTAAATGCAGAGAGAGGCCATCTAGGCATCTAGGCCATCTCAGCCGGCAGCCCAGCCGCAGGCCCTTCTGGCCGAGCCGCGGCCTAGGCCTCCCGCGGCCCCTTTTCGCCCGAAGCCTTCTGGCCCAAGCCGGCCCATCTTTCCCCGTAACCCTAGCCGATCTCCTAGCCGATCTCCCTCTTCCCTCGCTCTCTTCCCCGCCGCTAGGACGTCCCTCTCGCCCGCTCGCAGCGACCCCTCTCCCTCTCGCTCCCGCAGCCGCTCCTCTCGATCTCCAGCTCCCCCGTCCTCGCCAGGGCCGTCGGGTCCCTTCAGCCGCGGGCCAGCCTCCGCCGCATCTCCTTCGCGCCAGAGAGCCGCACCCCAGCTGCCTCGCGCGCGCCCCCTCGCAAGGTCGTCCCAGGAGCAGCCGACCGCCCGACCTCGTCGGCCCCTCTCGGCATCGAATGCGCCAGCAGACCAGCGCCCTGCCTCGTCTCCTCTTCTCCAAGCCTTGTCTCCCTCGAGCACCTCCAGCGGCCTCTGCTCCAGCCAACCTCGCGCCGGCCCCGGCGCGCCAAGGCGGCAGTAGCACCGAGCGCCGCGCCCCTCCAGCGCGGGAGCAGCCAGGGCCGGCCAGGTGCGCCGCCGCCCTCCTGCGTTGCCTCCACGAACGCCAGGGTCGCCTGCACCTCGACCGCAGCCGGCCACTTCGCCACCTACCGCCACCTCAAGCTCGCCTCGGCAACCACTTCGTCCTGCTGCTACTCAACGAGCGCCAAGACCTACTGCTGCTGTGTTTTTCCGTCGGCTTCGTGTTTTTGTTTTGGTCCAGCAGAAACTTCGTCAAGTTCCTCTTCAATGTACATCTACGCACGGTAGCTTCAAGTTTGTCTTCGGTGTTTTCGTCAAGTACACCACAAAACAAGTACCACGACTACCGCAAGTACCACTACCGTCGCCAAGTCCCGAGACCGGCAAATCCGAAGACCCGTGTACGACTACACCCGGAGTTGCGTCAAGTACCTCTACATGACCCGAACGAGTACATCTACCGACGCCAAGTACCCCTTCAGATACGCCAAGTTCGACTACACATGGAGGTCCCGTGTACAACTACCGTCGCGAGAACGAGTACCACTCCGTCCTATGCCGCGCCAAGTACCACTACGAACCCGAAAGAACAAGGATGCGCCAAGTTCCACTACCGTCGCTCCGTGTACGACTACGAACGAGAACGCCTACTTCCTCTACGAATCGCGAGAACGACTTCTTCCTCTATGACCCGTGTACCACTACTTCCACTACGTCCCTCGACGACTCGAACCCCTCCGAAAACGAACGCTTCGAAGGAATAACCCCGAGACGATGAACCGTGTGAATGCTTGTGTTGTATGAAATGTTTGCCCTTGTGTGCACCGTGCCCGTTTCGTCCGTTTGTCATGTTCCTCGGTTGCCTCGTCGCCGACCCGTGGGAACCCGGTGACAGGATCACCCCACCTTTCATCTTGTTCGACTCACCCACGCCATCTATCTTTTGCACCGGTCTCTCAACGAGTTACCGGAACCGAGATGTTGCGTTGCATCATTTTCGGATCGTTGCCGTGGCACCCTTTTTCCTTCCACCACGGTGACAATACTTCATATCTTCTTCATGTCAACTTTTACTAAATTGCATAAACTTGATCATGTCATCCGCATCATGTAACAACATTAAAATGTGTGAATTGTTGTTTGCTTAATAATTACTAAACATGCTCATGCGGATTTTCCGGAATTGTTGTTGTTATTTTCCGGCCTCATTTAAAATGCCTAGATAGGTAGTTTGCACTTGCTTCACCTCTTGCCATGTTAACAAACATTTAATATTGTCTTGTAAATAACGAGAGTCAACTAAATATTTAAAATGTGGTGTTTCGTCAATATGCAACTCGTTGCATATTGAGCTCCATTTAACTTGTAGCTTTGTTTGTGCACCTTGCCATGCCATGCATATTTAAACCGGACATGCATCATACTTGTTTGTGCATCATGCCATGTTTATGCTTGTGTGTTTACCGTGTTGTTTGCTTCTTTCCGGTTGCTTCTTTGTTAGCTTCGGTTTCGTTCCGGAGTTGTGAGGTTTCGCTCGACTTGTTGCTTCGTCTACTTCATGGACTTGTTCTTCTCCCTTGCGGAATCCCAGGCAAGATGATCATACCCTTGGATACCTTTACTACCATTGCCATGCTTAGTTGTCTCGATGCTATCGTTACATGTCGCGCTACCAATCTTTTATTGTCAGCCTCTCCTTGTTGCCATGAAACCTCTAACCTTTGACACCTTCCTAGCAAAACCACCGTTTGGCTATGTTACCCGCTTGCTCAACCCCTCTTATAGCGTTGTTAGTTGCAGGTGAAGATGAAGTTCGTTCCAGGAGGGAACTTGTTGTTGGAATATCACAATATCTATATTATTATTATTAACACACCTATATACTGGGCATGGGTGGAAGGCTTGGCCTTTTGCTCGGTGTTTTGTTCCACTCATGCCACCTTAGGCGCCGATAAACCGGCATTATGTTCCTTGATTTTGCGTTCCTTACACGATGGGTGGATGGGGACCCCTTGACAGTTCGACTTTGAATAAAACTCCTCCAGCAAGGCCCAACATTGGATTTTAATTTGCTCATAATAACAACTTAATTAATTAATTAAATTTGCATAGGGGGTCGCGTCCCCGGGGATTCTTTCTACATAAGCAGGGGGGCCAGTGCTGATGGTGTTGGTCCCAAACGGGGAGACTGCGGGGCCGCCTCGGGGAAACCCGAGGTATCTGGTATAACCTGTAGGATCACCTATCCGGATGTGGCCTGAGATGAGATACGCGCGGCTACTATCAGGGTGTCGACACACCGGGAGGTCTTGCTGGACTTGTTTTACCATTGTCGAAATGTCTTGTGCACCGGGATGCCGAGCCTGATCGGATTTCCCTAAGATAAGGAGTGATGATATTATATTTATCACTTCAGCTAATCGTGAGAGCTTTTGATGGGCTAAGTTGGGACACCCCTACAGGGTTATGATCTTTCGAAAGCCGTGCCCGCGGTTATGTGGTAGATTGGAATTTGTTAATGTCCGGTTGTAGAAAACTTGACAGAGGATCCGAAGTAAAACACACAACTGTGTGAGTAACCGTGACTGTCTCCTTTCACTTTGAGAAGAGAACACGGTGGGGTTATGTTTGATTCGTATGTAGTTCAGGATCTTTAGCGATCACTACTTTTGCGACCGTTTGCGTAGATGCTCATCTTATTCTTGTACCCGTAAGCTAGCCACCATATTATGCTTAGCTGTTGATGCAACCTCACCACTTTACCTCTTCCTACCCATAAAGCTTTGCTAGTCTTGATACCCATGGTTATGGGATTGCTGAGTCCTCGTGGCTCACAGATACTACAACACCAGATGCAGGTTCAGCCGAGAATGATGCAGGAGCTGGTTCAAAGCTTAACTGGGAGCTCGATGAAGAGCGTGGCCGTATGCTTGTGACGTTTTCGACGATCAGTAGTGGTTTCTACTAGGATTCGATCTAGACGTGTGGATTTATGTTGTTTGGTATCTTGTCTTTTGGATCTTACCCTTAGATGGGCTGTGATGTTTTGAATGATGTCTTGCTTATGTAATGTATTGTGTGAAGTGGCGAGTGTAAGCCAACTATCTCCTTTTGCAATTTAATCCCTCTTTTACATGAGTCGTGCAAAGATACCAAACTTGCGATCATTCCAGAATGGGCTTATATCTTTAAGTCGTGCCTCGACACGTAGGAGATATAGTCCCATCCTGGGCATTACAATCAGGCCCATTTTCAAGCAGGGGAGCAGCCAAGGCTAACTCTGAATCAACTCAAGCATTTGGGGGTTGTTTATGCTCTTCGTCGGCATCGTCATTCTTCAGTTGGAGCAAAATTGGAAAGGAGGAAAAAAAAAGGTCAATACAGTTATAGCAAAATTTCCAATAGGTGTACAGTTTTAGTCGCTGATTTTGTATGGACAAAGTTTCCATTATATCTCTTGATGCTCTTGATGCATTCAGATTTTTGAAAAATTCTATCATTGTTACTCCAGATTCTGCACAGTTGTAAGCAATGAGCATATTCTCCTGCCTTTTTGCAATATCTAATAAACATATAGAGAATGATCAGTTGTTGATATGTTTTTGCTCTTGATTACTTTCAGTTTATCTTTTGTCACTCCATTAGAGAGAACATTTACTCCAAATTTCTGAACTTTAATGATATCTCTACTGCTTTACTTCAACATTTTCATTGTTTATTGGTTTAAACAGCGAGGCATATTGGTTTTCTTCAACTAAAGAAAGGCATGCTATCTGGACATACTCCATGCTAGATACTGTTGCTTATATGTTCAGGGGTACTAAAAATGCACAGTGCTCATATGTTCATAGATATAGACAGAGCTAACCAAATGTTCAGAAGATCCTTACTGTAACCAAAGCATATGCTAGCTATTGTTTATTGCTTTGCCTATGTTCCTTTATTTTTGAGAATGAGCTAGCTTCCGAAGAAATAAAATGGATACTGTATTAGTAAAAAAAAATGGCTCACTTGTTCTTGGCAAAAAATCTGGACTGGCTGCTGTCATCGCCTCCTTTGTTGATTTGAAGCAGCAGCAGTACGGCAAGAATTGAAGCAGCAGCAACACAACAATAGCAGCAGCAGGCAATTCTGGAGAAAAGAGGAACAACATATCAGTTGAAATAGGAGCAGTAGATCATCATCAGAAATAGCAGCAGCTTGTCGGTGGCCTGGGAGTCATCAGCGAACCATCGAAATCAGCCTTCTTACCAACGATGAACTTCCTGATGACCTAAAACTGGTCGATTTGTAGGCGGCGCTGCGGAACTCCTCGCCCTTCTTGCACGCGCCCTCCAGCACCTGCAGCTTGTACGCCATGTTTTTTTAATCTAGTTTCCTGTGTTATGCTCCAGGCTTCATTTTTTTGCTTTTGATGATTGTAGATAGCAGAGCAATTAGCTAAAGACCTTAACGATGCAGATCCTAGACCAGCAGTGCTAACTGCTGACCGATGTCAATAAATTAACTACCACTATTTTCTTCCCCCGAGAAACCCACAAACATTTAACATAAGCATCAAATTCATCACCCAAATTACCCAAAACACATAAGAACAACCGTTCAGACTTCGGTATACATGCTACAGCAGCCAGCGGCAATCAAATTTAAACATCCATAGTGCATACTCCATAGGCACTGATCCTGATAAAATATCTTGATAGCCTGCTACTGTACAAAAAGGGAACATGCATTTAAGTTAGATCCGCCCATGAATACAGGTAAGAACCATGACAACCAAAACTGAACCAAGCATTTTTTTACTTCATTTTGAAATTTGAACCTCAATCGAAACAAGAGTTTTCCTTTTTGAAACTCAATCAAACCACTATAGATTGACAACGTGAGGAACTGAGGACTTACCATATTGGAGGCTTGGAGATGGACGAGATGAGCAGTGAACTGACACGCCCGCCAGCCGCTGCAGAAGACCGGAGTGCCCAAGGAGCCGCCAAATCAGAGAACCAAGACGAGGGAGGTGCGCTGTGCTAGGAGGCCGGCGGCCAGGACCTCGGAGAGGGAGGCTCGCCATGCTTGGGAAGCCAGGAGCGGGGACTGGGCATTGGGAGGGGAATCGGGAGGGAAAGGCAGGTAGGAAGCTTGGGATGAAGGTTGTGGAGCTCGATCCGCGGGCGGATGTGGAGGAGGCGATGCCGCGCGACAGGTCGGGCCCCTCGCCGGATAACACGCCACCCGGTTTTGGCGGTGGCGACTGAACCTAGCCGGCCGCCGCTGCCGGCAGCGGAGGGAGGTGGAGTCCCCAGGGCGCCACGCGATGGGGCGCTCGGCGACCTCAGTCATGGGTGGTGGGTGGGAGCGTCGCCTAGGTGGATTGATCTGGAGGATCTCCAGGAAGACGAGACGAGACAGAGAGGAGGATGCGTTCTTGCGAAGCAATCAGGACGAGCGCGGGGCTCGATGCCAATGAGGAAAGCGACACATGCGAGAGGGCTCCGACCACGCGAGGTGGAGAGGAATACGTGCCTTGCCTTCACAGAGAAGGAAACAATTTTTTTCTTCTTCTTCTGTTTTGCCTTTTTTCTCTTCTCGATTCAATTGGCCACCACAAATAGTAATCAGGTGCCAACGTGGACACCACCAGAGGCCGCACCTTGCGCGACTCTTATAGTGTTTAATGTGACTTTCAACATTTATTCAACCTGATTATTATTTATTTAAATCAACTCGGAGTTATTCATATTATTAATGTTTGTGACGGGGAATAACTGATGCGGAATTTCACTCGAGGAAGTAATACTCGAGGTGTCGAGGACGACTGTGATGGAATACAATAGAGGAATTAACAGGGATAGACTCTACTGAAATTTATATATACATACGTATTTTTGCTCGCCTGGGGGGCATATGATCAAAGGCGCGCGAACTGGGGGGGTGTTTATCATCAATTGCCCGCTCAAGAGTTGACCCGAAACTTCAGACTCAGATTGATTTGCTCGCCTCGCGCCGCCAAACGCCAGGTCTTCCCCACTCGTCATCGGCCATCAGCCAGCGTCGAGCGCCCCAAATCCGCTTACTTCGCCCGGCGCTCGAGGCCCGATCTCCAGCCGCCCCTCCGCAAGTAGCTCGCTTGCAGCCGCGTCGAGCAGCTAGCGGTCCGCGCTGGTGGCGGCCGTCATCCTCATCTGTTGTATCACCATACCTCGTCGCCATCGCTCTGTTAGCTCTGATGTTTTTCCGAGCCTCCCACTTCGGGTCATCAGGTACACGGGCTAGTTGCAGATGGCTGCTTGGAATTTTTCAGGCTTATCCCCTGCTAGTGCTCAACACCATCGAAGGAATTTCTTTTTCTATACTGAACTTTGTGGATAGATGGCCTCCAGTAGCGTTTTCACTGATTTGCTCAGGAACTATAAGTCAGATGGCACAAACTACACTGTTTGGAAAAGAAACATTGTGTTTCTGCTCATGGTTGAGAATACATATACTATGTGATTTACTGCCGAGCCTGCAGCTCCTCGCTAATGATGCTAGTGATGAGGAATTAATTATCTACACACGTTATCTGCCACTCGGATTGAGGAAGGAGACTGCAACCACTGCGGAACAAGCAGGAAGCTTGATTATTGCTGTTGTTTGTACATTACTACTTGGATGTTCAGGCGAATTGACGAACTGAGACAGCTAGGTGCCTAGTAGTTGATTTTTGCCTGTGAATCTTCTTCAAATTTTCACGGCAGAAGGAAGAAAGGTTTTAATCTCTGGTCGCCATGGAAATTTTACGGTTTGGAAAAGATAAATCAATGTTCTTTGTTTTTTTTGGAGAAAACAATCCGGAAGAGACCAAAATATAAGTGCCACTGTTGTGGAAAAGAAAATATAGTGTGGATAAAAAATGGCTCTTTATGCCAGGACCATGCTATTATTATTATTATTGGGGCTTTAAAATAATAGTGAACAAATTGCATGGAAAATTAGTGCAATTTGGATTCTTTTATGGTGTGATATCTCCTAGGATATATATATATATAAATGGTTGTGTACTCCTGGAAGTACGTACTACCGCTCCTCATATACCATATAGATAAATCTTTTATACCTCTTTATTATTTTTAATATACTTCATTATTAATTATTAGATACCCCAAAATGATTTTCATGAAAAAAATTATGCGAGTCTACATATTTTAAATATTTACGTATATACTGATGTGTTTGTACGTGAAAAGGGTATATTACAAAAAGTACGTCGCAGATGATATTTTTTCAACAAAACTCGTATTAGGGTATCTTACAATATTTAATGAAGTATATTAAGAATGATAAAAAGGTATAATTAATGCGTATATGAGGTATATTGAGGATGGGAGTACATACTCCTAGAGTACAAAAGAGGTTATATATGGGATTGACTATTCGTCACTACGTAAATTTGGTATAAGAAAATTAAAAAATAGGTTATAAGACAAGAAAATTTGGAGTTTATGTATATTTTACACTATGTTTTTACGTTTCTAATTTTACATAACATAAAATATTTTTTACAGCGATTATATATTTTCTTATGGTCTCTTTTTACGTCAAAAATAAGACAAAACTTACGGAACATAAAATTACCGTGCATTGGTGGTAAAATAGAGGAGGGTGAAGAATAATTATTCCTCACCCAGAACGACGAATAGTCAATCCCATATATATATATATATATATATATATATATATATATATAGGTTATTTCAAACACTATGCCAAATTGGGCGGAATAATCAACTTTTGTTTTTACAACCTAAGTGGTCATTTAATATGCAATACGGTATATTATTTGCTCTATGGAGGAAGACATAAACTCTTCGAGGGAAGGTGTAATGCCCAGGATGGAGCTATATCTCCTACGTGTCGAGTCACGACTTAGAGACATAACCCCATGCTGGAATGATCGCAAGTCTGGTATCTTTGCACAACTCATGTAAAAGATGGGGATGGAAAACATAAAATAGTTGGCTTACACTCGCCACGTCACACAAATACAATACATGTCTCAAACATCATTCAATAAAACATCACAGCCCTCTAAGGGTAAAATCCAAATGACAAGATACCAAACATAATTTAAAACCACAGGTCGGATCGAATCCTAGTAGAAGTCTCCACTACTGATCATCAGGATAACGAACATAGTATCGACTATTCTCCTCGTCATACTCCCAGTCTAGCTCGGTGCCATCACCTGGATAGCTCACCACTGGACCTGCATCTGGTGTGGTGAAGTAACTATGAGCCACAGAGGACTCAGCAATCCCGTTCCCGGGTAACAAGACTATTTAAGCCTTGGGAGAGGATAAGGCTGAAGAAAAGAATAAGTGTCTGCAGCAGCAACTAGCACTAGCTTACGTGAGAGAGTGCGAGAAGAGAAGTGCCTCGGTCGAGAGGTGATCACGAAGTGATCCTAGTCTAAAGCTCAACAAACATAACCCCACCGTGTTCAACTCCCGAATCCCTATTCGGAAATTGACAGTCACGGTACACACGCTGGTAGTGTATTAGAACAATGTGTCAAGTTATCTACAACCGGATATTAACAAGCTCCCATCTGCCACATAACCGCGGGCACGGCTTTCGAAAGTTCATAACCCTGCAGGGGTGTTCCAACTTGGCCCATGACAAGCCCACGATCCGCGGAGTCGCAACTCCAAAGTGGGAAGACCCGAGTATTCTCGGAATCCCGTGCTCAAGATACTCCGAATTAAGGTAAGGCTAATCCAGCAAATCCTCCCGGTGTGCAGACACCCTGATAGTAGCCGCGCGTATCTCGTCTCAGGCCACGACCGGATGGGCGATCCCACCGGTTTTTACCAGACCTCGAGTTCCCTCGAGGTGGCCCCGCGTAACCCCCAGTTTGGACCAACACTCATGTGGAGCACTGGCCCGGGTTGTAGAATTAAGAAAGAGGGTTAATTACTCCCTATGCAAGTTTTATTAGTTATTAGGCAAATAGTACCAATGTTGGGACTTGCTGGAAAAGACTTAGCACTTAGCGGTTTATCGAGGGGGCCCCATAAACCCCAACCGTGTGAGGAACGCATAATCAAAGAACATAACACCGGTTTAAACGGTTCCTAACGGCATGAGTGGAACAAATCACCAAGCAAAAGGCTTAGCCTTCCACCCTTGCCAATATATAGATGATTTCATTTTAAGCATTTATATAGTGTGATATAACCCAACAAAACTTCAACATGAAGCAAGCATCTTCAATCTTCACCTGCAACTAGCAATGCTATAAGAGGGGCTGAGCGAAGCGTACTTAGCCAAGCAACGGTTTGCATAGGTAGGGTGGTTAAACAGGTTTATGGCTACAAGTAGGAGGCTGACAGGAAGAACAGGGGCATCGAGGCAAAACTATAGATCGGAACTACTAGCAATAGGCAAAGATAGTAATGTTATCGGGGTTCGGTCATCTTGCCTGAAGAGTAGTCGTTCGGATCGTAAGAAGGGTCCTCGTGCTCAACCTCGTTGGAAACCTCGTGCTCGTACTCGTACTCGGTCTCAGCTTCCGGCTCTAAACAATACATTCACACAAGGCACGAATCAACAAGATGCAATGCGCACACCAAAATGATGGATACATGATGGATGCACTATGAGAGCACACGGAGCACGGAAAAATAGCACTCAAGCAAAAGGCTTCAAAACATGATAACAATAGGAGATTATGAATCTACACGGAAAATCAATCAAGTTTCATATAAGACTCGCTGAAATCGGAGCTGCGGGCTAAAAGTTATGCCCGAAACAAGAAACATGCGAAAGCTGAAAATTACAGCAACATAGCAACTTCGGAGCACTAGAAAAATAAGCTACAACACTCAAACAACATGGCAAAGAGCATGAACACACTGTTCAAGATATCTTCCGATATGCCGATAAATCGGCCGATTTATCGCTTATCGTTGTCTGGCCGATAAGATAAATCGGCCGATAAATGAGCCGATATGGTGATAAATCGGCCGATATGCCGATAAACTGGCCGATTTATCCCTCATCATGGGTCGACCGATAAGTTCCCGATAAGCGATATCCCCAACATTGCATGAACATAAACTAGACATATCCTACAGCAAATAAGTCCAAAGGTGCACCCCCAAAGGAGCCACGGATCAATAGCAACAAGCTTGGACATATTGAACTTGACAATAAAATCCTGACAGCATAATTTATTGAAACTTTGGAGCAAAAGTTAAACATGCTACAGCCACTCAAATAAGCATGTGAGAACATGAATGGATAGCCAACAATATATACAACAAGGAACCATCAAGAATCACTCCAAAACTATCATGGTTTGTCCTAGAGCAGCACGCAAACATGGCATCGGAACATTACAGATTACAGACTTAGTGAAAATCCACTAAGTGTTAAAACAGCAGTTTCATCATGGCATCTAAAAGAGCAAGTTTAAGTCACCTCGAAACTAAACATGGCAAGTGGTAAGCACCACATCAAAGTACACATGATGGTGATTCTGAAACATACAAGCATACATCATGGAGATAAACACAACGATAGCAATGAGCTCAACAAGATAGCATTTCATAACAAGTTAAATAACTAAACAGCCACATAGCACTTTGCAACGAGGATAAACATGACAATAATAAATCTATCATGCAACCTAACACAAACAGCTTGTAGAGCATGGCAAGACGAACACGTGGACATGTCATTTGCATCATTCGGACAAACGAGCTACAAGATATCACTATGCAAAGATGGCATAAAAATATCACATAGCAGCAGTTTATATCGGGATGCACTCTTGCAACAGAAAAATAAGCATCTAGATGACCTCTAACATGCATGGCACAATGGAATGAAACGTAGTGCTAATCACCACGAACGTCTGGACACCTCATTTGCGCAAATCGGAGAACACACACAAAGTTATCGTAGTTTGAATATTGCATCAGAGAAGGAAAAACTGGGACTTAGGATTTGAAATCAACCTCTCAGGCAAACAGATCTGGAGTCAACGCGGGCTCGCGGGGCGTGGATCGGGTCGGTGTGCTAGCGGATCGGGCTTCGCGACTCGAATCCGGGCGGAGTGGGCTGTTGGGTCGGACCCGTTAGCGGCGGCGGCGGGGAGATCGGGCGATCCCGCAGCCTCGTGCGGCGCGGCGCTGCAGATCGCCGAGGAAGCTGGGCTGGCCACCGCGGCTCGTGGAGACGAGGAACTGGGCCTCGCGGCTGGCCCAGTGAAGACCGGCTCGCGCTGGCGAAGGGATACGGGCCCGGGGCGCCGGCTGGCCCGCGAAGAGGCTGGCGGAGAGGCGGGACAATTGGGCCGCGCGGCGGGGAGCGGCTTGGGCCCGCGGCGGTGAGGCCTGGCGATGCTGGAGGCGAGGCGGCCTCGGTGCGGCTGGGGCGAACGGACGGGCCGTCGGGCCTTGCGGGAGGCGGCTGGCGACGTGAACCGGGAGGGGCCCGAGCTGGCGGTGCGGGAGCGATCGGTCGAAGCGGCTCGATCGCCCAGGCGCGGGGCGTTGACCTGAACCAGATCGGGGATTCCTCCCGATCCAGCGAAGAAAGCGGCGGCGGATCGGTTTTCTTCGAAGGAAAACGGCGGCGGGTCTTGGCTTGCGAGGAGGGAACTCCAAGTGGCGATCTGGAACTGGTCAGATCCGAAAATTGAGGGGAGGAGGAGCTAGAGGTAGGTGGAGGGAGTGTAGGCTGCCAAAAATGGCATGGGGATGTTATATATATGGTAGGTGCTAGGGTTTGAGGGATTTGGGGTGTTTTAGAGCCCTCCGATCGCGATCCGACGGATCCGATCGCGAGGGGTGTTAGGATGGGCCAAGAGGAGGGAAGTGGGCTGTTGGAGGGGTGTCTTGGGCCTCAAAGTGGAGGCACTTTGAGCCCACACGAATAACTGTTGGGGAAGCAAACGGACTCGAAACGTGACGAGATTTGACAGGCGGGTTACACACACCAAAACAACAACACACGACAAGTCTCGCGCCAAACCGGTAACGTTACCCGGCCAAACACCAAAGTAGGCCTACGGGACGCCACGGACATGTGAGTGAGCTCCGGAACGCGAAACGGACAACGGGAAGGAACGCGTGGAACCGGATACAACCGACAACACAAATGCAATGCGATGCACATGTCTACATGATATGAATGAATGACACACACACACACACAACAAAACGACGAAAACCCGAAAGACAAAGGACCCGGAATGGAATAGATGAAGCCACAGATATATTATATGCCCAAAAGGGAAAGTATTACATCCGGGGCATTACAAACTCTCCTCTACTGCAAAAAGATCTCATCCCGAGATCTAGGACTGGAAAAAGGAAGGGTACTCAGAACGAAGATGATCTTCTCGTTCCCACGTAGCCTCTCGGTCGGTGTGATGTGACCACTTGACTTTCAAGAATTTGATGGACTTGTTGCGGGTCTTGCGCTCGGTTTCTTCGAGAATAGCAACGGGATGCTCTCGGTAAGACAGGTCTTGTTGAAGATCAATCTTTTCAAACAAAATCATGCGTTCAGGTGCCTTGAAGCATTTACGGAGTTGAGACACATGGAACACATCATGAACATTGGCGAAGTTGGGAGGGAGCTCAAGTTGATAGGCTAGATCGCCTCTTTTGCCAAGAATCTTGAAAGGCCCGACGTATCTAGGAGCAAACTTTCCTTTGATACCGAATCTTTGGGTGCCCTTCATCGGAGAAAAACGGAGATAGACATGATCATCAATGTTGAATGCCAAATCACGATGCTTGCCATCATAGTAGCTCTTCTGACGCGACTGAGCGGCCTTGAGATTCTCACGTATGACTTTGCACATTTCTTCGGCTTCTGAGATCAAGTCATTGCCAAGAAGTTGACGTTCGCCTGTTTCAGACCAGTTGAGAGGTGTACGGCACTTTATGCCATAGAGGATTTCAAACGGAGCTTTGCCTGCACTTGCTTGAAAGCTGTTGTTGTAAGAGAACTCGGCAAATGGAAGGCAATCTTCCCATTTCATGCCAAAAGATATGACACAGGCTCTAAGCATATCTTTTAGAATCTGATTCACTCGCTCGACTTGACCACTGGTCTGAGGATGGAAAGCAGTGCTGAACCTGATCTTAGTGCCCATGACGGACTGAAAGGAGTCCCAGAACTTTGAAGTGAACAAACTTCCACGGTCTGAGGATATAACTTGAGGAATGCCATGTAAAGACACAATTCTAGAAGTGTACAACTCTGCCAATTGAGCTGCATTGATGGATTCTTTGACTGGAAGGAAGTGAGCGACTTTGGTAAGCTTGTCAATCACCACGAAGATAGAATCATTCCCTCTTTTGGACTTAGGAAAGCCAGTGACGAAGTCCATTTCAATGTGGTCGAACTTCCAGTCGGGAATAGGAAGAGGTTGGAGAAGACCGGCTGGACGTTGATGTTCTGCTTTCACTCTCCTGCAAACATCACATTCATTCACGAATTGGGCAATCTCCCTTTTCATGCGTGTCCACCAGTAAGACTGCTTGAGGTCTTGGTACATCTTGGAACTGCCAGGATGAATGGAAAGGAGAGAATCATGTGCTTCTTCCATTATGAGCTTCCTGAGATCACCTTTGGGAACAACGAGTCTGTCCTCGAAGAACAAGGTATCTCTCTCATCAACACGAAAGCACTTGTATTTAGGAGTGCCCTTTGCAATACCATGTTTCACCTTCTGCACCATGGCACCACTGAGTTGGGCCTCACGGACCTGATCTTCCAAGGTAGGAGCAATTAGAAGATTTACAAGAAAACCCTGCGGAACAACTTGGAGGTTGAGTTTCCTGAAAGCTTCACAAAGCTCAGGCTGGAACGGCTTGATAAGAAGGCTGTTGCAATATGCCTTTCTGCTCAAAGCATCTGCAATCACATTCGCCTTGCCAGGAGTGTATTCAATGCTGGGATCATACTCTTGTATCATCTCAACCCAACGAGTCTGGTGGAGGTTCAGATTCGGCTGTGTGAAGATATACTTCAAGCTTTTGTGATCAGTGAAGATGTCGACTTTCCTGCCCAACAACATATGTCTCCACGTAATCAAAGCATGTACCACAGCTGCTAGCTCGAGATCATGTGTGGGATAGTTCTTCTCACTTGGCTTGAGCTGACGAGAAGTGTATGCCACAATTCTCTTATCTTGCATAAGCACACCACCAAGACCTTGAAGAGAAGCATCACAGAATACTTCATAGGGCTTGGACTCATCTGGAGGAGTAAGAACTGGAGCAGAGACGAGCTTTTCTTTGAGAGTTTTGAATGCCACTTCACACTCTGGAGACCAAACGTATTTGACATTCTTCTGAAGCAAGTTGGAAAGAGGCTTGGCAATCTTGGAGAAGTTCTCAACGAACCTTCTGCAATAGCTGGCAAGACCCAGAAAACTGCGGAGTTGCTTGACGTTCTGAGGAGCTTCCCAGTTGACAATTGCTTCAACTTTCTCGGAATTAACCGCAATACCGTCAGCTGAGATGATATGGCCCAGGTACAAAACCTTATCGAGCCAGAACTCGCACTTGGAGAACTTGGCATAGAACTTATGCTCACGAAGTCGATCAAGAACCAGACGTAAGTGCTTTTCGTGATCTTCTTCATTCTTGGAAAACACCAGAATATCATCCAATACACAAGCACAAACTCGCCAGTATAGGGGTTGAAGATGTAGTGCATCATCCTCGAAAAGGTAGGAGGAGCATTGGCGAGACCAAAGGACATGACTGTATACTCATATGAACCAAAACTTGTTTTGAAGGCAGTCTTAGGAATGTCTTTCTCGCGAATGCGAATTTGGTGATAGCCCATTCGGAGGTTGAGCTTAGAGAACACTTTAGCTCCTTTGAACTGCTCGAAGAGTTCGTTGATGTTGGGGAGCGGATACTTGTTCTTTATTGTCTTCTTGTTCAATGGCCGGTAATCAACGCAGAGACGCTCCGTGCCATCTTTCTTCTTGACAAATAAGACACCACAGCCCCAAGGAGACGTACTAGGCTTGATGAGACCCATACGCTCCTGTTCATCAAGCTGCTTCTTCAATTCCTTCAGTTCGTCAGGAGAGAGCTTGTACGGACGCCGGCATGCTGGCTCAGTACCCGGCTCGAGTTCAATGACAAATTCCACCTAACGGTGTGTAGGCATGCCTGGAAGTTCTTCAGGAAAGACATCTTGATATTCGTTCACCACCGGAATTTGAGATATGGCATTAATTTCGCCCTTATCATTGAGAGAGAAAAACCTGATAGTGTTATCCCTGGAGGCAAATATAATCACATCTTCATCAGGATGAGTCATCTTGACTTCCTTCTGTGCACAATCAATGTGAGCATCATGCTGAGAAAGCCAATCCATTCCGAGGATGAGGTCGATGTCAGAATTACCAAGAACCACCGGAGAAGCCAAAAATCGATAATCACCCATGCGAATAGAAACATCCGGAGCATATATCTTTGAATGCAATAGTTTGCCTGGAGAAACAACTGACAATTCCCTTGGCAAACTTCTGGTGACAATGTTGCGCTTGGATGCAAATGGATATGACATGAAAGAGCATGTAGCACCCGAATCAAATAACACTTTAGCTGGAAAAGAGTTAACTGGAAGGTTACCCAAAATGACATCAGAAGAATTCTCCGCTTGCGCTGCATTCATCAGATTGACCCTTGCAGACTTTGGATCATGCTTGACAATAGCTGAACTCACAGGCGGAGGAGGTGGAAGACGCTTCGGGTTCGGACATCTGTTGGCATAGTGACCTTTCTGAGTGCATTTGTTGCAAGTCACTTCTGAGAGAGGACAAAAATGAGAGCCACTTGACTTGGAGCCTTGAGACTGAAACTGGTTCTTCGACTGGTTGCTCGGGTTGGGTGGGTGGGAGAAACCACATCCACTAGAGTTCTTGTTGTTGGAGTTGTTGAAAGGAGCTCGAATCACCGGAGGAGGAGGAAGCCAAAATTTCTGTTGTTTCGAGACCATCTGAGACGATGAGGAAGAGTGAACGACATCTCGAATCCTCTTTTTAGAAGCCTCCATCTTAAGCTGAGCTGCCTCTTGTTTCAAAGCCATGTTATAGAATTTGTCGAATTCCTCGGGCTCGAACAAGGTGAGAGCAAGTTGAAGTTCATCTTTGAGACCTCCACGGAACTGGTAGATTTTGCTCTTGGCGTCAGGAATGTCTTGCTTAGCATAGCGGGCGAGGTTTTGGAACTTGACATTATACTGATAGACTGTCATAGAGCCCTGCTTCAGGTTGTGGAATTGCTCACGCATACCCTCGATGACACTTGTAGGAATGTGGTGAGAGCGAAAGTCCTTGCAGAAATCCTCCCAAGAGATCACACGACCTGGTCTGGAGTCTTTGTACTGCTGCCACCAGTCAGCTGCTTGGTCTTTGAGTTGGAAGGCTGCAAACTTCACATAATCCTCTTCTCTTACGTTACTGCACTCAAAATGCTTCTTTATGTCGGTTAACCAATCTTCAGCATCAAGAGGGTCGACACAGTAACTGAAAGCTTTAGGATTATTGGCCAAGAACTGGTTGAGGGTAGCATGGTGCTGCTGGTTGAAGAAATTGCCTTGATTCCCTGGAACACTCTGATTAGCTTGATTAGCTTGCATCTGCTGCATCATCTGCATCAACATCTGGGTGTTCTGAGCTGTAGTCTGCATAATCGCTCTCCAAGCCTCAGGCGGAGGAGGAGGGGAAGGAGGACGATCTGGGACCTCTTCCGCCTCTGGGTTAGCGTTGGGAACTTTTTTCGGAGCCATCCTGAAAGAGATGACCACGAATCAGCAATTGATTGATAGAAGGTATAAGCTGAATCAATGGAATGAATTGCAACATAGTCTTCACAATAATCATTCGAACAATAGGGACGAATGAAATCCTCAGTTTAGTGATAACAACAATCTTCACGAGAAGCCACATAGGGGACAAAAGGTAAAATAAGAAAAACAACAAGGTACGGATGGAAACAAACACAAGATAGGAGCTTCGTTCTAACATCTTTGTGCTGAAAGCATATGAATGCGTTACGAAAGGGTTTTGCAATCCCCGGATCAGCATAGCCAAGGACCCTTTAAGATGCAACTCCCGATCGGAACATCGGTCATAATACCACTTCACTCAATGTAGAACCCCGAACTCGCTAACCTGCATTCGTTGGAAGAATGCCTACGATCTACTGGATAAACACACCTATGAATTTCCGAAAGATTCCAGTTATGCAATCAGGTGTTGGGGATACAGGGGAAGCACCGCGCAATCAACTCTAAACCTACATCCAGCTGTATCCATCCTTCAACACATAACCAGTCTTTCTCGGAAACTGTTTACCTCGGACCTTCGAAAAACATCCACTATAACAAGCTATGGCAATACTCCCGAACTACCTCCCCAGTACTAGGTGATGTCGGGGTTATCTTGCCACTAACCGTATAGGAGAGATTTTCGATGTCGGCCGTCTTAAGTATTTAGTACTGCCGCGATATGCTTGTGACGACAATACCCCGAAGCTCAACTCCCCGGGACACTGCCACAACCCCTAATGTCAGGAGGCATCGAGAACAATATTCTCGTCACAAGAACATCGAAACAATCCCAGAATACTCGCGAGATTCCTAAAAAAAATTTGGTGCAATTTTTGAAGATAGAAGAGACAAGAGTAGTCGTCAGGAGTCCTCACCAGAGAGAAAGGGGATGAGAAGCAAAGAAATCCTACTCTCCGATATAATATATGACTCAAAAATATTTTCAGTGTGTGCCTAGACTCGACCGTCAACGATTCGATCAATCAGTGGGGGCTCCTAGGTGGGAGAAGGCTCTGAATACCAACTTGTAATGCCCAGGATGGAGCTATATCTCCTACGTGTCAAGGCACGACTTAGAGACATAACCCCATGCTGGAATGATCGCAAGTCTGGTATCTTTGCACAACTCATGTAAAAGATGGGGATGGAAAACATAAAATAGTTGGCTTACACTCGCCACGTCACACAAATACAATACATGTCTCAAACATCATTCAATAAAACATCACAGCCCTCTAAGGGTAAAATCAAATGACAAGATACCAAACATAATTTAAAACCACAGGTCGGATCGAATCCTAGTAGAAGTCTCCACTACTGATCATCAGGATAACGAACATAGTATCGACTACGCTCCTCGTCATACTCCCAGTCTAGCTCGGTGCCATCACCTGGATAGCTCACCACTGGACATGCATCTGGTGTGGTGAAGTAACTGTGAGCCACAGAGGACTCAGCAATCCCGTTCCCGGGTAACAAGACTATTTAAGCCTTGGGAGAGGATAAGGCTGAAGAAAAGAATAAGTGTCTGCAGCAGCAACTAGCACTAGCTTACGTGAGAGAGTGCGAGAAGAGAAGTGCCTCGTTCGAGAGGTGATCACGAAGAGATCCTAGTCTAAAGCTCAACAAACATAACCCCACCGTGTTCAACTCCCGAATCCCTATTCGGAAATTGAAAGTCACGGTAAACACGCTGGTAGTGTATTAGAACAATGTGTCAAGTTATCTACAACCGGATATTAACAAGCTCCCATCTGCCACATAACCGCGGGCACGGCTTTCGAAAGTTCATAACCCTGCAGGGGTGTTCCAACTTGGCCCATGACAAGCCCACGATCCGCGGAGTCGCAACTCCAAAGTGGGAAGACCCGAGTATTCTCGGAATCCCGTGCTCAAGATACTCCGAACT
Organism: Secale cereale; assembly: GCA_902687465.1. Taxonomy (NCBI): domain Eukaryota; kingdom Viridiplantae; phylum Streptophyta; class Magnoliopsida; order Poales; family Poaceae; genus Secale; species Secale cereale. The sequence continues at coordinate 378,749,041 of LR738714.1, read as the reverse complement.
AAGGTAAGGCTAATCCAGCAAATCCTCCCGGCGTGCCGACACCCTGATAGTAGCCGCGCGTATCTCGTCTCAGGCCACGACCAGATGGGCGATCCCACAGGTTTTTACCAGACCTCGAGTTCCCTCGAGGTGGCCCCACGTAACCCCCAGTTTGGACCAACACTCATGTGGAGCACTGGCCCTGGTTGTAGAATTAAGAAAGAGGGTTAATTACTCCCTATGCAAGTTTTATTAGTTATTAGGCAAATAGTACCAATGTTGGGACTTGCTGGAAAATACTTAGCACTTAGCGGTTTATCGAGGGGGCCCCATAAACCCCAACCGTGTGAGGAACGCATAATCAAGGAACATAACACCGGTTTAAACGGTTCCTAACGGCATGAGTGGAACAAATCACCAAGCAAAAGGCTTAGCCTTCCACCCTTGCCAATATATAGATGATTTCATTTTAAGCATTCATATAGTGTGATATAACCCAACAAAACTTCAACATGAAGCAAGCATCTTCAATCTTCACCTGCAACTAGCAATGCTATAAGAGGGGCTGAGCGAAGCGTACTTAGCCAAGCAACGGTTTGCATAGGTAGGGTGGTTAAACAGGTTCATGGTTACAAGTAGGAGGCTGACAGGAAGAACAGGGGCATCGAGGCAAAACTATAGATCGGAACTACTAGCAATAGGCAAAGATAGTAATGTTATCGGGGTTCGGTCATCTTGCCTGAAGAGTAGTCGTTCGGATCGTAAGAAGGGTCCTCGTGCTCAACCTCGTTGGAAACCTCGTGCTCGTACTCGTACTCGGTCTCAGCTTTCGGCTCTAAACAATACAATCACAAAAGGCACGAATCAACAAGATGCAATGCGCACACCAAAATGATGGATACATGATGGATGCACTATGAGAGCACACGAAGCACGGAAAAATAGCACTCAAGCAAAAGGCTTCAAAACATGATAACAATAGGAGATTATGAATCAACACGGAAAATCAATCAAGTTTCATATAAGACTCGCTGAAATCGGAGCTGCGGGCTAAAAGTTATGCCCGAAACAAGAAACATGCGAAAGCTGAAAATTACAGCAACATAGCAACTTCGGAGCACTAGAAAAATAAGCTACAGCACTCAAACAACATGGCAAAGAGCATGAACATAAACTAGACATATCCTACAGCAAATAAGTTCAAAGGTGCACCCCCAAAGGAGCCACGGATCAATAGCAACAAGCTTGGACATATTGAACTTGACAATAAAATCCTGACAGCAGAATTTTATTGAAACTTTGGAGCAAAAGTTAAACATGCTACAGCCACTCAAATAAGCATGTGAGAACACGAATGGATAGCCAACAATATATGCGACAAGGAACCATCAAGAATCACTCCAAAACTATCATGGTTTGTCCTAGAGCAGCACGCAAACATGGCATCGGAACATTACAGATTACAGACTTAGTGAAAATCCACTAAGTGTTAAAACAGCAGTTTCATCATGACATCTAAAAGAGCAAGTTTAAGTCACCTCGAAACTAAACATGGCAAGTGGTAAGCACCACATCAAAGTACAGATGATGGTGATTCCGAAACATACAAGCATGCATCATGAAGATAAACACAACGATAGCAATGAGCTCAACAAGATGGCATTTCATAACAAGTTAAATAACTAAACAACCACATAGCACTTTGCAACGAGGATAAACATGACAAGAATAAATCTATCATGCAACCTAACACAAACAACTTGTAGAGCATGGCAAGACGAACACGTGGCATGTCATTTGCATCATTCGGACAAACGAGCTACAAGATATCACTATGCAAAGATGGCATAAAAACATCACATAGCAGCAGTTTATATCGGGATGCACTTTTGCAACAGAAAAATAAGCATCTAGATGACCTCTAACATGCATGGCACAATGGAATGAAACGTAGTGCTAATCACCACGAACGTCTGGACACCTCATTTGCGCAAATCGGAGCAACACACACAAAGTTATCGCAGTTTGAATATTGCATCAGAGAAGGAAAAACTGGGACTTAGGATTTGAAATCAACCTATCAGGCAAACAGATCTGGAGTCAACGCGGGCTCGCGGGGCGTGGATCGGGTCGGTGTGGTAGCGGATCGGGCTTCGCGACTCGGATCCGGGCGGAGTGGGCTGTCGGGCCGGACCCGTTAGCGGCGGCGGCGGGGAGATCGGGCGATCCCGCAGCCTCGTGCGGCGCGGCGCTGCAGATCGCCGAGGAAGCTGGGCTGGCCACCGCGGCTGGTGGAGACGAGGAACTGGGCCTCACGGCTGGCCCAGCGAAGACCGGCTCGCGCTGGCGAAGGGATACGGGCCCGGGGCACCGGCTGGCCTGCGAAGAGGCTGGCGGAGAGGCGGGACAACTGGGCCGCGCGGCGGGGAGCGGCTTGGGCCCGCGGCGGTGAGGCCTGGCGATGCTGGAGGCGAGGCAGCCTCGGTGCGGCTGGGGCGAACGGGCGGGCCGTCGGGCCTTGCGGGAGGCGGCTGGCGACGCGAACCGGGAGGAGGCCCGAGCTGGCGGTGCGGGAGCGATCGGTCGAAGCGGCTCGATCGCCCAGGCGCGGGGCGTTGACCTGAACCAGATCGGGGATTCCTCCCGATCCAGCGAAGAAAGCGGCGGCGGGTCGGTTTTCTTCGAAGGAAAACGGCGGCGGGTCTTGGCTTGCGAGGAGGGAACTCCAAGTGGCGATCTGGAACTGGCCAGATCCGAAAATTGAGGGGAGGAGGAGCTAGAAGTAGGTGGAGGGAGTGTAGGCTGCCAAAAATGGCATGGGGATGTTATATATATGGTAGGTGCTGGGGTTTGAGGGATTTGGGGTGTTTTAGAGCCCTCCGATCGTGATCCGACGGATCCGATCGCGAGGGGAGTTAGGATGGGCCAAGAGGAGGGAAGTGGGCTGTTGGAGGGGTGTCTTGGGCCTCAAAGTGGAGGCACTTTGAGCCCACACGAATAACTGTTGGGGAAGCAAACGGACTCGAAACGCGACGAGATTTGACAGGCAGGTTACACACACCAAAACAACAACACCCGACAAGTCTCGCGCCAAACCGGTAACGTTACCCGGCCAAACACCAAAGTAGGCCTACGGGACGCCACAGACACGTGAGGGAGCTCCGGAACGCGAAACGGACAACGGGAAGGAACGCGTGGAACCGGATGCAACCGACAACACAAATGCAATGCGATGCACATGTCTACATGATATGAATGAATGCCACACACGCACACAACAAAACGACGAAAACCCGAAAAACAAAGGACCCGGAATGGAATAGATGAAGCCAGAGATATATTATATGCCCAAAAGGGAAAGTATTACATCCGGGGCATTACAGAAGGATTTGATCAAATATATTTGGTTGCACCTCGAAGAGGAAGATATAACATTTTATCAATGCAATTGGCAAAGAGGAAGGTATGTCTATAATTTGTATGCATGGAATTTTTCATCTATCACTATTTTTTCTAAATAGTTGTGTTGTGCATTCTGGTTATCATTTACCATGATATAATGTTTGACTTCCATGCAAACAATTCCAAGGAAATGCTAAAGTTAATAAACTTGGAATTGGAAATTATGCCCTCAAAACTCTGTTGTAGAGGAAAATTCAAAAAAAGGTGTCTATTATGACAATCACTTATTTAGGGAGGAAGATGGGAACCACTCCATGGAAAATTAAGGAAATTTGCTCTCACTTAATAGTATGCACATTGTTAATATTTGCATTAAATATGTACATGTCGCCACTTTTTCAAATAGTTGGATTGTGGATTTAAAATTATATGTATTATATTGCTAGAATACGATAGCAATTTTTGTTGGCCTACTAACAATACCAAAGGAAACTATATATATTGTGTGTTTTATCATTACTGCAAAATCTTACACTTTGGATTTGGAAGAATTTGCCATGAAACTCCCTGGTGGAGGAAAAGTATTATTGCTATAGGACACTCTATAACAAACTTCAGTGCGAAGTGATTTAATTTATTATTCTATCCTGGAATCTATTGATTATGGAATACTATTTGGAAAAGGAAGAGTGATAATAATGCCCAATGATAAAATTAGTGCATTATGGAATTTCAGACATGGTCTATTGTTTCTTGATGGTCAATTGGAAGTTGGCAACCCAAATTATTATTTGGGGAAGATAACTCCATAGAGAGGAGAACACATGCTTGGAACTTATTATTTTTTGTCATGGATGACTTGGTCACATATCATGGAAACGAATTGAGTGGCTTACTATTCCAGAATCCAAAACTTTAGTGGGAGGAATTTAGTTTTCTGAAGCTCATATATAACGGGTATTTAACTTTCATGCTTTTTCTTAAGGTGGAAGGAGATAAAAAGCTCCATATATGTCATTCTTTTATATATCCTTATGATATTTTTCGAACACTCCCACTAGAGGTCAGATTGTTTATTTCATTTCACTCATCGATGATTGCACTTTGTATGGTTATATGTTTTCCTTTCAATTTACAAGTCGGAAGGTTTTATTGTGATGTTCGCATGTTGTACTGAAGTGGAAAATCAATTGATTAAAGAATATCAAAATCTTAACAACTGATTGGTGGGAGAAGTACACTTCAGGAATATATCAATTGAATATGTAAAGAGCATGGAACTTCATTCACTATTGCAATATACCATATACTCCACCGAGATGGAGGAATTGAATTTTTTATATATACTCCCTCGTTGTTTGGAAGGAGCATTACACGTGTCATCTCTTCATGTCATTCTTCACAAAGCACAGTGACTCCTTATGGTCTGTAGACTGGAAGGAAGTATTTTATTTTGGCAGAAATTCTCAATTAATACAAAGCACACACCAGGAATTTGTTAAGTTTTTTTATTCTAGTGGATCAAGGGTATTTCTTTGATCCGGAAAAGGAAAACTAGTGGAAAGTGGGAGCACAATGTTTGTATGGATAATGATGGAATTATTGGCAATCATATTAGAAGATAATCTTGACCTCGAAGGAAACAACAAGTGTAACTCCTGACACTAACATGCTTATGATAAGTGGGAGGAAATAACTTGGAATATCATGTCTAGATAATTATCGTGTGTTTTTGGGGGAAGTGACTCTGAATTCTCAGAGGAATAACTGAAGTCTCCTAAGAAAGCTTTACTTTTCCATCAATGCAAGCTATGGGTGGAAGAAATGCGGGAAGGAATAAACTCAATGTGGAAGAATAATGTTTGGGAACTTATTATCTTACCAAACAACCGCAAACTTACGAAACAACCGCAAGGCCATTGTATGTGACTGTTTTTTAAGAAAATTTGGCTCACTGGAATATTAATTATAATGTCACTCTATTTATTAAATTATTTACACAAAGGGGAATATACTTTGTGGAAGTTCTTTCTTCGAAATTTAGGGAAAGTGGGAATAAAGACATGGTTTGCTAATTCAATATATTAATGTATAGTCTTATAACAAGCTTCACACCAATGGAATAACATGTCATATGGTTTTCTAAATGAAGCAATGTGGTCATCAGCTAATGCAAGTGTAAATTGTTTTGCATTGCTATTATATATGTTAATCATGTTTTTGTTGTTGTTTGCAATGATAAAGCCACATTGATGGAAGTAAAAGCTTGGTTATCTTATAAATTTCATATGAAAGGCATGTTTGAATCTTCCAATTATTTTGGGAGTGCAAATACATAGGATTGTTGTGATACACTTTCCTATGGAAAATAGCAAATCTGCTAAATCACATTGATAAAGGGAATCATACTCAGAAAGTAATTATGTTTGAACTCCTAAGAAAAAAAAAGAGGATAATACTGGATTGTATTGTATCTTCGCTATACAATCATACCTTAGCTACCGGAATTTATTGCTGCATTCAAGCGATAGAAGGAAATATGTGTGGCTAAGGGAATCTCACACATCATATGAGATCGTGGAATGTGCATCACAACCCGTCAACTATTCTGGAGTTCTTTTTTGGGGTTAAAAGTAAACACATTGAGGAAGTTGCCATTGTATACACGAGGTGTGTAATGATTAAACTCGGGTACGCATATTTCATTTATTTAACAATACTAATATGGTGCAGGTTCACTGACTATAGTTAAGAATTCTTTTCAAAACATGTTTACACATGGAACTTCAGTTATTAATTGAAATGTTTCAACCAAGTGGAGATGTTGGATATTTATGTGGCTTTCAACATTTATTCAACATGATTATTATTTATTTAAATCAAATCGAAGTTATTCATATTATTAATGTTTGTGACGGTGAATAACTGATGCGGAATTTCACTCGAGGAAGTAATACTCGAGGTGCCGAGGACGACTATGATGGAATGCAATAGAGGAATTAACACATATTTTTCCCGGGACATCACAGTGTGGAAGAGCTGTGTTTGTTTTGCAGGATCGGCTCTGCAGGCTGTTCCACATGATTAAGATTGGAAATTGATCTCACATATACAATGTAATCATGGCACATGACTCACACATGTGTGCTAGGGATTAGTATATTTAGACTCGGAAAACTGATATGTTTTATCATGGTTGGTAACATTGTACGGAGTTGTACGAATCTTTCCGAAAACAGATGGAATAATAAAACGCCTGAAAGTGGAGTCTACAAATAGGTTCTATCAGTCTCAATATGCATCGTGAGCGGCACCACGAAAAAGCCAGAGGAATTAAAGGATAGACCGCGTAGCCCACAATTTCTAACAGCCACGCCGTCGCTGACCGCGCCACCGGCCGCCGCGGCGGCTATGGCTTCATCCTCCTCCGCCGATGCTCATCCGGCCGCCGCGCCCTCGCGGACTCCTCCAAGCTCGTCGGGGGACCGCCCCGTTGCCTGCGAGTTCGTCTCGGTCGGTCCCGCCGGCCCTTCCCCCCGGAGGCACGGGCCGCAAGCTCTTAGTGGACAGGGTGCCCGCCCGCACCTCGATCGACGAGCTGAGGAGGTTCTTCTCCGAGTTCGAAGAGATCGAGGCAGGGTCCCTCGTCGCCGACCACGCAACCGGGCAGGGGATCGTCAAGGCGCTTGAGGAGCCGAGGAAGGTGTTCGATGGGTGCGAGCTCCACTGCAGGCACGCAGAGATGCAGACCAAGAGGAAGCATGCCACCGCCGATCCTGAAGACACCGGTTGGCAGAGAAATGTCACTCGTGGAGCGGCCTTTCCAATTTGAGATACTGTCAACTTTCTCCACGCAGTCGTTTCTAGGATCAAATTCGCCAGTGGCGAAGGAGATTACCTCAGCCAAGGTTCTAATCTGTCAGAATGCCATAACAGGGGCTGGCATCTGGAGTGCATTTACTCTGGCCGCGGTTCTGCCCTCTTCGCTGGGTTGGAACACATCGGATAAACATTCCAGAGTAGCAGTCTGCCTTCCGTAGGCCCGTTGACATTGGCATGCCGGGATGGTCAGGGGTCAACGAGAAAAGGCTTGACACAATGTCACCTTGGACAGTAGGTAAACATAACATGATCTCTTGCCAGCCAAGCGACGGAATAAGGACACAGTGAGTTTAGCAGACATCAGTTGCACATTACCATAGAACAGGTACTTTTCTTACTGAAAACAAGAAAGAGATTTCAGTCAGTCTCATGGTTTACAATTACCCCAGTTTTCATCACTTGATGTGCGATTCTCTCCAAAAGAATCCTGACTTTTGAATACTTAATGCAATAAGTCAGTAAGACCACACGTATAATCTGTGATGGAATGCATCTCTATCTAATTTTGCTCTGGTGTCACTTTTTATATGGTAGATGGATGAAGAGGCAAGATTGAGGAATCCACATCAAAATTCAGGGCTAATATTACAGTTTGCTGCCAGAAGGGGAAGCAACCTGTAATTTCTGCTAATTGAATTTGCTTCTCCTTGATGTAATTACGGTTTACTTTTTGGTCAACAAGCTATAATTTTTCTTATTTGGATCTCCTCTATGTTCGAAATTGCAAGGCTCTAAGAAATTCAGCTACTACATGTATAACCTTCTGCGATTTGTATGGTTGTAGCTAGCTACATGTATTACCTTCTGCGATTTGCCGATTTGTATGCTTGTAGGCTATATGACTATATGTATAACCTGGTGTGCTTTTTACGGTTGTATTCCATAGGAATTTTTTCTTCAGTGTTTCTGTACTCAATTTCAAAGGAAAAATCATTGACTTAAATTTCTAGGAATGGTTTCAATGCTTTTTCTATGGGGCCATCAGACATAGTTTCTTGCGCAGATACATGATTACATGAGACTGCAATTCTTAATTTTCTTATTTCTATGTTTTTTATGTGAATCAAAGAGGCGTTGACTTTGCAATTTTGATCACAAGGGCTGAAGAAATTAAGCTAGCACTTCCGCAGTTTCACTCCCTAAGCACCGATTAGTTGGTTAGGTCGTGTTTTCTTTCAGTCCCTGTATTAAGGTTTCTCGTACATATTTATTGTGTTTGAATACATTTCTAGCTGGTCTCAGGACATGCCCACCATGGAGGTTGTGCTGCAAGCCTGCAACAATGAAGGCAAGAAGAGCGTGCACCAAACAATGATGACATGATTGACATGCAGCAAAGGCCATAGTTTCTCCCTCACCTACTCGTCTGGGTAAGCCATTTCTCTGTGCACCTCACTTGCCTTGCAGACTGTTAAGCCAGGGAAGGTGCTCAATGAAATGCAAGAGTGAGGGCCGTTCACGCCATGGCATGGCGTGGCAGCATCGTGGATGCTGTGACAACTGTGGCCCCAAAGAGGAAGGCGTGGAGGACGTGCAGCATGGGCCATATGTCCCGGCCTCCTCGTGTGGTATAGCCGCTTTCTGCACAGCCTGTTGTTCTTGCAGGCTGTTAAACACTGGTGCAGAGGTGAATGGATGGTGTTCGGTGAAATGCTAGAGCGGTGGGTGGTGCCATCATGGAACCTGTCATGGGTTGGTGTCAGCACATTGTGGGTGAGGTCGGGTGAGCTCCTACGACAGGTGCTGCGACAGGATCTATGGTCCTAGACCAGTGGCAGAGCCAGCCCGTTGTCAGAGCCTAGGCACTGTATAGTTGGAATTGCGTTGTTCAGTGTTTGCCCATGCAAGCTCCTTGTTGAGTCCTTGCTCTCTTGTACCGTTTCAGTGAGGTTCACCAACCGAGCCCGGGTAGCCGCCAGGCTTGCTGCGCTCTGGCTCCACCAGACCACCTAACCGACTCTGACAAGCAATGTATGCCTATGCTGTGGGAAGTGTGATGCCAGTTCTGGTATAACAGAGAAGCTGCCACAATATGGATACACCTTGAAAATTGGAAACAGATAGCTCGCCTTTATCTTATCATGTCATGGGAAAAGCAGATGCATTTTGTGCAGCACTTCATTCAAAGCCGGGCTTTAGCCGTTCAGATGGTCATATTCTCTGTTGTCATTCAGGTACCTGATCCCCTTCCTGCTGCTGCTAAGCCTGTCTACCAAAGGCAGGCAGGAAAAGTGACCACACTAATTTGGTTTTCTCGATCAGTTCCGGAGCATAATCTGACCAGGACTGCACTGACATGTTAGGGCTATTTGGATTTACGCCTTTAATGACCTGCTTCTACGCAGATTAGCTTTGCTGGTGTTGGTGGACTCTGAGAGCCTGACTGGTGGATGGGGAAGAGGGTTCTGAATTCTGATTCTCAGTGAGGTCGTCAGCATAAATCCTCATTAGATTAATTGTTGGAGGTCAGGTGATGAAAAAGACTCCTAGCACTACTACGGTACCAGTAAACTGTGGCTGTTGGACCCTACAGTTTTCACTGCACTGCCTTTCTTGCACAGGCAATCTGCAATTTATCATTTATTGGCGTCAAATCTAATAGTTTCTAGGAAACATGAGAGATCTTTACTCTCATTGCCCTATTTTACATCAACTTTAAGCGTTCCTCATCAAGGAAGAAGAGATGGAGCAGTGGTTGAGATTTGCTACATGGTATTTTGGGACACCATAGTCAGTGCCTGTACATGAGATAAAGTAATCTAGGAATTAGACTACATTACGCTGCACCATACACAACGCCCATCTGGAGCGCTTGGCCTTATGCATTATCGTTCAATTCACCCTCATTTTTGCAGAGTTGGGATGCAGTTATCCCAGTTGTCATCTGATGTATCGTCTGCCACCACATCCGGTCTCCCTTTGGCAGTTGAAGAATACTGCAGCCACGGGTGGGCCTAGACCGTAAAGTGCTGAGAAGTCCCTTGAGTTGAAATTTGGTCTCCATCCTGGTGCATAAATGGTCTGCTGGACAGATTGGCGGAAAATCACAAAGACAAAGCGATGTATTCCTGCTGTTGGCTTTGGGCTTTCGTAGTTGACTATCTCGTTTCCTGAAATGTAGTTTTTATAACTTTTCAGAGCAAGTTAGGCAATATTGTGCCTCAGCTTACAAACATTTTGTTGGATTTAGTGTAGTATCTCAATGATGCTACAAGGTTCAAATTCACCTGTATCTGCCCAAATGATATATACTGCAGACTGGTTGCCAGATTATACAAACTTAAGCCAGTCATTTGAATAAATCTCTACAATTGTTAAATGTGGAAGTCAGAAAAATATATGCTGCCTAGGTAGTGCTGAACTGTCGATCTTTACTCTATGGGTGAGTATAGTTTTACTTTGCACACCATTTCAGTAGTGATGAACTGTCGATCTTTACTCTATGGGTGAGTAATATTTTCATTTTATTTTGGTCTATGTCAATACAAACTAGGTGTGGACATCATCAGGGTTCCCGGAAGGTAGGTTTATTACAAATGTCTATTCAATAATTTGAAACATTTAAATCGTGAAAACACTATGCAAAAGGAAGGGAACAACCCACCATAGCTTGCATCTGTTGATTCTGGAATGTCTGTCACCAACCTGTGTGACATGCGCACAACTGTAAGAAACTTGTTACGATTTGTTATATAAAATCATTCATTGCAAGTGTTTCAGGTCTTACCAATGAAGGTATTCTCTTTTGGTTGGATTGCTTGGACTTGGTGAGTCAGGATCCACCATCACCTATTGGTAAGTTTGTCATCGTTCATTGTTACAAGCATAAACTGGAGCTCTCATTATATAAATATAATTTAATCAAGTGAAAATGATGTTTGAATTGTGTATGCATATGTCTTTGGAATGTTTGCCACGATTGATTTATTGCTTGTCTTCTGTGATGGCAATTTCATAATTCTTCTAAATTACTATGCTTGTATAGTTTGATGCTTAGGATCTGAGCTGTCCCATTGTTTAATGCTCTTCTTAGACAAAATAAAGTGTAATGAATGTAATCAAATTTTAGTTTCTCGGTGCTATTTCTGAACTATCTTAAGTTGGCCAGCAAAGTACATGCATCTTCACAACATATAACATGCATTGCTGGAAGTAACCATCATGGTTTCATGTTCCTATTGTAAGTCTAAACCAATGTGTATAACTCAATTTTAGTGTGTGTTCACATGCAAAGATGCTGGTATATGTGCTGACACTAGTGAAAGCAAATTGAACACCATTATAGGATATATTTTCAGTAAAATATAGAACTGCAAAAGGTCTTTCTCACACAACAAGGACAGCTTTTAAATCTTAAGAGTGAAGATTCTTGCCTTCCAGTTTACTGGGTGTACTCTTACAGCTTTTAAATGTTATCTTACAGAGTGATATTTTAGAGAGAGAAAAAAACGGTGACCTGACATACTGTAAAAATAATAACCTTGACCTGAAATAGCCACTTGAATTGCAGTAATCACTGTTTTGTTTGGTTAAATGTTAAAGGCAGAAAGCTTAATTTTCAATCACATTCAATGGTCAAATGAGGTAGACAGGAGTTTTGAACTCACCAAAGTGTAAAGGTTTCTCATGTCACGCCCAGCAATCTCGATCCGTGGCTCATTGATTACCTGTGAAGGCTTGAGCTCAGATCCATTAGTCAGCTCCCTATTATTGTATAATACTTTGAGTGATGCTGATTTGATAAATGGGTCCAAGATATCGCCAACTACATTGCCTACAACAAGTGGATCCCTTGACATGGTTATCTACAATTGGTGGTGTCGAGGAGATTAAGTACTATTGCTCACGAGGAGCTAACTTGGCCTCGAAGTGTGCACTTGGGTGAAGTGAGCGGTGCAGGCCTGTGCTCTATATATACTCTCAGTCCTAGATGCTGAGCCACTCGTGACGACCGAAACTATTGTACGCCATGGTATCTTTAAACTGCAAACAATGATATGGGTTGCCATCACTTGAAATATTTAGGGCTGTCCACCCTCCGGGCCTACACCAATAGAAGAAGTGCTCGCTACCATTCCACGTAGGTGAATAAAATCTGATGTAATCGCACTCACTTATTCCCTATACCTAGAGCCTAACAAATAGGTGCCCCTAACGAAAAGGGGATTGCCTTTTGACTTGTCTCCCAGACTGATGCATTATGTTCTTTGTTTTCAGTTATAAACCTTCCCACCCTCTTTATGTACACCTTTTCCCTTCAAACAGAATTTAAGCTTAGTGTTTGGGTGAGTCCCCCTCCCACCCCCTCCATGTCTTGTAACATGTCTAAATGCTAAATAGACGATTATGTATTGTAGATTGTATTGTTTAGATGTAAGTAAGATGAGTAACTAAGAGGTTTATTAGTTAGTGTAAGCATGGTGTTCCGTCAAAAGAAAGTGTATGCATGGTGGGATGAGAATGTTATACTGCGATGTTAAAAGTGGTAGGGGGTATTACTTACAAATCTATCTTTTTTTTGCTGTCTTCTGCCTTGACAATAATCTTGATACCCATGGATGCTTAAGATGCTAATCTGTGGTACAGGTGTATGGTCTATTCCATTGCATGCCATGAACTGAAATTGAAATCATTTCCAGTTCGTCCAACAAAACATTTATAACAGGAACTTATTGTTTTCAAATATATTAACTTTAGTTCCCGCAAAAAGTAAAATTAACTTTAGTCTCCTTTTAACTCAATTAATTATTGCCGTAGACTTGCCACTGAAACTGCCTCTCTCTATTCTGTCAGCCAGTAGTTCTCCTCGAGTCTTGCTTATGGATCAAACACTAGAAACAGACTGAATGCCTCTCTCCTCAAAGCTGTTGGAAAGAGCAAAAGTCATGTGTTGGCAGCGCAGCACTTTTAAGATCTCTTCTGATTTACCAACATAGATTGTGGACAGAGGTAACATTAGCTTTTAGCCTTATTCTATAACATTTTTTTTGAACTCATAAATGCAAAGCATCGATTCATTTTCTTTTGCTTCCTTAAAATTTTACTGGCCGTTGTTCTGTTGGCACAGTATAATGTTATCCTAGATCACGCTGCATTTGGGAAATATACATGTAGCTGTACTTCTTACCTTCTGGAGTAGTACTATCTTTTAACCATTCTGTAGGTCGTTCATTATTTTAGGAAAACAAATGATCGAATAATCATCTGGAAGTCGTATTGCTCAAAGTCTATCATAGTACAATCGACTGAAGTTGAAAACCTCCATATCATACCTAAATGATTCACTTGAAGGTTAGTCTTCTGATCTCTAGTAATATGCATGTGTCGCAAATACATCCACACAACCACATTCTACTTAAATTTATATCTTATACTCTACTCCCTCCGATCCATATTAGTTTCGCTGATTTAGTAGTTTATTTGATGGAATATGATGTTTGAGCATTCAACCTCATTACCTCAATATAAGTTCTGTGGATACTTGGTAGAAGTTTATTTGTTCTTTGGCGTATATGCCATTCCAACTGTGTGATGGAATATCATTTGCAAAAGATTCTTCTTCAGTTGCTGGCCTTTTGTCTTAAAAAAAAGAACTGTATATGTCAACTTATACGGACTTCAGATAAAAGATGAGGCAAAGGTTTCTTAGATAAGGTCTACATTGATCTTGACTAGTAGGGGGCCATAGAATATAATTTTATTCCTGTACTTTACAGTAAAGTTTATGTGGACTTCATTCTCCTGATACTGCTGCATTCTGTAGGTTTTCAGCTTCGTAAGTTCGAGCCGTTTATGAATGAAAAATCTTAAGCAATTTCCAAAAGCCTTATTACATTTTTCCCGCAACAAAAGAAGCCTTATTATATTTGATCAGAGAAGTACCACCGCACCTGAGTTCAAAGGTAATAAATTTCAATTGTGCATGGAGTTATTTCTCAGGCCTGAATTTCTCCAAACAAAGAATTGCAAAGAGTTTAGTTATAAGATGATGAACCTTAAAGTTGATGGAATAGGTGGATTGGCTTTTGGTTTGGTTTGTGGCTACACGGTCTTGATCCTTGACCAACGAATAAAGCAGTGCTGCCCTTCACGTGGGCATATCCCATTGGTCCAGGCACTCGAATAGTGGCAGAGAATGATAGACATCACATGGGCTACCCAAGTACAGACATGGACATTTGACAGAGATACTTCCTGCTTGGAATTACATAAACAGACATTGATATGGAGGGAAAAACTTCCAGAAAAGGAAAAAAATAATCCTATGAGGTATTGGATTTTGTGAAAAATCTGGATATTGCTGGACTGCTGCGTTCTTCCATTGGTGGCTGCTGAAAAGTTGGATTCTGCCGCCTTCTGGTGCTGTGCTCTCATGGAGAAAAGCCGTAGGCAATCACCACTTGATCACACCGTCTATGAGTACTATGTGAAGATAGGTAGGGACTCTGAGCCTCTGGCATGGCAAATCTGTTTACTATGCTGTGAGAAATCGGAGATGGCAGACGAGTAACTGATCAAGGCAGCGAGACGACGACTAAGATTATTTGGTCGCAATACTGGTATGTACTCCCTCCGTTCCTAAATATAAGTCTTTTTAGACATTTCAAATGGACTACAACATACAGATGTATGTAGACATATTTTAGAGTGTATATTCACTCATTTTGCTCCGTATGTAGTCACTTGTTGAAATCTCTATAAAGACAAAATATTTGGGAACAGAGGGAGTACTACAGTAGCACACATGCACCATCTACCGCTGCCTAGCTATTTTTTTTTCCATTGCCTCTAGGGTAGTGCCCGCAATTTTGTTTTCTCTTGATGGGTTGGTAGGCTGCCATGCCTTGAGAGTTGAACCGATCACGCAGAATCTGGGCATGTACTGGGGGAATCCTTCCGGAAACAACTAGCACCGCACTTGAAGAGTTTAGCTACTCGGAGACTGCCAGGGGCAAAGAGAGGTACGGGGTCGCCTATACCTCCCTCGGGCGATTGTTTTTAAATTTTAAATCAACAAGTAGTATATCCTCTTGATTCTTTCTCAGCCATCTTCTGTCTTAAGTCTCTCAATGTAAGGCTGGCCTCTGTGTCTTGCGCCGGGGCCTGTGGCTCGTCATTTCTTGCCGCGGCGGCCACCAGGCACTTCTGCCTTGTACTCCCTCTGTCAGAGTATCTTATACTCCCTCTGTACCGAAATAATTGTCGTTAGGACAAATCTCTGACCAGGTGAAAACAAACAAAAGTACAGAACTACCCCTGATTTAAAAACAGATCGTCGTCGTCTTCCTCTAGGCAGTGCTCGCCTCCTCTTCCTCCAGGCCAGCGCTCGTCCCCGTCGCCAGCCCCTCCTCCTCCTCCTCCGCCCTCAACCAGCAGGACTACCTCCGCCCCAGCCTGGACGCCTCCGCCCCAGCTTGGTCCTCGCCACCGCCCCAGCCTGGTCGCCGTCGTCCCAGCTTGGTCCTCACCACCGCCCCAGCCTGGTCGCCGTCGTCCCAGCCTGGCCACCTCCGCCCCAGCTTGCCGCTCCAGCTCTGGCCAGCCCGGTCCTCGCCGTACACTCCAGGCAGGTAACCCTCGCCTTGAATTAGACAACACAAGATCGATTCAGTTAAACAGCGCAACAGCGGGATTCACAATAATTAACAGAAGAATTTGAGGAATCAGTAGAATAAATGAGGCAGCTGTACAAGGTGTATGTGCATTGGAGTAAATGGCTTGTTTGCTTTTTCAAAGAGCAAATTGTTGACTGTTTTACCTAGTGGGATCATAGAAGCATCTGGGAAACCCATCATAGCAACATCACTACACAAGTCAATATATGATTGCTACTCCATCATCATAGTAGCAAGTTATGCATAGAGAAGAGAAAAGGAGAATACAAGAAGATAATAGAATTACTACAAATTCTTTAACTAAAAAAGTTTGCTACTACTAATACTCCTAATTAACTGAAAAAGTTTCAGTTAATTACATCTAAAAGTACTCCTATAATTAACTAAAGAAGAGAAGAGAATTACTCCAGATGGAGAAACTACAGCAACAGTACACTACTCCTAATTAACATTAGTTTTAATTCAGTTAACACTTAACTGAAGAAAAAGGTTTCATATTGCACTTAATAGCCGAAGTAGAGTATACTGCTAAATACAGATGTTCACTGATTTACTTAAATATGACAGCAGCAGTAATGTTCAGTAAACCCTACACTACACTAAATTCTTGAATGACCCGTATACTCAAACTGGTTAAACAAGTGACAGGACCTCAATGAAGAAATCTCACACAAAATAAAAGGGGACAAATCGATGTGACTGTTGTTTCTTGACAAGAAAAAGCATATTATCACAAATTTAAGATACTCCAGCAGCAGCACGTACTGAATCTTAAGTACTCCTCTTTAAGATACTCCAGCAGCAGCACGTACTGAATCTTAAGTACTCCACTTTAACATACTCCAACAGCAGCAAGCAACAAATGCAAGCAGCAGCGGCAAGCAAAAATAACCACCAGCAGCAATCAGCAAAAACAAACAAATTCAGTTAAATGAAGAAATCTCTGCCAACCTACAGCAACCACTCCATTTCATCTCATGCTCTCAGCTCGTTGTGACCAATGACGCAATGTTGCAAATCTCCTTCTAGGGGGGATTAGATGAGCAGAAGCGAGGGAGAGAGGGATGAGCAGCAGCGAGGGAGAGATAAAGGAGTGGCGTACTGCACCTGATGGCGATGGACTGGAGGAACGTCGTTGCAGATCCCAGCAACAATTTTTAGCTTGAAGCTATTCAGAACATCTTGAAATTCCGGATCAACGGCGGCATTGCCCACCCACCACCGTCCTTGGTCTTCTGCTCGTCGCGTCCGGACTCCGGAGTCACCGGCGCTCCTCACGGCGGCGGCGGCCCCCGCCGGCGACACGCGCGCGCTCGTGGTCCGCGGGGAACCTGGCTTCAAGCACAACTTCTGTCCGCACCCTTTGCAGTGGCTCGTGTTGGATAAGGTAAGGGTCTCCTTGCACCGCCGCGCGGGGCAGGGCGGCTTGCGCTTCCTGGCCGGGTCGCATCCCTGGCGCGACCTCGCGTGCGCCTCGGGGATCACCGCGTCCGACTTGTCCGGCCGCCGCGCTTCGAATCCAGCCGCCGGAGATAAAAATCAAATCTTGAAGAGGGAGAGGCGATGGCGTCTGGCAACATGGAAAGGCGGCGACGACGCGAGAGGGAGAGGTGACGGCGAAGGCGCTGCGTGCGGGGTAGAGGTGCCCCGGCGACGCGTGCGAGGGGGAGGCGCCGGCGACGCCTGCGAGGGCGACTCAGCGACGAGCTAGGGATTTGGGAGTGGGTGAGCGAGAGAGAGCGAGAGAGTGGGCGAGCGAGTGGGAGGGTAATTTCGGAAACGACAACTATTTCCTAGCGTGACGAAAACTGTACTAGAATCCCCAGCGACAATTATTTCGGAACGGAGGGAGTATTTCGGAGTAGTTGAGTTCACTAGGGTTTGAAGTTGAAGACGGGTGTGTTTTAGAGGGGAAAACAAGACAGAGGGCTAAAGTCGGAACTTGGAAGCTGCTCTGCTGGTGCTGGTGCTGGGTATATCTACGGATTGCGGCATCGGTACATGTGCTGCAAGTTGTGCATGCAGACCCGTGCCTGGTCAGACGAGCGTTTCGAGTGGAGTGCCGCTTGCTTGCTTGCTTTCTCGGTTGATCTAGTTATGCTACTCATCTTATGGAGGTCAATGTTATGGCTCGCACATATGCCTATGTCTGTAATAGTACGTACTAGAAATCGGCGCATACCCACTCTGGCCTATTCTGGTGTAGGCCGGTTTGGTTGGATCTTCTGTCTTTGCAAACACTGGCTGATAGAGCCATAGAGGCCGCCTATCGTCGCGAGCCGGCGGTGGGCGGGGATGTCGGCTGTGGGTTGTCGGGATTTCGACTCCCAGACTCTTACGGGAGGCAGGTGCAGATTTGTTTGTTTTGTTTTGAAAAACACCAGCTCATATGTTGATTAAAATTAAAATGTTGTTACAATCATTTGTTACAGCAATATGCCACGCATGGCGGAACATTACTAACTAAAATCCCATCAGAACCATTATCAAAGCTAAACTTAGCTAACTTGTGCTTCTGATTTATCTTCACCATCACTTTGTAAGATGTTTTTTTCGGGTAAATATAAGACGTTTTTTAACACTACACAGTGTAAAAAATCATCTCATATTATGGGACAGAGGATTTTTTTTTTTTTGCAGGGATTAATTCACATGATAGAAACACGAAAAAGAAAGCTGCAAGATTACATTGCTATGTCTACCTGCTTGCGGTTGCAGTAGGATTAAACGCGCATAAGAGTTGTCTCTTGGTCGAAAGCTAAGGGGTGATGGTATTTGTCTCGGTCCACAAAAAGGAAGGAAGGGTAAGGCGAAAGAGTGGAGTTCGTGGCAAATCCATGTCCTTGCTTCTTCCGATTCGGAGACCAGCAGGAAGACAAGGCGCTCCAATCTGACATTCCCCAAAGGACCACCACTATCTATGGGCTCTCGTTCCTGAACCGGCCGGGCACTCGCATCGACCACTTATGGCTCCTGCGCGCGGCATCCACTGTCCCGCGCGTGGCCGCCGGATTCCCAGCCGGCCGGACGCCTCGCGTCCACGCAGCCGCGGTTCAGCGTAACTGGCCGCCGGCAACTTGTGTTGGTGTAGAAAAGGGCCGTATCATGCCATGTGAAGCGTAACATCATCGCCGCCAACTTGGTGCTCATCATTCGCAGGTCGGCATCGCTCCGCTCCCCTGCCTTTTTTTTGCTTCGTCGATAGGCTCATATGGTCTGACCGTCGCTGTCGTGGCACGGCGAGATGCGATGCGATGCGTATGTATACTTATATATCGTGGAAACAAGATGCAGTCTTGCTCCAAAACAGATCGACGGGAACGTCACGCTCAGATATTGTTCGTCCCTAAAGGAAAACCCCTGCAATAATGAGCTTACGCAGCCGTGAAGAGCTGCAGGAATGAGACCCAAGTTGCAGTTCGGAAGACGGAAAGCAACAAAGTTGAGACATTCTTCTTGCCTAAAAGAAAGTTCTCTCTCACCTCCAATTGACGGAGCTGGTCAGTTCCAAACAACTTCGCAGTATGTCATTAGCTGCAAGCGCACTCGCGCTGCGGGATTCAAAGCGATCGGCCATGATGATATTTCAATCATACAAGCAATGATGTCACCGTGCAATTTTTATTCGATGCGGCCAAGCTTTCTTTTCCTTAGAAGACGAGTACTAACATGCATGACACAGCACACTCAGAGAGATTAATCTACTGATGATCAGTTAGGCATCGGGTTCAGGTAATTTCCCCAATGGTGGTGAGGTTATGCAAAGCATGATAGATGATGACGAAAGGGAGACTGACTAGTACTGGTTGCAAGATTTGGGTCTTCGTGGATGGAACTTGGCCAAGATTTGGGTATTCCAAAGGGCTACTACGCCTACATGCAAGACCTGCTCGCGTAGGCTACCGATGCAGGCAGGGATCTAGCTAGGGCCTATCAAAGATTTATGATATATACGCTGACGAAGGGGCAAAACCGAAACCATATTGAACAAGCTTTGATCGCAGAGGTGGTTTTATTCACAAATCAGGCACAACACCCATGATTCCACGAATAAAGGTTGGAGAATCATCAACTTTTATTCTTCCTTTTATTTAGTTTTGTTAAAATATTCATTACTCTCTGGTGCGCTCGTGTATAGGAGCTCTGATATATCTTTTCGGCTTTGGCTTTGTAACTGTGGCGCCATCTTAGCATGGTATATTCTCCCCCGAGCTTTGAAAAACAGCAACCATCTGATTGTGTGGTCATTTGATCTATGTCGTCGGTCTTCTTACCGCGTGAGGTAAAAGACCATAGTGACACCCTAGCCGCCTCCTCGTTTCTGCATCACGTGCTTCCTCTCTCCATCCCACACCTTCTCTCTCATCCATCTCTATATCGCCGAGCTTACACCATGGTTGCGCTTCGCCTCTCCCTTGCCCTTGAGACATCGTCTCTTTCAGACCTACACCGCAGCAGTTGCTTCCTCCAACCCCCAGTACACCCTCCGTCCCAAATTTCGGATGGGGG
>LR738714.1:378662024-378726613 GCA_902687465.1 Secale cereale | reverse complement strand
GGGGGTCCCACAGTTTTAGCAGCGGCAGTAGAGCGCCAACACCACAGAAGTTTTGACTTTTGTATTTTAGTCGGTACTACCGATGTTCGCGGCGGTTGTACCTCTTGGGCATGTGCACTGCACCTCTACCAGTGGGCCGGCAGTATCGTTCCCTTGACATGAAGTACCGCTCTCCTGTTGGAGTGGGACTACCAGGCCAAGTACCGTAGGAATTACCGCACTGGGCTAAATACCCATTGATTTGCCCATGGTACTAGGGTAGTACTACTGCGACAATACCCATTGATTTGTTGTGGTAGTACCGCTCAGGCCTACAGCGGAAGTAGAGTTGGAGCAGTGCGTCTCCGGAGTCATCTCCACTTCGTTGATCTCCCACATAGCCGATCAGATCATGCGAACAGGTTCGCCGGAGTGGCGCAAGTGCACCGTCTCTAACGGTATCCGTGCGTGTAGGAGGAACATCGTGCAGCGGATTGCTAGGTTCGATCACACAACCGACGACGCGTAGAGGTGGCTAGTTGCAACACATGCAAAGCCCTAGTGACGGCGGGGAAGCGTTCAACCAAATGAGTGTGCTACACCTCCACTATATATAGGCATCCGTCGCGGGTGCAACACTTGGGTCTCGCACGGATCCGAAAGCCCAAAGTCTGTTTGGCCTGAATCCAAGTCCGAGTAGGATCACATCAGACTCATGGAGTCGGTTCCGGCCTCACAGGTTCATTCCCTTAAGTGCGCGACCCCTTAGGTTCTAGTCGGCTTGGTCACAGGTCGGATCACCTCCGACATGCTCGGATGGTAGCGGCCTCTAGCAAGGCGTGCCAACCACCAAGTAGATAATGAAGCCGGTTGGCGAACCTGTACACCATGTCATACTTCTATTCCCTTTGCCACATGATATATGTTGTCGGGCTCAAGGCTAGTCTGTCATCCTTGTGCTAGTTGTAAGTGCATCTAGTGCCACCCCTAGTTGGTTTTGGAGTATTGACGACAAACCTGGTTGAGGGACTAATGTGTTTGTGAGAATTGCAGGATAACACAGGTAATAGTCCCTCATTGATTCGGTTTACCTACCGGAGATGACCCCTAAAAATGTATGAAGACATTGACGACAATGGTGGTATATGAAGATAATCATATTGAAGACTATGACGAGAGAAGACATTGTGTGAAGACTATGGAGCACGAAGACTTAGATGTTTCGTTGTTTCCTTTTCCTTCTTTGTTGAGTCATAGGAACCACCGTACTGTTAAGTGGGGTCCAAGTGAACAAAGTCAGAGTGGCTGAAGTGATGCTCAACCAAATCCTATGTCTTCGAGCGAAGACTATGAGAGCAAACCTTATCTAGAGCTGGATGAGTCAGCTTTACTTGTAGCCCAAGTAAAGTTGCCGCGTGTGTTTGAAATCTGACCGTTGGAACACGTGTCAGTTCCTTAGTGATCCAGGGTCACTTCGGACAAATCAGGTCGGGTTGCCCAGTGGCTATAAAAAGCTCACCCCCTACACCATAAATTGGTGGCTGCTCAGAGTTATTACACGGCTTTTGTCGTTTGAGAGCAACCCACCTCCGAAGCATTTGAGAGAGAGATCCTTGCGAGGACAAAGCCCAAACACCCAGAGCCAAAGAGTGTTAGGCATCACTGAAGTCTTTCTGTCTGTGTGACATGAAGACTTGTTACACTTGAGGACTATGTTTCCTCCAGCCGGTTAGGCGTCGCGTTCTGAGCATCCAAGAGTCATTGTGGATCGCCGGTGAACGAAGTCTGTGAAGGTTTGCAAGTCTACCTTGAAGACTTACCAGAGTGATTGGGCGAGGACTAGGTGTCCTTAGCTCAAGGGGAATAAGGTGAAGACGCGGTCTTCTGAGTTAAATCTCAGCCTCCCTAACCAGACGTATAGTTGTCACAGCAACTGGAACTGGTCTAACAAATCACTGTCTTCCCCAAGCTACTGGTTCTATCCTTTCCTTCTCTTTACTTACTGTCTCTTTTTGTGAAGTCATTGCCTGCTTGCCTTATCTGTTTGACTTCACTGTGTGACTACTTGTCCTGATTGGCTTCATACAATCTTCCATCCTGATCCATACTGCCTAGTTGCTATTAGTCTTCATGCTTTCACTTCATTGAATACTTGACTATGGCTTGTCTAGTGTAGTCTACCTTCCGCTGCATATAAATAGGATCGGTTCTATGGTTTGTCTTCGAAACTTCCATGTTTTGAAGACTTTTATAAAAATCGCCTATTCACCCCCCTCTAGTCGATATACAACACTTTCAATTGGTATCAGAGCAAGGAACTCCCTTGTTCTGTGTGATTCGGTTTAACCACCTGGAGTTTTAGTTATGTCGACCACAGGAATGAAGACTGTGTCTTGCCCCATATTTGACGGTCACGAGTATCCCAAGTGGAAGGCCATGATGAAGAAGCGTCTCATGGCGATAAACAGTGTGCTATGGACCGTCACTGAGATTGGTCTTACCGATCTGTGCAAGGTGGCAGAAGCTGATGACATTCACAAGTTCACTCTTCTCAACCTCACAGCGAAGGACGTCATCTGCTCCTGTCTGTCTCAAAATCAGTTGAGGAACGTCATGCATCTCGATCACGCGAAGCTTATTTGGGACCGTATCTTTGGGGTCTATGAAGGTCATCGAACTCGTGATGATCCCTGGTTTGAGGATTTCAAAGAATCTCTCAAGACGGTGACTTTCGATCCAGAATCATCATACTCATGTCACACCCTGATTTTCATGTCACATTGCTTAAGCTTATTTTCATGTCAAAAATGTGGATCTGCAAAAAAACTTTTGAGTGTTTTTGACTTTGCTTGATTTGACTTTTGTCTGCTGTTTGCTAGTGCTCTAAAAATCAAATAAATCCTCCAACTCATATACTTCATCCCCTTGACCCAAAACCTTTCCCCAATGATCATGCCATGTGTATAGACCAGTATAGAATTTTCTTATAAAAATATTTTGGCCAAATGGTATTTTCTAAAATTAGTTTTCCAAAAACCCCTGAATTGAGGTTTGCACTGCAAGTACCTTATTTAGGGTGTGAAAAATCTTTCCAAAAGTTTATTTGAATCCTATTAGATATAGGACTCCCAGAAACCAAAAAAGTATAATTCTAAAAACTATTTTTATATTTTATTTAAAAGCTTTTTCTTAAGGCCAGAAATGGTCTTTAATAGGGAAAAATTATTTAAACATTTCAAAAATATTTGCCAAAATTCAGGGAGACTCATAGGACATATATTGTCCATATATAAGAGTTTCAACACATGGTCATGTTCAAAATATTGGTCAAATCCTTCCAAAACCCTTTCTGGATATTTCTAGCTTTTGAAATATTTACAAAGGAAATATTCTCCAAAAATTCCAGGGAAATTCTATCATGTCATATATGACATACTTGATGATCTTGCAAAGCCTCATGCCTTGAAGATCAAGGAAACATCCTCAAACCCCTTCAAAACCATTCTGTCCATATTTGAAGTTTGAGCAACTCTACATTGCCAAACTTGTCCAAATGCTCTCAAATTTTGTGCACATGCTAGAATGGCCTAATAAGGCATCTAGACCAAATGGCACAAGATTTGGAATAGAGCAACTTGATCAGATCACCCCAAATCCACTTCTGCTCAAATTCAAATTTGAACAACTTTACATTGTCAAATTTTTATCTGGAGCCTCAAACTTTGTGGGCATGTTCATAAACCCAAATGATGATGCTACACCAAGTGGTGCATCAAGGGGAGATGATTTGCTTAACTCCAACATGGTGAAACCATTTTTGTTCAATTCTAGGGTTCACCAAAGTTACATTGGCCACTTTGCCCAAATGAGCTCAAATTTGGTGTAGGGGCCTAATTATATGTGACATTTGATCCTGTTAAGTCCCATGTCAAGTGGATGTCATTTGCTTGACCAAACACTGATCAAACACCTTTTGTCCAATTACCAAAACAAGTGGTTGGACCTCTTTTGCTATTTCCCCTTACCCCAAGTTCTTACCACAGCTTCCCCTAGTCCTATTCTACCTCCAGTAACTCTCCTCTACCCTATCTCAATTATTGGAGGGGGTAAAACCCCAAGTTACACTGCTGGACAGCAGGATTCACCCTCTCCCTCACCTCCCTCCTCTTTCCAGTGGCTCACCAGAGCATCCAAGACCTCAGAGCACTTCTTTACTCCCCCCTGACCTTCTAGACAACTTTGGGCGGGTTGGACACGACCAGAGCGACGAGGACGTGGCCATGCCAGCCAAACGCATGCTCTGGAGCGCGCTACAGTGCGCTCCCGCACTGTAGCCGCCCCCAATCGGCTGCTTCCGACAGCATTGGGTCTCCCCCTCGTGTCCCCCGAGGAGGCCTCGACGTCCGCTACACGCCGGGCAGTCGGCTCCCTCCTCTCTCCTCCTCCCTCACTCCTGCTCGCACGCGCGCCGTGGCCGCCCGAGAGCTCCAGTGAGCGAGCTCACACGCGCGGCCCTCTGACGCCTCCCAGCTCCTCCTCTCTCTCCCTCTAAGCGTGGACTAAACCCACGAACGCCCCGAACACCCTGCGACAGGCTCGTGCGGCCTGTGGCAACTGCAACACGCTCGTCGGCGCATGGCGCCTCGGTGGACCGGCGCTCGCCTATAAATAGGCCGCCCCGAGCCCCCTCGCGGCTCCAATGGACTCCACTCCCTCTCCTGAACCTCTTGGACCACCCCACTCCTCCTCCCGTGGCCTCCTTCCCTCGCCATGGCCGCCGTGGTCGCCGTCGGACTCTGCCCGGCACCGGTGAACCAGGGCCTCTCCTCCTCTTCCTTGGCCACCAGGAGAATCGCAGCAGACCGGCGGAGCTCCCCGACCCCTCGCCGCTCCTTCCCGTGCCCCGTGGTGTCCGCTCCACCAATGCCCGACGAGGCCGCCGCCGTGG
This sequence comes from Secale cereale, assembly GCA_902687465.1. Lineage (NCBI taxonomy): Eukaryota > Viridiplantae > Streptophyta > Magnoliopsida > Poales > Poaceae > Secale > Secale cereale. Next base: position 378,721,686 of record LR738714.1, on the reverse strand, counting down.
CCAGGTGAAGATGGTGCTCCGGCTTCTCCCCTTCCGCCCCAAGGGGCTTCCCCGACGCGTCGCTCCCCGAGGAACTCTCCGGTGGCCTCGGCCTGGCCAGAGGTGGCCCCTGCCGCCGGGAACGAGCGCCGGCCGGCGAGCAGCAGCGGCATCCAGCCCCTCCGGCGCGGGCGCGGGAGGAAGGGGATGACCCTGCGGAGGGGGCCCACCTGGCAGCGACCCGGCCAGCCGGGCCCAGCCGTTTAAGTGGAAACGGCTTCGGCCAGCCCGCCTCCCCCGCGCGGTGGCGCCCTTCCAGGCGGGCGTCTTCGACGTGGCCCCTCTGCACACGTGCGGCCGAGCTGATGGGCCGGCCCAGTCACGGTGCAGCTACTCCTCGCCCTGTGTGCCAGGGTATAACCCCTTTTCTTTTTATTTTTCTGTTTCCAGTAAACTTCAAAAATGCCTAGAATATTCATATGAACTCCAAATTGCATGATTCAAATTTCTGGTAGCTTCTAAAATCATGCCCTATCACATGGTGCAACATGCACATTATTTCAGAAACTTTTCCTACACAAACATTTATCAAATACCCATATTTCATTTTCTGTGATTAACTTTAGAAAATCACAGAGAGCTCATTTTTGATCCAAATGCAGTGATTCAAGTTCCTAGATGCTTGTCATGTCCAAACTTAGTTTTGGAACATTTTTAATAATAGTTTCTGTACCCCACCAAATATTGAGCCATTTCTTCATATTTATCAGCTTTGCAAACCCTAGGAAATTCATTTCAAATCCAAATCCAGTGAAACCAACTCCTAAATGCTTCTAAAATCATGACTTGATGATGGGTACCTTTGCTCATCATTCAAGAAAATATTTCTGTATACTTCTTCCAAATCCATAAACCCTTTGGTTCCATCACCTTGAAATGTTCCAAACTACCTATTGATCCAACACATATGAAACCACCTTGGTTATTTTTCATATGACCAGAGGTATCCTAGAAAAGTCCAACCCCCATTTTTAGAGCACTTTTATTTTTGCTTTGATTGTGTTGCTTATTATAATTGTTTCCATCGTTAGTTGACGTAATAAACGAAGTACTCGGAGATGGACCAGAAGATTTGAAGACTCGGAAGAATAAGGCAAGCAGCCCTTTGACCATGTTCAAGAAACCCTTTTATGCATGTCTCATAGCACCTTATTATTCAAAGCATCGGAATCATGTTGAGGTGGAAACCACTTTGGTTGCTACCCTTGTCACTTTACTGTTGAAACTTGCATCAAACATGACCCTACCTTCCTACGAGGGTTATGTGGGTGGGAGTAGTTAGGTTGCTTTACTAGTGGCTACGCAAATGGGTCGGGTATATGCATGGTGACGAAGGCAGGATACTTTCAAAAGACTTTTCGAAAACCCCGTCGAGTGCCATTTATGCCCGAGGGAGATGGTGAGATGGGTAACCACTTGACGACGAAGTGGTGTACCGAGGAAAGTGTGTGTGTTGTTTTGAAAAACGGATTGGTTTAAGTTGCGACCGTTATTCCAACCTTACATGCGCAACCACTCTACCCTTATATGGGAAAGGGCATTATTGATTACCTAGGTCGATACTAGCATGGTGCCTGCATTACTAGTGACGGGAGTGACATGAGGTCACTCTCGGGACGGGGTCGTGCTTGGATAGGCGGCCATGACTGTTTTCACAGGGCACCGGACACACCGTTGGTACCCCGTGCTTGTGATATGTGATGAATACGGAGCGAGTCTCCACAAACCTTGAGATGTGAAATGTTTGGCACGGGGCTGCTACCAATCGAGTGGACTCTATGTTAGTGTCGTCTAGGGAAAGGTAGTGATCGGGTGCTTACCCCGGGTACTTGAGGTACCGCGGGTCGTGGATGACACGGAAGTTCCCCGGATCTAGTGGGTAAAGTGTGCAACCTCTGCAGAGTGTAAAACTATTCGAATAGCCGTGTCCACGGTCATGGACAGTTGGGTAACCGCTCTTGGGCTACGTCCAATGTTTGCGAAACCTGGTGTGTGTGTGAGGAAACAACATGGTTCAGTGATATTGATGAAGTCAACATGGTTCAGTGATATTGTTGATGTGATTGTGAGGAAGTCACAATGAGCTTGAGCATGAGTTGATTACAACTCTTCCTTGAAAATGATGTATGTGACCTCCTGATACTTGTTACAGACACATGCATATCCTTGTTATATGTTGGTCATACTTGCACATGAAAAACTAGCTTTCCGCAAAACTGCCAACCTAGCAGTAGAGACTTGCATATTTATTCTGTTATCACACTTGGGTTGCTTGCGAGTACATTCAATGTACTCATTGGCTTGCCACTGGTTATTTTATTGGCCAGGCATGAGAGAACAGGATATGATGAAGATTTCTCGGTGACGAGCATGCGAGCTAGGACGCTTCCCAGTCAGAATGCCTGTAGGGTTAAGGCAGATGGCATGGGTCCCAGTTGTCTTTGAAGATTTCCGCTGCGATGATATACTCAAGACTTGACCATTATGGTCCTACTTGTGTAACACGGTATGTAAGGATGTAGACTCTTGTTATTCAGCTTCTGTGTGTTCAGTGAGCATTGATCTCGGGGATCACTGTACACGTGCATTCGGTGATCACGACTTATGAGTCGGGGTCCCCACAACTCAGCACCAAGTCTTATAGCAAAGGTGCCAAGGTAACCGAACGCTATCTATCTGAGTCTAGTGATGATGAATCTGGTGATGAATTTGGACCCAACTATGTCAAACTTGCTTCCCTTGACACTAAACAACGAATAGCTTTGGAAAAAGCTCAAAAAATGCTTAATGAGAGCAATGATATGTTGGGTGAAGAAATGGATCAGTCGAAAACCTTGGCTGAGAGTCTTTAGAGACTTCAGACTAGGTTTGACATGCTTCAAAGTCATCATAACACTCTCTTATCTGATCATGAGAAGCTCTCTTATGAAATTCTTCAAAGAAAGCAAGATCTTGAAAAGCTAAGAGTGAGTTATGAAGATCTTCAGAAAGAGCGCGATTCATTACTTGCTCAACAAATCAGCACTTCTCAGGAAGAATTCATTCCTCCATGCTTGAAATGCATTGAACGTGAGACTGCTAATTCTTCACCTGAATGCTCAAATGCTTCAAATGCTACAAATTCCTCAACTGCCTCTGCTATCACTAATTCCTCATATGAGGACATTGCTGATGAAAATGCTAGGTTGAAGACTTTGCTTGAAACAGGGATGTACAAAAGCCTCAAATGGCATCAGACTTTATGTGATGTCCTCAAAAAGCAGATTCTGAACCGAAACCCTAGGAAAGAGGGTGTAGGGTTCGAGAGGAAAATGTAAGTTGATAGTTCGTACTGGAAGCCTGACCAGTACCCCAAAACCACATGGGTTGCTGCAAAGGAACCTTCAGTGGATCCGTCTACCTTATCTGGCTTCACTTGTGCTAATCCTATTATCATTGATGAATCCTTTGATGCAAACTATAAACTATTTAAGAATCAGAATGGTGAAGTGTTTGCCAGGTATATTGGTACTAATTGCAGGAATGGGCCACCTATGAAGAAGATCTGGGTTCCCAAAGGTTGTCTTGAGAAGCTTCCAGTAAATGTCATCATGACACCACCTGGGAAGAAGACAAACCCCAGACCAAAAGCTTCATACGGTCCTAAGGCTTCATATAGACAAAGGACTCACCTGAATCACCCTAATGCCAATGTTTTGCAGGGAAATTATACTCAGACCCATGAATATGAGCGTGTTTCCTCAAACCGCTATATTCACAAAACAAATAATTTTTCTGCTTATTCCTATGAGTATTATTCTCCTACTGCAAGACTATTTGCTAGGGCTCCAAAGCCAAAAATCTAAGGCGTCTGATGCTATTGCTGGGGACCTAAAACAACTTGGTATGAAACCAAAGACTTCAGAATGGATTATGGACAACGGATGCACTAATCATATGACTGGGGATCGAAGTCTTCTTATGGACTCAACCTTACGTCCATCTGACAAGAGTCACATCACATTTGCTGACACTGGTAAAAGCAAAGTATTGGGTCTAGGTAGAGTTGCAATCTCAAGGGATCAGCACATGGATAAAGTCATGCTTGTTGAATCCCTTGGTTTCAACTTAATGTCGGTCTCAATGCTTTGTGACTTAAACATGATTGTGATATTTGGAAAATATTGTTGCCTTGTACTAATGGAATCTGACAAGTCTCTAGTCTTTGAAGGATACAGGGAAGGTGATCTGTATATGGTAGATTTCTCAGTTGGACCGCAGATGGCCGTATGTCTTCTAGCAAAAGCTTCAGAGTGCTGGCTATGGCATCGGAGGCTAGGACATGCCGGCATGAGGAACTTGCACACTCCTGCGAAGAAGAAGCACGTAGTAGGCATCGAGGACGTCAAGTTCAAGAAAGATCATCTGTGTGGTGCCTGCGAAGCTGGGAAGATGATTAGGGCCAAGCATCCCTCGAAGACAATCATGACGACATCCAAACCCTTCGAGCTGCTTCACATGGACTTATTTGGCCCTACTCACTACTCCACGTTCACCACCACAGCTTGTCTCTATGGCTTCGTCATTGTTGATGATTATTCAAGATATACATGGGTGCATATAATTCTCTACAAGACTGAAGTGCAAGATGTCTTCAGATGCTTCGCCAACCGTGCCATGAACAACTATGGAGTCAAGATCAAGCATATCAGAAGTGACAATGGAACTGAGTTCAAAAATACCGGCCTTGATCTTTATCTGGATACAATGGGAATCACTCATGAGTTCTTAGCTCCGTACACACCTCAGCAGAATGGCATCGTATAGCGCAAGAACAGAACCCTAATTGAGATGGCTCGAACGATGCTCGATGAATACAAGACACCAAGAAAGTTCTAGCCCGAAGCTATTGATACTGCATGCCATATCATCAACCATGTTTATCTTCACAAGCTTCTGAAGAAAATATCCTATGAACTTCTTACTGGCAAGAAGCCAAATGTCAGTTACTTCAAGGTATTTGGAGCTAGGTGCTGGATCAAGGATCCACACCATAAATCAAAATTTGCACCAAAAGCACATGAAGGTTTCATGCTCGGATATGGAAAGGACTCGCACTCCTACAGAGTCTTCAACATCTTTCTCTATGAAGTGGTTGAAACTGTGGATGTGCGGTTCGATGAAACGAATGGCTCACAAAGAGAGTTCCTGCCAAATGTGCTGGATGAAGATCCACCTAGTGGATCTATCAAGCTAATGGGAACATGTGAAACCATGCCTTCTGAAGCACAGCCTGACGAGGAACTCATCATTTCTGCTCCAAATCAACCTGAATACAATGCTCAGCCTGAAGACAATCCTCCTGATGATGACAATGACCAGCAAGAGCAAAATCTTCGTCCAGCTCATCCTCGTGTTGCAAATGAAGTGCAAGTTGAGAAGATAATTCACCGCATCAATGCACCTGGTCCACTCACTCGTTCAAGAGCAACACAGCTAGCAAATTTCTGTGGGCACTTTGCATTTGTCTCAATATCTGAACCCAAGAAAGTTGCTGAAGCCTTCATGGAACCTGAATGGATTCAAGCTATGCAAGAAGAGCTTCAACAGTTTGAGCTGAACAACGTGTGGAAACTTGTCAAGCGTCCTGACCCCCGCAAGCACAACATAATAGGCACAAAATGGATATATCGCAACAAGCAAGATGAGCATGGTCAAGTTGTCAGAAACAAAGCTCGTCTCGTTGCTCAAGGATACACTCAAGTTGAAGGGATTGAATTCGATGAAACATTTGCTCCTGTGGCTAGGCTTGAAGCTATTCGCATACTGCTAGCCTATGCAATCCATCACAACATCCTTCTGTATCAAATGGATGTGAAGAGTGCTTTTCTAAATGGCAAGATTGAAGAAGAAGTGTATGTTGCACAACCACCTGGCTTTGAAGATCCAAAACGTCTTGATATGGTATACAAGCTCAACAAGGCACTATATGGCCTCAAAAAAGCCCCTCGTGCTTGGTATGACACCCTCAAAGACTTCCTGAAGAGCAAAGGCTTCAAACCTGGTTCCCTGGATCCCACACTCTTCACGAAGACATATGATGGTGAACTGTTTGTTTGCCAAATCTATGTGGATGATATTATCTTTGGCTGCACGGACAAAAGATACAGTGATGAGTTCGGTCACATGATGCAAGAGCAATATCAGATGTCCATGATGGGTGAGCTGAAGTTCTTCCTTGGTCTTCAAATTCGTCAACAAGGCAACGACATCTTCATATCTCAAGAGAAATACCTCAAAGATTGCCTGAAGAAGTTTGGTATGCAAGACTGCAAAGGATACACGACGTCTATGCCAACTAAAAGTCATTTGAATCCCGACGGCAATGGTAAAGATTTCGATCAAAAGGTATACCGCTCCATGATTGGTTCTTTACTTTATTTATGTGCATCTAGGCCAGATATTATGCTTAGTGTTTGCATGTGTGCTCGATTCCAAGCGGCACCAAAGGAGTCGCATCACTTAGCTGTGAAGCGAATTCTTCGATATTTGGCTTACACCCCAACACTAGGATTGTGGTATCCAAAGGGCTCAGAGTTTGATCTAGTTGGATTCTCAGATGCTGATTATGCTGGTGAAAAATTTGATCGCAAGTCTACATCAGGCACATGTCACTTTCTGGGACGATCACTTGTCTGTTGGTCTTCAAAGAAGCATAACTGCGTATCACTCTCTAGTGCTGAATCTGAATACATTGCTGCTGGATCTTGCTGCACTCAACTTCTCTGGATGAAGCAAACTCTCAAGGACTATGGTGTCCATCTGAAGCATGTGCCACTCTATTGCGATAATGAAAGCGCCATCAAGATTGCCAACAACCCAGTTCAGCACTCGAAGATAAAGCACATTGAAATTCGTCATCACTTTCTCAGAGATCATGTCATGAAGGAAGATATTGATATCATACACGTCAACATTGAGGAGCAGCTGGCAGATATCTTCACAAAGCCCTTGGATGAGAAAAGGTTTTGCAAGTTACGGTGTGAGCTAAATATCTTAGAATCCTCAAATGTCCTGTAATCAGGCACACATCCTAACACTTATGCATATTGATGACTTAGATGTGCAACACACGAAGTAAAGTATATCTTCAATCAATGAAGACTTACACTCTGAGTGTGAATACATTAACGTGAAATTTGACTTCGGAGCGCCACGATAATTGTGCGTCGTGTCTGGGTCTAATACTTGCTATACGGTGGGTAACGCCACCACCAAATCTTTGTTTGAAGTGTTTCTCTTGGCGTTACATTTGCAGAATCTTCGCATTTGATTTATCTTCATATAGGACATATATAGACTTGTGTCCTGTCCTCTACAACATTCACTTATAGCTATGTCTTCTTATTTGAATATTTTGATCTAGGTGAATGTGATCGGACCCTAACCTCTCTATGCTTTCTCACCTCACACACTATCTATCCAAATCATATGCATTCTGTGGGAACCGTCGAATGTCTTCCCTGCGTCCTTGTCAGCAGAAGATACAGAGACAAACTTTAAATCTGTTTTTAATGCTCAATCCTTATGCCTGAAACCCGGAGAAGCCGGAACGACCACCCCGACAGTCCAGGCATGCGTGGGATCGTGGGACAACTCCCAATGTGTTACATGTCCGCCACGTGTCCCTCAGATGTGAACCGCGAGGGGCACCTGCGTAATTGCGCTGTGCCGTCTCCCATCCTTATAAATGCCCATCCTATCACGGTCAAAAACTCTTCTACTACCTCTCCACCTCGACCAACCCCAGCGCCTCCGCTAGCTCTCAACGACGCCGGCGACGAAGCGCTTCGCTACCGCGACCTCGTCGACGCCGTCTTCACGCCGGCCGCGGACATCGTCTTCTCTGCCGCCGCTGTAGGTGTCCTCCATCGCCAAGTTAGGGCACAAAAGATCGAACTGCTCGGCATCCACTTCTTCTCCGACTAGCAGTTCATCATGTGGTAAATTAAAACTCTCTTTTTACCATCTTCTTGATCTAATAGATTCATCCTCTTTACCATAAGAAGTTTCTGTCTCCACATATTTGGATCTATCCTGTATGCATCTCATATTTTGCCTAGTACATTCACATATGCTTCACACATAGTTAGATTCCTCACTTACACCTATTCTTGGATTCGTACAAATCCGGAACCAACTCTCAACATAAAAGTGAATGTCTTCGCGCTATGAGGTCAATGTCTTCTAAACTGATTTATCTTCAAAATCTTCTGAGAATGCATATGACCTCTTCCCCTTCCCTCGCATCTCTAATGCTGTCACAGGTACATGTCCGTGGGAGAATCCCTTGGTTCTCATAGTCTGCATTCATTTGCAGAATTCTTGCAGCGTCACATTCATTCTCCCGAAGCCAGTTCCTGTCTGACCAGCAGACGGAAGCCCTTGATAGTGTTGAAGCCTTTCAGTTTGAAGCCTTTCAGGTTGAACCCAATGGCAACTGAGAAATCTGTTAGGAAGGGTGGCAGACAGCGCCATGAAAAGACCTCCAAAGATTTGCCTCCTGACCTCATTGAGATGTACAAGACTGGTCCAGAGGAGGACTATAATCAGAGGAAGACTCGAATCCAATGGATTCGAAGATATTGGGCAGAACAGTGGTTCAAGTACAGGTTTGTGACCCAAGGGTATGCTGAGAAGAATGCTATCAAGCGACCATGGGGAGACATTCTGTACAAGAATCTTCCACCCAGGACCCAAGCTGAAGCCATTGCTCAAGGCTTCTATCCTTGCATGGTACGAGGGCCACAACCAGTAGATGCCGACCCATCATCACTGCTATGGTGTCGCGACGACAATATGTTCAAGCGCAATCTTCAGTATGCCAAGAACTCGGCCAAGGAAAACAAGAAGACTTGGGGATTAGACTTCAATCCCGACCCCTCTGCGCCTCGTGCCGATGGCACGCGCGAAGCTGAACCAAATATGGTTGGGCCCTTCTACAACTTAGAAGGTCTCATCAGTCATATAAGGGTTCAAGGGGCGGACGTGGATCAACCTGCAGACGACGCTGATTCCGATGAAGCGCTTGCATCTCCGAAGCCAAAGAAGAAGAAGAAATCCAAGGCTTCGAAGACCACTCCACCAACAGCTTCAAGATTGAAGCCTTTGGCCACTGCTCCACCTGCACCAAGTGTGCAATCTGAAGAGCATTCTCGCACCTCCAAGAGCAAGAAGCTACAGAAGAAGCCCATGCACAACCCTAGTCCAGCTCTGACTACTGATGCTGTTCTGAAGAACGCGAATGAAGCTATTGATCTGTCAAGTGATGAAGATCTAGCTGATGACGCTCTTGAGCAATTGATAAAGAGCAAGCAAGATGCAGAAATCTTCAATGATTTGCCCCTCTTTGACGTGGAAGTATTGAACAACTTCATTGATGAGTGGTTTGACACCCCCAACCTCAGCTTTGACGATCTGCAACTTCCAGTTGGCCTAAGCGTCTCCTTCAATGGCGCCATTGCTTCTGAGCTAGCTCTTGCTCAGAGAATTGTTGAGCTGAAGCAAAAGATTGACTATGAGAAGGCTCAGTTCAAGAAGCACATGGCCAAGCTCAGCGTCGAAGATATTCAGAGTTTCAAAGTCATGATGCATGAGCTCAAGGAAGCCTTTCACAAGAGGCGTGAAGAAGCAAAAGGTTCTCGTGAGCGCATCAAGGCCTTGGCTGCCAAGTGTGTTCAAGCTTACAATGAAGCTGAGAAGCGCAAGGCCCTTGGACGTCCTGGCATCGACCCTAGGATGGCTGCCAAGAAGAAGAAGAAGAAGCCAACTGTGGCCCAAGCTGAAGAATCAAGGCAGGAAGAACCTAGCATTGTCTTCCCTGCCAGCATGACAGGCACGAAGCCTAAGGTCCCCACAGTTGCTTCAGAGCTTAAGAAGGAAAAGGTGGCTGAAGCTGAGGCGCGCAAGCGCAAAACCAAGAACACCACTGATGAAGCCAATGCTCCACCCACCAAGAAGCGCAAAATCAAGAAGGTACGGGCTGCTCCCTTAGAGCCCCTTGTCGTCGAGCCCATTTCTGTTGCTTGTCCTGCATCTGCACACTAAGAACGTCGCATGACTGTTCATGAGCCTGCTCCCACAGAGGCTACTGAAGACATTCCAGCTGTTGACCCCACCGCAGCTGAAGACATTGGTCACCATGACAATGTTGAAGATGATGAAGTCCTTCCTCAGATCGAATACAATGTGGTATCATCGCCTGTTCTCACGAACAACGAACGCATCAGCATTGGTCGTCCATTGACGCCAATTACTCAGGATGACTCATGGGCTGATCACCCACAACAATCACCAGTAACTCCCCCTACTCAAGTCAACGGTTCGGTGCTCGAAGACGAATACTTTGAGGCCCAACCAACTCCATCTCCACAAGCGTCGCCAGCATTCCGCAGGCTTCGCAAAGGACCAAGGCCTCAAGTCGATCCTCCCAGCGTTCCAGAAGGAGATGTGCACCAAACAACTTCACAACAAGTGTTTTCTGAAGCCTCTCCAACTGCGAACCTCCCTGAGTCTGAAGCCAAAGCGGCTGAAGATATTCCGGCTGCATCAGCCGATGAAGAACAACCAAGAGAAGAAGAAGCACGTGTTGCCACACCCCCTGTTCTCGAGGAGAATGTGTCCGACCCTCCAGCTCCTAAAGTGAAGTGATCAACTGTAATATAGCAGAGTTTTTACGCCCAAACTACGGATGTCGTGTTCTCCACAGGGATCTAGAACTTCAAAGCACGCATTTGAAACAATCAGAACAACATAATATTTGGTTTTAATAGAACTAGAAACAACCTATCAGACTAATCAAACAGTAAGGTAACAAGCAGTCACCAGATCAAGTCAAAACAAAATGATAAACAACAAAGATAAAGGGATTTAGAAGTAGGTATGTCTTTTTTTGGATTTTATTGTAATCAAACAGCTGAGTAACAATAGCACATGGAAGAGCATTCAGCCATCACACACAACCCCAGACAACAGGCAACTAACACAATAACTACAATCTCAATATTCAGCAAAGGGGTCACAACAATTCAGCAAAGATACATGTAACAAAGTAATTTTCAGACCCAGTAGTGCATATATCCAGAGAACTGAAACAAGAGAAGGGAGAGATTCAAAGCCTTCGGGTCGTGATGATCTTCGATTCGAAGTTGCATATGTCGCAGCCGAAGCAGAGGCACTACCGAGACAAGTCGAAGACGATCTATGGTAGGAGAAACTTCCGCGTGATGTTGAATAAGAGTAGTAGAGGAAGATCCTTGGGGTAGAGCTGCAGCGTGGTGAAGATCAACAACAGAGGAACCGGTCTTGGGGAAGAATCGTGGCGGCAGGGCACGGGAGATGCTGCAGCGGCGGTCGTTGGTGTTGGAGAAGAGCAGCTAGGCGTCGGTGTTGGAGCAGAGCAACCGCGAGGTGGTGAGTCAGGGAGGAGACGCCTCGCAGTGGAGGGGCAACGCCGCCAACCTCCCGCAACCCTCGATCCCCTTTTCTTCCCTCCTTCGATCTGGTTTCGTGAGTGAGCGTGGAGGGGGAGAGGAGACAGGGGTCGCCCTCGATCCCCTTTTGCTGTCGATCTGGTGTGGTGGTTCAGCGCCGAGAGGAGACGGCCGCGCGTGGGATCAGATCCGCGTCTCCTGGGTCGCGCCTCTGGATCCAGCCTTGCTCACGCACGCTAGCAGACGCGTGCTCTCTCTGTCTGACTCGTTGCGCGCGACTTCTTCTAGCACTTTTCAGTTTGCCCCCTCCAGAGTTGAATTCTTCTCCAAGTTGATCCCTGGTTAAGTGTGTAAACCATTTTCAAAGAATTTTGGGTGCCTAAACGCACCGGTTCTACAAAATATGAAGAAGTGTTGTAAAAATATCATAATAAGAATATTTCTACAGGAACGAGTACTTTATAAGTAATTACTGTGATCAAAAGTTTAATTTGTGATGCAAAAAGTCTTAAAATACTATATGCATAAATGTGCTATCAATTTCCCCCACACTCAAATCTTTGCTTGTCCTCAAGTAAAGAAAGATGATGGTGACACAACTCACACTGCCAAGTAAAGAAGCACTTTTGGAAGGATAGTAATTCCGAGAATACTGGAACTGAGAAGCTATACTCTACTGAAGCTAAATTGTGATGAGCAATAATTTATAACACCCTGTAAATGTTCCAAGTCAATGACCTTGAGTGAAGGTGAATCCTATTAATCATGAGCTGGCTGTGTCTTCAGCCCTAAGATAAGCTGGGACCCCCAAATCAATTAGAAAAACAAGATACTAATTCAATTTAAAGCACAAGTGATGATATTATATCAGTCTCACCAAAGGAACATACCACCGATCCCGAGAACATGGTATACACCTGGCTCGACCAATAATTAGTATTTTTTTTGTTATTGCCTCCCCAAAGGAACATACCACCGATCCAGAGAACATGGTATACACCTGGTTCGACAATTATTAGTATTTTTTTGTTATTGTCTCCCCAAAGGAACATACCACCGATCCAGAGAACATGGTATAGACCTGGTTCGACAATTATTGCATTTATATATATATATATATATATATATATATATATATATATATATATATAAATTATAGTCCAATATACCAGATTTCACAAGCCACCGATCCAGGGAACATGACATGCTACTGTAGGTCGATCGGACTTAAATTATTATAATTATATTATTTATTTAATTGAAAATTACTAAGCTTAAGTAAAACAGGAGTAACTGAAAGAGAAATCCATAGCTAATGGCACTGTTTTTCACAGACTACAGATCCAGAGATCATAGCTACTACTTAAGTGCCACCAGTTACTTAGCTTAACTTGGGACAGTCAGACACAACACATCAATTCATCAGTAGGTTTCACTTAAACTCAAGGCATTCCCATTGAACATTTACACGGTGGTATAAAGTATTCATTATCACAATTTACCATAAGAAGAATACAGCTGCATAGTTTTAGTATTAAGAGAATCAACAATCTTCTTGGGGTGAATCCCACTTTGCAGTGATGAGTAAGATGTCACAAAGCAAAAAAAAGAATTTCAATGCAATAAAATACCAGTTCTCGTATTGAATTTTCTAAAGGTTACTTCAAGTGGAACAACATCACCTGGTATGTGTGTACTCTTCTCTCCTAGTTTCTTCTCTCCACCCTTCTCTGTTTGAATTCCCTGTTTGTGATCCCCTTGCCTTTATTTGCTGAAGAAAGATATAAACACATAAAAGCTTTTCTATGAAAACTAAATAAAGAAAATAACTTATTAAAGATTCAGGTTGCCTCCTGAAAAGCGCTTGTTTTAGGTCTTTTGCTCGACCATGTCTCTTCAGTGGGAACATGGTCCTGCAAGGGTTGACACCACCTCTTGGCTCCCCTTGCCTTCTTGAATTTCCTTCTCTAGGTCTTGATCTTCGCTTGCATTCTCATCCTCATAAATCAGAGGTGTGTCTCCAAGGATATAGGGCTTCAGTCTTTGACCGTTTACAAGGAAGAGACCTCCAGAAGTACTTTGCACTTGGATGGCACCACTTTTCAAAATCTTCTTCACCTTGCAAGGGTCATACCATCTTGACTTGAATTTACCAGGAAATAAATGAAACCTAGTATCATAAACCAATACCAATTGTCCAAGATGAAATTCTTTCCTCAATATATGCTTGTCATGCCAGATCTTGGTCTTTTCTTTGTAGATTCTTGCACTCTCGTAAGAGTCAGTTCTCAATTCCTCCAATTCACAGAGTTGAAGTTTTCTTTGTTTTCCTGCTGCCTCAAGGTCCATATTGAGTTTCCTTAGTGCCCATTGAGCTTTGTGCTCGAGTTCAACGGGTAGATGGCACGCTTTTCCATATATCATCCTGAATGGTGACATTCCAATTGGTGTTTTATAGGCTGTCCTATATGCCCACAGTGTGTCTGGTAATTTCAATACCCAGTCAGACCTTGTAACGCCCCGGACACACCCGCCGGTGGTCGTTACTCCTGGCGGGATCTAGACTGGCCTCACATATCAATACTAGTCTTTTCTGCGCACTTTGTCCTCACTCGTGCGCACCCGGGAGCAACTTCCTGGTCGGTCACCCATCCTGAAACTACTCCAAGCTGAGCACGCTTAACTTTGGAGTTCTATCTGGATGGGCTCCCAGAAAAGAAGGAATTCCTTATTGATATGAGTAGTCTATCATCCCTAATAAGCTAGGCCATCACATACACCCTCACTCAGAGGAACCGACGTCCTCGTCGGGCCACAGGAACGTTCCCTCTTGGCACAACCGTCTGTGCTTCCAGGACAGCACATGTGCCATGCCATGTGCCACGACGGGTCACAAACGTCATGCACAACATGACTGCAAACTTTCCGCAAACATCCGTGTAACCGCGAGGGTCGGCTCTGATACCAACTTGTAACGCCCCTGTGACGCCCGGGTAATCAAGCTACAGTAAAACTCTGCTAATGATGCCACATCACCACAATTACCGTTGATAATTTCGCGATGATTCAAACCGATTCGAATTTCAAATTTAAAACAAAGTCAAATAATTAAAGTTCTCAAAAGTCAAAAACAAAATGTTCTATATGTGGCAAATAATCTTTACAGAATAGTGGTGAAGAAATCAACATTTATTAAGAATTTGTATATCCTAAAATAATTAAAACAACATCAAAGATGATTAATTAAATGTCTTTTTAATTTATAAATTATTAAACTATTTTATTTGGGAGTCAAAACTTTTGTAGGAGAGGGCTAAAAGTATTGCAATAATTTAGGTACTAATTTTGTATTTTATAAAACAAAAATTAATTAGAAAGTAGATGGAAAACAGAAAGTAATAAAAAAGAAAAAAACAAGAAAGAAAAGAAAAAGGCCTAAGTGCACTGTGCACTTAGGCCTGCTAGCACAGTGGTGGGCCGAGCCCACTAGCAGGTCGTCCCCTACCTCTCCCTGTTCACAGTCGCGCTGGACGGCGCTCCCGCGTCCATGGCGCGGATGGCCACGCGTTGGCCATCCCGCGGCCACCCCCGTCGCTCCTGGTGACCTACTTGACCCCCCTCGACCCCCCCGGCGCTAACCCTAGCCCCCTCGCGCACTCCTCTCTCTCACCCTCCTCCAGATCCCCTACCTCCCGACGCGCTCGTCGCCGGCCACTTCACCCCACCGCGGCCACCACCGCCCCCGCACCCCGCCGGCGCATCTACGAGGTCCTACGTCGACCCCTACGCCCTCCCCTACCTCGAGCCCGGGCCGGGGAACACTACAGCGCCGCCCCAGGCCCTTCTTCTACCTTCGGCCACCGCCCGTCGTCACGGAGATCCGTCGTTCCCCGACCGCCACCGGCCTCCCCGAGCCTCTCATCGACACCACTGTGAGCACGGCGCCGTAATCCCCCCTCTTTCCCCCTCTCCTTCTGCACCCGTAGCCCTCGCCACCATGGCCATGCTCATCGCCGCCGATCTGCTCCGCCGTCGCGGCCACCACTTGTGCCACCCTCACCCGAGCAGCGCGCCGCGCTCCTGGTGCTCCCAGGAGCACGATGCACCCGCGTACGCCTCACCTCGTGCCCCGTAGCGCCATATCTCCATCCCCCCGAACGCCGTCGCCGCTTTCATCACCGTTCCGGCCAGCTCCGGCCAACTCCGACGACGCCACCGGTCCCAGTCGACGCGCCGTCGTCTGGCCGTTCGAACGCGCCCAACGACGCCCGTTTTGGTGGCCTGTAGACGATTTCCGGCGACTTCCCGTGCGCCGCCGCCGTGTTTTGGTCGCCGGCGGCTAAACGTCGGTGCCGCTGACTTGTCCGCTTAGCCCAGCCACTAATAACGTGCAGTGCCACTAACTGCTGGGACCCACTTCCTAATTAACCACAACTTAATTAAACTGGCTAATTAACTAACCTAGTTACTCCCTGACATGTGGGGCCTCCCCTCTAACTAGCCCTGGGTTAAATTTAACCACTAATTAAATGGTTGAGACAATGACAGGTGGGTCCCACCCACTATTCCAGTGGATAAGGCCGGTCCAGTCAGCTGTTGATGAGTCAGCAGCTGGGCCCACCAGTCAGCCTCTGTTGACTGGGTAGTTGACTCAGTCAATTGGCCCCACTGTCAGCCTCTTTGGCACAATGCTGTGTACACTTTCTGTGTACACTTAGCATTTAACGTTAAATGATTTTCGAATTGATTTAATTAATAGTAAATACATAATATGTTTAAAACTTTAGAAAACCATATCTTTTAAACCGTAACTCGGATGAAAATAATTTATATATGAAAGTTGCTCAGAACGACGAGACGAATCCGAAATCGCGGTCCGTTCGTCCACCACACATCCCTAGCATACCGAACCCGCAACTTTTCCCCTTCGTTTCATCCGCCCGAAACCGCGAAACACCGGGAATACTTTCCCGGATGTTTCCCTCCTTCGTCAGTATCACCTCCTACCGCGTTAGGTCACACGTAGCACCGCGTATTTCCATGTTATGCTTTGTGATGCTATTGTTTGCTCTGTTATTTATATGTTTCCCCTTCGTTGCTTATTTTCGGTAGACTCCGATACTGTGATAGACCCCAAAACCATTGATGCTTCGGTGATCGACTACGGCTACGCTTCCGAAGATTCCTTTCGTCTGCAGGGCTTCCAGGCAAGCCCCCCCTTTGATCACCAGATATCGCCTATTCTTCTCTCTATTGCTTGCATTAGAGTAGTGTAGCATGTTACTGCTTTCGATACTCCTATTCTGCTGCATAGCCTGTCATTGTTGCTACCACTGTTGATACTTTACCTGCAATCCTAAATGCTTAGTATAGGATGCTAGTATTCCATCGGTGGCCCTACACCCTTGTCCGTCTGCCCTGCTATTCTATCGGGCCGTGATCACTTGGGGGTGATCACGGGTATATATTACTTACACTTATACATGACACATGATGTGACTAAAGTCGGGTCGGCTCTTTGAGTACCCGCAAGTGATTCGATGTGGGGGCTGAAAGGACAGGTGGCTCCATCCAGGTAGTGGTGGGCCTGAGTTCCTGACGGCCCCCCGAGTGGATCTTGTGGCGGAGCGACAGGGGCAGGTTGTGACACCCAGTGGAGAGGTGGCCTGGCCCTGGTCGTTGTCCGCGGTTATTTCATAATAACACGCTTAACGAGTTTGGATATTTGATCTGAGTCTGGCCATTTGGTCTATACGCACTAACCAGCTGCGTGGGAACAGTTATGGGCACTCGACGTCGTGGTATCAGCCGAAGCCTTCTTGACGTCAGCGGTATAGCGGCGCGCGCCGGGTTGGACCGCGTAACGTAACTTCCTTAGTAATGGAGGTTGCTAGGTCTGCTCACCGGCCGCCCTCGCAACGTGCAGGTGTGCATTGGGCGATGGGCCCAGACCCCTGTGTGCTTAGGATTTAGACCGACGTGCTGACCTCTCTGCTGTGCTTAGGTAGGGCGGCGACGTGTTGATCCTCCGAGGCCGGGCATGACCCTGGAAAGTGTGTCCGGCCAAATGGGATCAAGCGTGCTGGGTTATGTGGTGCACCCCTGCAGGGAAGTTAATCTATTCGAATAGCCGTGTCCCTCGGTAAAAGGACGACCCGGAGTTGTATTCCGACCTCATGATAACTAGAACCAGATACTTAATAAAACACACCCTTACAAGTGCCAGAGATAACTCGGTGGTTGCTCTCTCACAGGGTGATGTGCGGGAGGATCGCCGAGTAGGATTATGCTATACGTTGTTACTTGGTGAACTTACCATCTATTTCCCTTCTACTGCTTCAAGACGGAGGCTGCGAGACGCGAGGATACTTGTTACTTCCATATATTCTCTTCTACTGCTGCAAGATGGAGGTTACGAGAAGCGTAGTCTTCGATTGGATTAGCTATCCCCCTCTTATTCTGCTTTCTGCAGTTCAGTCCACATATATTACCCCTTTGCACAGATATCATTGCATATGTAGTGTAGATCCTTGCTTGCGAGTACTTTGGATGAGTACTCACGGTTGCTTTTCTCCCCATTTTTTCCCCTCTTGTTCCTTCTTCTCGGATGGCGCAACCAGATGGTGGAGTCCCGGACCCAGAAGATCCCGAGGAGGTTCTACGTGAAGATCGGCTTCGAGGAGTAGTTAGGAGGTCCCAGGCAGGAGGCCTTGCCTTTTCGATCGTCGTTACTTTTGTGCTAGCCTTCTTAAGGCATGCTTGTTTAACTTATGTCTGTACTCAGATATTATTGCTTCCGCTGACTCTTGTGTTTTCGAGCTTTTGTATTCGAGCCCTCGAGGCCCCTAGCTTGTAATATAAAGCTTGTATTATTTAATTTGTGTCTAGAGTTGTGTTGTGATATTTTCCAGTGAGTCCTTGATCTTGGTCGTACACAATTGCGTGCATGATTAGTGTACGGTCAAATCGGGGGCGTCACAAGTTGGTATCAGAGCCGACTGGCTGTAGGAATCCCCCTTTCCAACTCCTTGGCCGAAGTTGAGTCTAGTCTTTGAGAAACAAATTTACTAACTTTTTGTGTGGCTTACGGGCCCACAACACCATTGGGTGGTATTAAGATCTTTTACTCCTCGTCTATACTCTGGGACTCTTATCTCTCTTCTATTCGGGATAAATGAATTTTGCTAAATCTAACATTAGGATCTCGTTACCACTTTTACCCGGAGAGCACCTTATGATCGATGATCGTCTGTTGCACTAGAAGACCCTGAAGATACTCTCCGCTGTTAACCCGAGAACTTGTGCTCATCGCCTTTGCAATTCACTGCCACCGATATATCCCTATGGATATATGTGTGCATTAGTCATTCTCATGATCGTTCCTCGTCGCTCTTGTTGTTACAAGATGCCTCAAAATACTCTCCATTGTCCTGAGAATCCTTTGAGTTTACTGCCCTGCAGTTTTATTTCGCGTGAAAACCCTTACGGTTATTTCCTCACATTTATCGAGGATCCGTGCTTCTCAATTGTTCATGTGTCTCGCAAAATTCTTCGGAATACTTTTCGATCTTTCGGAAATCCTCTGCAGCCAGTTACTCTTGAAATTCTTACCTGCTTGGATTATGGTTAATTCCATATGACTAGTAGTCTTCGTTAATATCCTTTGCCTTAGCCATTTTGATCCTATTGATTCAATATGGGCGTATGCATGCAGTCATCAGGTTATCCTTTATGAAATTATCTTTCCGACTCAGACGTCATTCCTGACATGAGTTGGTTCTCGGCAATTCAAACCTTTATTGATTGTCCAACTAAGTGTATTCAACTTATCCATCCTTGATCAGAGCGTTTGCTTCTGATATCTTGTTTCGGAAAACATAATTCCTTTGCATTTGGTTGAATTAGTCAGTTGTTTCTATGATGTGATCTCCTTTAATTATTTCTTCTTCTAGTTGAGTATCGATACTCACACCTGATTCGTTGCGGTCTGGCAGATCCTTTTGTGGATTATTATCCGACCGTTCCAACATATCAAAACCTTGAGTTCTCCCCCTGATACATAATGCCTTTGGTAAATTGTATCCTCTCCTTGTCCAACCACGCTCTGCTTTCGAGCTTGTGTTGTTACTTTTGAAACTTGTGGTATATGTTACTAAGATGCCCGATGGGTTGAACCTATGCCTTCCCCTAATCCGTGAGTACCCAAAAGTTTTCACAAGTCATACCCTTCCGGTGTTCTACCGGATAAAATTCCAACACTACAGTTTTATCAAAGCAAGAGGTCAATGAAACGTATGCATTGGAGAAATGGGAGTCGACCTTGAGCTTTTGTTCATGCCCATGGAAACGATGTAGACCGTCTCGGGAGCTTCTTGCAAAATGATTTTTCATCTAAATAATTCTTTCGGTGTCAATAAATTTGATCCCTTGCAGTTATGGTTTCGACCATGCTGTCCTTATTCAATATATCTGGAATAAATCCATCCTACGCCTCGTCAATTTTTGACAAGGTTAAATCATCTACTGTTATAGGTCAATGACCTAGTTCAACTTCTATCGTGTTCTACCTTCGAGTTTTACCCTCTGATATCTCTAGGATATCATGCCTTTGCACCACACCTTTTGAACTTTTGATGAAGCAATACCTTTGCTTGTCATAATCACTCTACGGGTTCTAGGTTGCCGTCAACCGAGGACACCGTTTAGTAAATCAAATCTGCTCTAAAAATTCAACACCCCTAGTAGATGTTACTGGGAAAATTTTAAACTCAATCTGGTTTATTCCTTGACTATCGGGTACATCCCTTGTCTAGCTATCTTCGACTTTGCTACCTCGTCCTTCTTTGGTGCACGAATTCTTCAGTGTGTGAGCACGACTTACGTCGAGCTTTCAACATCATGTTGCTTGTCTCGAAAGGCAACGTTGGTTCCGACCTTGCATCTTTTATATTGATCCTATAACTTGCCACTTCGTCATTCTCTTGCTTGTTGCCGTTGTTGTTTGATTGCATCCTCTTGAAACTTCCCGGCAAATGTGTCGGATCACCTTCAACACTTTGACTTCTTTCGAGATGTCAACTGTGTTCGTGATGAGAAATACCTTCCTTGCCCTTGATGATTTTTATTATCATCGACAACACCTTTGACTTCCTTTCATTGTGAACTTGTCGGCATTATGAACACAACTTGGTCTCCAGCTAGTGTTGTGTTTTGCCTTGAAGTATTACTGTCTTTTATGTCGAGAATGTTGAGGGATTGCTCCACCTCTTAGAAATTCTCGGTATGATGATACTTCTCACCATCACCATTCTTCCTTGGTCCCCGTGTTGTTTTTAACCGGGATACCAATATGCTAATGATGCTGCTTGAATTCTGTACTTCTAAAATCCCTATTACTTTGAAGTTAACAATCGACAGTTCGTTCTTAGACTGTTGGTTATTGAATCGTCACTCTAACATTGATCTTGCTGCCTAGGTCATACTTTGGGCACACTTTTCAACAAATGATTAATGGTGTATGTTTTCCTCGAGCATACCACATTATATCATTTGAATTGACTAGTGTCATCCTCTTGTTCACACTATGGTGGAAATCCATCTGTTTGGAATTCTCGATGAATTGTCGCTGAGCCCATCAGCCACCTCCTCATCCTCTCCTTGGTTTAACGATGAACTATTGTTTCGGGAACCCGCTCCCATAGTTCATTTCCCGAGAATATTGCAATATCCGTCGATTTGTGTTGCACCTTTTCTTCTCGAACATCCTGAGTCTGAGGTATCATGGCACCAATCGGATCTGAATCTCGGTCAGATAAGATGGTTGGTACAACTTTCCAGGAGTTATAATATTTGTCCTTTGATAACCCGGTAATATGATGCCATGCCTAGCACCCCTGGCTGGAGGACCTATCATTATAATTTCTTTGCAAGGATAACCATTCTTCCAGGAGGAAATTGTAAGTCTTATTTTATAAGCGGCTCCTGATGAATCCTTTGTGTATCCAAGTCCGACCTTTGCTTAAAGACCATGCCAATGCTATCTCGAAGCATGTCTGTGGTACTCCAGTTTTCAACAAGAGCATTTGAAGCCCAATGCTAAATGTTTCTTGGTCAGTTATCAAAACACCGTTGCATGGGTAACATCTTGATTAATCCTTGCCTCTTTATCTGAATGGTTGGGTACTTGCTCTCCTACCATGCTTGCCATGTTCTTCTTGTCCATGGGATGGATATACTCCTATTAATTGTGTGTAATCACAATTTTCCTTTCCATTTGTTTGTTTAACCTTTCCTTGATCTACATATAATCTAAGCAGTAATAATTTTCTGCTTAGGTAAACACCTTGGTGTATAACTCCGTCAGTAAGAACTTGTTACTATTGTTCATAACATTCCGGTAACCATCGAGGGACGAGAACTTTGCCTATTGGTTCGCCTCGTTCAACGAGCGGGAAAATGGTCCTATGCGTTCCTCGTCCTTGGTATTGACCTTGTTCCAACATAGCTGACAAGCTATCCACTGATATGCCTCCCTGTCACAAATGTGCAAGATCTCACCACCCTTCCTATTTTCAACCCACATGGTGGGCCCATAATCCACAGGTCCACGGGATCGAAGCCTGACTCTTCTGTACAACCTTGATTCTAAAGTATCCTTTACACTTGGCTCGCAAGTAATTCGCGAGCTAAATGGTATACCATGTTTCATCCTGGTATCAAACACATTAATTGTTCTCATTGCTCAAGCCCCGTCTCAGCTTCTATTTAGGCATCGAATGATTGCCTACCCATTTGAAACTTTGGTACCATCGCTTATTGTTCTCAATGCATTCGCTGAAATACTACTCGTAGGGTACTTCGTATATCACTTTGTGAATTCGCCGTCGTATGCACAGACTTCGTGGAGATACGTTCCTCCAAAGTTTTTTTTCCCTGGTCGCGTTCGTAGGACTATTGAGATCCCGAAGAAAGGATGACGACTTGATCACGATAACTTGAAGCAGATAAATGAAGACATCAACACAATGGTTCAACCTCTTCGAAGGGGCAGCCAAGACCGAGAAGACTCGTTAGAATTTCGTAACCAAATCCCTCCCCTCTTTCTTCCGCTCCTGAATCTCGGGACGAGATTTCTTGTAGTGGAGGAGAATTGTGACGCCCGGGTAATCAAGCTACAGTAAAACTCTGCTAATGATGCCACATCACCACAATTACTGTTGATAATTTCGCGATGATTCAAACCGATTCGAATTTCAAATTTGAAACAAAGTCAAATAATTAAAGTTCTCAAAAGTCAAAAACAAAATGTTCTATATGTGGCAAATAATCTTTACAGAATAGTGGTGAAGAAATCAACATTTATTAAGAATTTGTATATCCTAAAATAATTAAAACAACATCAAAGATGATTAATTAAATGTCTTTTTAATTTATAAATTATTAAACTATTTTATTTGGGAGTCAAAACTTTTGTAGGAGAGGGCTAAAAGTATTGCAATAATTTAGGTACTAATTTTGTATTTTATAAAACAAAAATTAATTAGAAAGTAGATGGAAAACAGAAAGTAATAAAAAAGAAAAAACAAGAAAGAAAAGAAAAAGGCCTAAGTGCACTGTGCACTTAGGCCTGCTAGCACAGTGGTGGGCCGAGCCCACTAGCAGGTCGTCCCCTACCTCTCCCTGTTCACAGTCGCGCTGGACGGCGCTCCCGCGTCCATGGCGCGGATGGCCACGCGTTGGCCATCCCGCGGCCACCCCCGTCGCTCCCGGTGACCTACTTGACCCCCCTCGACCCCCCCGGCGCTAACCCTAGCCCCCTCGCGCACTCCTCTCTCTCACCCTCCTCCAGATCCCCTACCTCCCGACGCGCTCATCGCCGGCCACTTCACCCCACCGCGGCCACCACCGCCCCCGCACCCCGCCGGCGCATCTACGAGGTCCTACGTCGACCCCTACGCCCTCCACTACCTCGAGCCCGGGCCGGGGAACACTACAGCGCCGCCCCAGGCCCTTCTTCTACCTTCGGCCACCGCCTGTCGCCACGGCGATCCGTCGTTCCCCGACCGCCACCGGCCTCCCCGAGCCTCTCATCGACACCACTGTGAGCACGGCGCCGTAATCCCCCCTCTTTCCCCCTCTCCTTCTGCACCCGTAGCCCTCGCCACCATGGCCATGCTCATCGCCGCCGATCTGCTCCGCCGTCGCGGCCACCACTTGTGCCACCCTCACCCGAGCAGCGCGCCGCGCTCCTGGTGCTCCCAGGAGCACGATGCACCCGCGTACGCCTCACCTCGTGCCCCGTAGCGCCATATCTCCATCCCCCCCGAACGCCGTCGCCGCTTTCGTCACCGTTCCGGCCAGCTCCGGCCAACTCCGACGACGCCACCGGTCCCAGTCGACGCGCCGTCGTCTGGCCGTTCGAACGCGTCCAACGACGCCCGTTTTGGTGGCCTGTAGACGATTTCCGGCGACTTCCCGTGCGCCGCCGCCGTGTTTTGGTCGCCGGCGGCTAAACGTCGGTGCCGCTGACTTGTCCGCTTAGCCCAGCCACTAATAACGTGCAGTGCCATTGACTGCTGGGACCCACTTCCTAATTAACCACAACTTAATTAAACTGGCTAATTAACTAACCTAGTTACTCCCTGACATGTGGGGCCTCCCCTCTAACTAGCCCTGGGTTAAATTTAACCACTGATTAAATGGTTGAGACAATGACAGGTGGGTCCCACCCACTATTCCAGTGGATAAGGCCGGTCCAGTCAGCTGCTGATGAGTCAGCAGCTGGGCCCACCAGTCAGCCTCTGTTGACTGGGTAGTTGACTCAGTCAATTGGCCCCACTGTCAGCCTCTTTGGCACAATGCTGTGTACACTTTCTGTGTACACTTAGCATTTAACGTTAAATGATTTTCGAATTGATTTAATTAATAGTAAATACATAATATGTTTAAAACTTTAGAAAATCATATCTTTTAAACCGTAACTCGGATGAAAATAATTTATATATGAAAGTTGCTCAGAACAACGAGACGAATCCGAATACGTGGTCCGTTCGTCCACCACACATCCCTAGCATACCGAACCCGCAACTTTTCCCCTTCGTTTCATCCGCCCGAAACCGCGAAACACCAGGAATACTTTCCCGGATGTTTCCCTCCTTCGTCAGTATCACCTCCTACCGCGTTAGGTCACACGTAGCACCGCGTATTTCCATGTTATGCTTTGTGATGCTATTGTTTGCTCTGTTATTTATATGTTTCCCCTTCGTTGCTTATTTTCGGTAGACTCCGATACTGTGATAGACCCCGAAACCATTGATGCTTCGGTGATCGACTACGGCTACGCTTCCGAAGATTCCTTTCGTCTGCAGGGCTTCCAGGCAAGCCCCCCCTTTGATCACCAGATATCGCCTATTCTTCTCTCTATTGCTTGCATTAGAGTAGTGTAGCATGTTACTGCTTTCGATACTCCTATTCTGCTGCATAGCCTGTCATTGTTGCTACCACTGTTGATACTTTACCTGCAATCCTAAATGCTTAGTATAGGATGCTAGTATTCCATCGGTGGCCCTACACCCTTGTCCGTCTGCCCTGCTATTCTATCGGGCCGTGATCACTTGGGGGTGATCACGGGTATATATTACTTACACTTATACATGACACATGATGTGACTAAAGTCGGGTCGGCTCTTTGAGTACCCGCAAGTGATTCGATGTGGGGGCTGAAAGGACAGGTGGCTCCATCCAGGTAGTGGTGGGCCTGAGTTCCTGACGGCCCCCCGAGTGGATCTTGTGGCGGAGCGACAGGGGCAGGTTGTGACACCCAGTGGAGAGGTGGCCTGGCCCTGGTCGTTGTCCGCGGTTATTTCATAATAACACGCTTAACGAGTTTGGATATTTGATCTGAGTCTGGCCATTTGGTCTATACGCACTAACCAGCTGCGTGGGAACAGTTATGGGCACTCGACGTCGTGGTATCAGCCGAAGCCTTCTTGACGTCAGCGGTATAGCGGCGCGCGCCGGGTTGGACCGCGTAACGTATCTTCCTTAGTAATGGAGGTTGCTAGGTCTGCTCACCGGCCGCCCTCGCAACGTGCAGGTGTGTATTGGGCGATGGGCCCAGACCCCTGTGTGCTTAGGATTTAGACCGACGTGCTGACCTCTCTGCTGTGCTTAGGTAGGGCGGCGACGTGTTGATCCTCCGAGGCCGGGCATGACCCTGGAAAGTGTGTCCGGCCAAATGGGATCAAGCGTGCTGGGTTATGTGGTGCACCCCTGCAGGGAAGTTAATCTATTCGAATAGCCGTGTCCCTCGGTAAAAGGACGACCCGGAGTTGTATTCCGACCTCATGATAACTAGAACCAGATACTTAATAAAACACACCCTTACAAGTGCCAGAGATAACTCGGTGGTTGCTCTCTCACAGGGTGATGTGCGGGAGGATCGCCGAGTAGGATTATGCTATACGTTGTTACTTGGTGAACTTACCATCTATTTCCCTTCTACTGCTTCAAGACGGAGGCTGCGAGACGCGAGGATACTTGTTACTTCCATATATTCTCTTCTACTGCTGCAAGATGGAGGTTACGAGAAGCGTAGTCTTCGATTGGATTAGCTATCCCCCTCTTATTCTGCTTTCTGCAGTTCAGTCCACATATATTACCCCTTTGCACAGATATCATTGCATATGTAGTGTAGATCCTTGCTTGCGAGTACTTTGGATGAGTACTCACGGTTGCTTTTCTCCCCATTTTTTCCCCTCTTGTTCCTTCTTCTCGGATGGCGCAACCAGATGGTGGAGTCCCGGACCCAGAAGATCCCGAGGAGGTTCTACGTGAAGATCGGCTTCGAGGAGTAGTTAGGAGGTCCCAGGCAGGAGGCCTTGCCTTTTCGATCGTCGTTACTTTTGTGCTAGCCTTCTTAAGGCATGCTTGTTTAACTTATGTCTGTACTCAGATATTATTGCTTCCGCTGACTCTTGTGTTTTCGAGCTTTTGTATTCGAGCCCTCGAGGCCCCTAGCTTGTAATATAAAGCTTGTATTATTTAATTTGTGTCTAGAGTTGTGTTGTGATATTTTCCAGTGAGTCCTTGATCTTGGTCGTACACATTTGCGTGCATGATTAGTGTACTGTCAAATCGGGGGCGTCACAGCCCCGGACACACCCGCCGGTGGTCGTTACTCCTGGCGGGATCTAGACTGGCCTCACATATCAATACTAGTCTTTTCTGCGCACTTTGTCCTCACTCGTGCGCACCCGGGAGCAACTTCCCGGTCGGTCACCCATCCTGAAACTACTCCAAGCTGAGCACGCTTAACTTTGGAGTTCTATCCGGATGGGCTCCCGGAAAAGAAGGAATTCCTTATTGATATGAGTAGTCTATCATCCCTAATAAGCTAGGCCATCACAGACCTTGACTTTGATACTACCTTCTCGAGGATGGCCTTTATTTCTCTGTTAGATAGCTCCACTTGTCCATTTGCTTGTGGATGATATGGGGTTGTAATTCCGTGATTATGAACTCCATATTTTGCTAAGAGAGATTCTAGTTGGGAGTTGTTGAAATGCGTTCCTCCATCACTGATAACAATCCGTGGCACACCAAATCTTGGGAAGATCACTTGCTTGAGTAAATTGCAAACTGACTTGGAATCAGCATTGACAGTTGGTACAGCCTCAACCCATTTTGACACATAGTCCACTGCCACTAGTATGTATTTGTATCCTTTGGATGATGGCAAGGGTCCAACATAATCAATTCCCCATACATCAAAGAGCTCTACTTCAAGAATTCCTTTTTGAGGCATCTCTTGCCTTTTTGAAATCTTTCCAGTTCTCTGACAGGGATCACAAGCTTCAATATAGGAATGTACATCCTTGAATAAAGTTGGCCAATAAAATCCCGCTTGCAAAATTTTTGCTTGAGTCTTTCTAGTACTTGCATGACCTCCGTAAGGGGATGAATGACAATGATAGATCACACTTTTGGTTTCACTTTCCGGCAAGCACCTTCGAACAATACCATCAGCACAATGTTTGAACAAGTAAGGTTCATCCCAAAAGAATTGCTTCATATCTGATAGGAATTTCTTCTTCTTTTGATACCCAAAATCTGTAGGAACTTTGTTACAGACCAGATAATTAACTATATCTGCATACCATGGTGTATAGTTTTGTATACTAGTCACTTGCATAAGGTTGCTCCCTGGTAAAACATCATTGATAGGTAAGGAGTCTATTGCATTGTTTTGCAATCTCGACAAGTGATCTGCTACAACATTTTCAGCTCCTTTCTTATCCTTGATTTCCACATCAAATTCTTGAAGCAAGAGAATCCATCTAATTAACCTTGGCTTGGCTTCTTTCTTGCTGAGTAAATATCTGATTGCAGCGTGGTCTGTGTAAACTACACAACGAGACCCCACCAGATATTGCCTGAATTTGTCAAAGGCATAAACCACTGCTAACAACTCCTTTTCGGTGGTTGTGTAATTAGCTTGAGCACCATCAAGAGTTTTGCTAGCATAGTATATTACGTGAAAATATTTTCCTTTCCTTTGTCCAAGTACCGCACCTACAGCAAAGTCACTTGCATCACACATTATCTCAAATGGTAATTCCCAATCTGGGGGTTGCACTACTGGAGCAGTGACCAATGCTTCCTTGAGCAATTTGAAAGATTTTTCACATTCTGCACCAAAGTTGAATTTAACATCATTGTTTAAGAGATTAGTTAGGGGTTTGGCTATCTTGGAGAAATCTTTTATGAATCTTCTATAGAACCCAGCATGTCCCAGAAAGCTCCTCACTCCCTTCACATTTACAGGTGGTGGGAGTTTTGATATTACTTCAACTTTTGCTTGATCAACCTCAATTCCTCTTTCAGACACCAAATGTCCCAAAATAACTCCTTCCTTTACAAGAAACTGACACTTCTCCCAGTTTAGGACCAGATTGTGTTCTGAACACCTCTGAAGAACTGCTGCCAGATTATTCAAGCAATCTTCATAACTTTTTCCAACGACTGTAATATCATCTATGAACACCTCCACCTTGATTCCTATCATATCAGAGAATATAGAGAGCATAAATCTTTGGAATGTTGGGGGTGCATTACAAAGTCCATATGCTAGTCTTTTGTAAGCAAATGTGCCGTATGGGCATGTGAAAGTTGTTTTATCTTGATCATCTGGGTGAATTGGGATTTGCAAGAATCCTGAATACCCATCTAAGCAGCAGAAATATTCATGCCCAGCAAGCCTTTCTAGCATTTGATCAATAAAAGGTAAAGGAAAATGGTACTTGCTCGTTACTTCATTTAACTTTCTGAAATCATTGACCATTCTCCACCCTGTAACAGTCCTGCTGGGAATCGTTTGTCCTTGTTCATTTTCTATGACAGTTATTCCTCCTTTTTTGGGCACCATGTGAATAGGACTCACCCACTCGCTGTACGAAATTGGGTATATGATATCAGCAGAGAGCAATTTAAGAATCTCATTTTTGACAACCTCTTGCAAATGGGGATTTAACCTTCTTTGACTTTCTCTGATTGGCACACTACTTTCTTTCAAGTAGATCCTATGCGAACAAACAGCAGGATTTATCCCTTTCATATCATCAATTGAATATCCAATAACATCCTTGTACTTTTGCAAAACTGCTTGAAGCCCTTTTATTTGCCCTTCCGTCAACTCACTATTTACGATAATTGGCCACTGGTTTTCATTGTCTAAGAATGCATACTTCAAACTTTCTGGAGGTTGTTTCATTTCTATTTGCCTTGGTTGCATCTTCTCTAATGGCCTTGCATTGCTTTCCAAAATGCTCACAGTTCTGATTTCCTCATATCTAATTTCACTATTTTCCTTCTCAACTACTTCACAATAATTTCTTCCATACCTCTCTTCATAACCTTCTTCCACACATTTCTGTAATGTATCAATTCAGTAGCAGCGTTCTTCTCCTTGCGGAACATGTGTTGCATGCTTCATGTTAAACTCCACCTTTTCATTTCCAAACCTCAAGCTCAATTTAGCTTCTTGGACATCAATGAGTGCGCCAGCTGTGGCCAAAAATGGTCTTCCAAGAATTACAGCCTCACTCTTGTCCTCCATATCTAGTACTACAAAATCAACCGGATAAGTAAACTTCCCAACTTTGATTGGAACATCCTCAAGAATTCCAACAGGTTTCCTATATGTTCTGTCGGCTAGCTGAAGAGTTATGGCTGTTGGATTTAATTCTCCCAAGAACATCCTTTTGCTAACTGAATGTGGTAACACACTAACGCTAGAGCCCAAATCACACAGAGCACTGTAAGTTTTGTTTCCAATCACACATGGTACACAAAAGCTTCCTGGATCATCCAATTTTTCAGGCATGGAATTCTGAATTATTGCACTGCATTCCTTTGATAGAGTCACTACTTCTGGCTCAGAAATGCTTCTTTTCTTTGTTAGTAACTCCTTGAAATATTTGGCATACATTGGAACATGCAAGACAGCTTCAAGAATAGGAATAGTAATCTGAACTCCTTTCATAGTTTCCAAAAATTTGGCAAATTGCCTGTCATCTTTGGATTTGTTGAACCTCTCAGGAAAGGGAATGTTGTTGGTTGTTATTGCTTCCTCTATCAAAGGCTCAGCTCTTGTTTGAAAACCAGGAAATTCGACTTCAGTTTCAATTCGGTTATCAACTTCTTTCTCCTTTAGTTTCTCTGATGATGTTGAGGGCGGGATTCCGGATGAACTTGGCCTCAAAGCAGGAGGGACATATGTCTTCGGAGTAGGAAGCACTGGTCCTGACATAACTGCACTCCTAGTAGTCACTGCATCAACTGACGATATTGCCCCACAATGAGCTTTCGGGTTTTGAATTGGTTGAGCAGACAGTCTTGCTTCATTTTCTCCCACCATACTATCCATTTTGCTCACCAGCATCTTAACAGAATCTTTCAAGCCATTCACTTCATTTGCCATCTTGTTCATCAATTCCAACTGCATCTTCATGATTTCCTCCATTCCATTTGACTGAACATTTTGTTGTTCATTCTGCCTCGGCACTGGAAATTGACTTGGATGATTAGGTGGTCGATTTCCTTGTGCTGTCGATCCACTTGCATAAGACTGATTGTTCTTGTATGACAAGTTTGGATGGTTCCTCCAAGAAGGATTATAGCTGTTTGAGAATGGACCTTGACCTTGGGCATAACTTACTTCTGAAACCGATGATCCGACTGCTGAGTAGAAGGTACATTCTGTTGAAGGATGACCTGCTTGGCCACATACATCACACATTTGAGGCGCACTTACTGAAGCTACAGATGTACCAATGCAATTTGACATGATATTGTCCATCTTCTTATTCAACATGTCAATCTGAGCCGCCATGCTATCATTTGCAGACACATTGTACACACCAGGATGCGATGGTGCTATTGCTCTTTCACTTGACCATTGGAAATGATGAGACGCCATACTTTCAATCAAGGCAAATGCTTCATCAAGAGTTTTGTTCATGATTCCTCCTCCAGCAGCAGAATGAACAAAAGCTCTGGTCTAAGTGGTCAGTCCTTTGTAAAAGGTTTGTAACACCAGCCACCTTTCTAAACCATGGTGAGGACACATTCTGATTTAAGAGTTGAATCTTTGCCATGCATCATACAAACTTTCTCCATCATATTGAGTAAACCTTGTTAACTTGTCCCTGTATTCAGAAACTTTTGTTGGTGGAAAGTATCTCTCAAGAAATGTCTGCAATAAAGTCTCCCAAGTATTCTTCAGATGTTCAGGCAATGAGTGAAGCCATACTCTTGCTCCATCTCTCAAGGAAAATGGAAATAGCGACAATCTGATAGCACTCGGTGAAACTCCATTTTGCTTAAGGGTGTTACAATACTCCAAGAAGGTCCTTATATGCTCATGTGGGTCTTCTAAAGCCGTTCCACCAAATCTGGACCGTTGTACCATGTTAATCAGAGCTGGCTTCAATTCAAAATTGTTTGCCTGAATAATTGGTTGCACCATTTCTCCTGGTATCCCATGATCTCTTGGGATCCACAAGTCCCTGAGCAAAGGCACTGGATCAGGCATATTTTCTTCTTCTTGATCTTGCAAAATTTCAGCAATTTGAAACTGCGTTTGATTCTCTCTTCTTCTTCTCAATAAAGTCCTTTTAATTTCTGGATCAAATGGCTCTAGTGAACTTTTTTCAGATTGTAACATAAGACAATTTCCTGTAAAGTTCCTGAAATTAACACATGCCAGTTTTTCTCAAAACTGCAGCCAATGTTAGAAAATGGTTAGTTGCCAGCAATACTACGGAATCAACCTAAAATAAACCCTGAACTGCTTCTACTAATGAGCTAGCGAAATTAAGGTCCCCGGCAACGGCGCCAAAATGATCAATTGTAATATAGAAGGGTTTTTACGCCCAAACTACGGATGTCGTGTTCTCCACATGGATCTAGAACTTCGAAGCACGCATTCGAAACAATCAGAACAACATAATATTTGGTTTTAATAGAACTAGAAACAACCTATCAGACTAATCAAACAGTAAGGTAACAAGCAGTCACCAGATCAAGTCAAAACAAAATGATAAACAACAAAGATAAAGGGATTTAGAAGTAGGTCTGTCTTTTTTTGGATTTTATTGTAATCAAACAGCTGAGTAACAATAGCACATGGAAGAGCATTCAGCCATCACACACAACCCCAGACAACAGGCAACTAACACAATAACTACAATCTCAATATCCAGCAAAGGGGTCACAACAATTCAGCAAAGATACATGTAACAAAGTAATTTTCAGACCCAGTAGTGCATATATCCAGAGAACTGAAACAAGAGAAGGGAGAGATTCAAAGCCTTCGGGTCGTGATGATCTTCGATTCGAAGTTGCATATGTTGCAGCCAAAGCAGAGGCACTGCCGAGACAAGTCGAAGACGATCTGTGGCAGGAGAAACTTCCGCGTGATGTTGAATAAGAGTAGTAGAGGAAGATCCTTGGGCTAGAGCTGCAGCGTGGTGAAGATCAACAACAGAGGAACCGGTCTTGGGGAAGAATTGTGGCGGCAGGGCGCGGGAGATGCCGCAGCGGCGATCGTCGGTGTTGGAGAAGAGCAGCTGGGCGCCGGTGTTGGAGCAGAGCAACCGCGAGGTGGTGAGTCAGGGAGGAGACGCCTCGCAGTGGAGGGGCAACGCCGCCAACCTCCCGCAACCCTCGATCCCCTTTTCTTCCCTCCTTCGATCTGGTTTCATGAGTGAGCGTGGAGGGGGAGAGGAGACAGGGGTCGCCCTCGATCCCCTTTTGCTGTCGATCTGGTGTGGTGGTTCAGCGTCGAGAGGAGACGGCCGCGCGTGGGATCAGACCGCGTCTCCTGGGTCGCGCCTCTGGATCCAGCCTTGCTCACGCACGCCAGCAGACGCGTGCTCTCTCTGTCTGACTCGTTGCGCACGACTTCTTCTAGCACTTTTCAGTTTGCCCCCTCCAGAGTTGAATTCTTCTCCAAGTTGATCCCTGGTTAAGTGTGTAAACCATTTTCGAAGAAGTTTGGGTGCCTAAATGCACCGGTTCTGCAAAATATGAAGAAGTGTTGTAAAAATATCATAATAAGAATATTTCTACAGGAACGAGTACTTTATAAGTAATTACTGTGATCAAAAGTTTAATTTGTGATGCAAAAAGGCTTAAAATACTATATGCATAAATGTGCTATCATGAAGGTTACAAATTCCGAGGCTGCCACCAACACCAACAATGAAGCCAATGACGTTGTCATGGCTGAAGCTAATGTGGCACCTGAAGTCAATGTGGCACCTGAAGTGATGGCGCCTGAAGCCAGTGCTGCACTTGACGCCAATCAGCAGCCCGAAGCTAATGCCACTGCTCATGTTCCGCCTCCAAGGCCACACACCATCGAGCAAGCATACGACAAACATGACCAGCTCATCTCAGTCAAATGGCCTATTCTGGTTCCTCCTGAAAGTGCAGTATATCGACTAGAGGGGGGGGGGGGTGAATAGGCGATTTTTATGAAATGCTTCAAAACATGGTAGTTTTGAATACAAAAGATAAACTCAATCCTATTAGTATGCAGCGGAAAGTAGACTACACTAGACAAGCCATAGTCAAGTATTCAATGAAGTGAAAGCACAAAGACTAATAGCAGCTAGGCAGTAGGGATCTTGATGGAAGAAGGAATGAAGCCAATCACAACAAGTAGATACTCAGTGAAGTCAATCAGATAGGGCAAGCATGCAATGACTTCACAACATAGAACAGTAAGTAAAGGGAAGGAAAGGATAGAACCAGTAGCTCAGGGAGGACAGTGATTTGTTAGACCAGTTCCAGTTGCTGTGACAACTGTACATCTGGTTAGGGAGGCTGAGATTTAACTCAGAAGACCGCGTCTTAACCTTATCCCCCTTGAGCTAAGGACACCTAGTCCTCGCCCAATCACTCCGGTAAGTCTTCAAGGTAGACTTCCAAACCTTCACAGACTTCGTTCACCGGCGATCCACAATGACTCTTGGATGCTCAGAACGCGACGCCTAACCGGCTGGAGGAAACACAGTCCTCAAGTGTAATAAGTCTTCAGGTCACACGGACAGAAAGACTTCAGTGCTGCCTAACACTCTTTGGCTCTCGGTGTTTTGGGCTTTGTCCTCGCAAGGATTTCTCTCTCAAATGCTTCGGAGGTGGGTTGCTCTCAAATGACAAAAGCCGTGCAATAACTCTGAGCAGCCACCAATTTATGGTGTAGGGGGTGGGCTATTTATAGCCACTGGGCAACCCGACCTGATTTGTCCGAAGTGACCCTGGGTCACTAAGGAACTGACACGTGTTCCAACGGTCAGATTTCAAACACTCACACAACAACTTTACTTGGGCTACAAGTAAGGCTGACTCATCCAACTCTGGATAAGATTTGCTCTCATAGTCTTCGCTCGAAGACATAGGATTTGGTTGAGCATCACTTCAGTCACTCTGACTTAGATCACTTGGACCCCACTTAACAGTACGGTGGTTCCTATGACTCATCAAAGAAGAAAAGGAAACAACGAAACATCTAAGTCTTCGTTCTCCATAGTCTTCACACAATGTCTTCTCTTGTCATAGTCTTCAATATGATTA
This sequence comes from Secale cereale, assembly GCA_902687465.1. Lineage (NCBI taxonomy): Eukaryota > Viridiplantae > Streptophyta > Magnoliopsida > Poales > Poaceae > Secale > Secale cereale. The sequence goes on along the minus strand of LR738714.1, from coordinate 378,687,037 downwards.
TCTTCATATACCACCACTGATGTCAATGTCTTCATACATTTTTAGGGGTCGTCTCCGATAGGTAAACCGAATCAATGAGGAACTACTACCTGTGTTATCCCGCAATTCTCACAAACACATTAGTCCCTCAACCAGGTTTGTCGTCAATACTCCAAAACCAACTAGGGGTGGCACTAGATGCACTTACAATCTCCCCCTTTTTGGTGATTGATGACAAACTGGTTGAAGTTTTCAACGGGGATAAAGATATGTGAAATTGTAAAGGATAAATGTATTATCTTCGTAAGTAGCAAAAGGCTCCCCCTGAAGATGTGCATGTAGTTGATTTGCCTTTGAATGCAAATGCACATGGTAGGTTGTACTTGTGGAGATCCTCTTCAACTTATGAAGACAATTCATCATGCACAATTGATATGTCGAAGATAATGACATGCATAATGAGAAATGTACGTCTGCAATAATGACTAAGTGCGGAATATAAGGTAGCAGATGCGGAATTTATCATCGCATTACAGAGTAGCATAAAAACGTAGCAGACGACCATCAGTTTAAGTGTTACAACTCAAAGAACCAAATGTAGCAAAAAAACGAGAGTTGTAAACACTAGGCAGGCAAAATATAAAGCACCCGCCCATATGGACCCGCTTGAAGACTATCAACGCATATGCTTCTCCCCCTTTTGTCAGCAAGGACCAAAAAGGTTTAAAGACATAGAGCCTCTACTCGTTCCCAGTTGGAGCAGGAGAGGATGCAGGGTCGACGTTGGTGTTTGGTGGTGCAGAAGTAGTTGGTGCAGTGTTGACGCGCGCTGATGTAGGAGGAGGTGAGGTAGCATCATCTTGATCATCGATCACCTTGGCGTCAATTGTTGCAGCGGAGGAGGAGTATTCAGCATTCCTTGGAGGAGTGTGGTCAAACTTGAATCTCTGTGTGAAGCCATCGTCTTGAAGATCCGCTTCAGCACTTAGCAAGGTCAAAATCTTCCAAGACCTCCGACAGGTTTCATGAGCAACAAAGGCATTCTTGGTGGCAAGATTGCGAGTGCGATTTACATCCACCAAGAGGCTTTGCATCTGACGCTTTATCCAGTAGTGATGCTTATCCTGTTTCTGATGAAGTGCAACCAGAAGCTCTTGGTTATTGAGAACATGAGATCGCTTCTGAGGCCTTTGGGCGATGGTGCTCTTAGTGGCTTCGGTTTCAGTGTGTCGAGGTAGACGAGTACGGCCAGCCAGAGGATAAATACGTGAGACTGCTGGAACTCCTTCAATCTGCTGAGTGAAGCTCTGGTGATCAGCATTGTGAAGACTAACTGGCTCTTTGTCAGGCTCTTGGTATATAGCTTCAGCTGACATATCAACCTCAGGAAAGAATATATGATGGTTGCGAGAAGAGGGCTGATAGGTGATAGCTGAATGCAGCTTGATGAGGCGCATAATCCATGGGTCGTAGAATTTGAGACCAAACAGATCAGATCCAGACATAGCCAATTGCCTAATGAAGAAATCTTGAGCATTGAAGCTGATGCCATTGAAGATATAGAGGACCAAAGTCTTCATGGTGCCTTCAAGCTTGGCTGATGAAGAATGTCCTTTGACGGGCCATAGAGTACGCCTGATGATATGATAGATGGTGCATGGCAGGTACTCTAGGTCTTCAACAAAGAATTCCTTAGGATATTCAGCATCACTTGGCAGAGGCTTCATCATGCTTAGCATTTGGCTCATGTTGGGCTTGCGCTTCTGAAAGATGCTCTCCAAGGCTTCATTGTGTAATTGATAGCCAGGTTTATACAGATCTCCTGGAGTGGGCAGGCCAGTAAGCTCAATGAGATCAAAGGCTTTGGCTTCATGATGGACATTGCCTGTCATCCACTCAAGGACCCATGTCTTCGGATCCCTGCTGTAGCCTCGAATGTGGAGGGTTGCATAGAATTGCAGAAGCATCTCTTCATTCCAATGCTCCTTGTCAGTTACAAAATTTAGTAGGCCAACATCACGAAAACAATCAAGAGCTTCCTACAGGCAGGGCAGACCAGCAATAGCTTCGGTGTCAAGACGCATATGAGGGAAAATGCGTCCTTGATCATAGAGTACTCTTGAGTAATAACTGCGCTGCTGATGGCTCCAGAACCTATCTGATGATATTCTTGGCTTGGAATATGGGTTCTTGGCACTGTCAAAGAAGGTGTTGTGCGCAGTGAAGCTATTGGCATTGAATGACCCTTGAGAGGTTGCAATACCTGGAAACCTTGGCAGTCTTGGCTTAGGCTTCTGGACTTGAGGCCTGTGCTCAACATGATGATCAAACTGAGGACCAGCACCATGTGGTCCAGTAGTAGGTAGTGGAGTCAGAATGGGCCACCGGGCAGTGATGAGCTGATCATCTTGGTTGTATGCTCGCTCAATTGTAGGGGGGCTAGGAGGCGGAACAGGAGCAGAGGCATTAGCTTCAGGCTGCAGATTTGCTTCAGGTGCAGCACTGTCTTCAGGCGCCATCACTTCAGGCACCACTATGTCTTCAGATGCCACATTAGCTTCAGCCATGACCACGTCATTGGCTTCAGTGTTGGTGGTGGCATCCTCTGTGTTTGTAACCTCCACTTCAGGAGCCGGAGGGTCGGACACGTTCTCCTCGAGAACAGGGGGTGTGGCAGTACGTTCATCTTCCGCTTGGGGTTGTTCTTCTCCTTGGGGTGGTTCTTCTTTGGCTGATGCAGCCGGAATATCTTCAGCCGTTTTGGCTTCAGATTCTGAGGGGTTCATAGTAGGAGCAGCATCAGGTACAGATGGTTGCTCTACTCCTTTTGGAACACTTGGGGCGACGACTTGAGGCCTTGGTCCTTTGCGAAGCCTGCGAAAAGCTGGCGACGCCTGAGGGGATGGAGGTTGTTGGGCCTCAAAGTCTTCATCTTCAAGCACCGAACTGGTGTCTTGAGTTGGCTGAGGTGTGACTGGTGTATCCCGTGGGTGATCAGCCCACGAGTCATCCTGTGCAATTGGCGTCAATGGATGACCAATGCTGATGCGTTCGCTGTTCGTAAGAACAGGTGAAGATTCAACGTTGTACTCGATCTGAGGAAGGACTTCATCATCTTCAACATTGTCATGAGGACCAATGTCTTCAGCTACGGTGGGGTCAGCAGCTGGAATGTCTTCAGCCTCTGTGGGAGCAAGCTCATGGACTGTCATGCGACGTTCTCTGTGGGCAGATGCAGGGCGAGCAACTGAGATGGGCTCGACAAAAATAGGCTCTTTGGAAGCAGCCTTATCCTTCTTTGCCTTGTGCTTCTTGGTGGGTGGAGCTTCATCAGTAGTTTGCTTGCGCTTGCGAGCTCTTGCTTCAGCCACCTTTGTCTTCTTAAGTTCCTAAGCATTTGGAGTGGCCTTAGGCTTCGTGCCGGTCATGCTGGCAGGGAAGACCATGCTAGGCATTTCCTGCCTTGATTCTTCAGCTTCGGGCACATGTTGCTTCTTCTTCTTCTTGGCAGCCATCCTTGGGTCAATGCCAGGACGCCCAAGGGCCTTGCGCTTTTCAGCTTCATTTAAAGCTTGAACACATTTGGCAGCCAAGTCCTTGATCCACTCACGAGAACCTTTGGCTTCATCATGCCTCTGGCGAAAGGCTTCCTTGAGCTCATGCATCATAACTTTGAAGTTTTGAATCTCTTGAACGCTGAGGTTGTCCATATGCTTCTTGAACTGAGTCTTTTCATAATTGATCTTTTGCTTCAGCTCAACAATTCTCTGAGCCAGAGCTAGCTCAGAAGCAATGGCGCCATGGAAGGAGAAGCTGAGGCCAACTGGAAGTTAAAGATCGTCGAAGATGAGGTTGGGGGTATCAAACCATTCATTAATGAAATTATTGAGCACTTCCACGTCAAAGAGCGGCAAACCATTGAAGATTTCAGCATCTTGCTTGCTCTTGATCAGTTGCTCCAGAGCATCGTCGCCAAGATCCTCATCGCTCGAGAGATCAAGGGCTTCATTGGCAGTCTTCAGAACAGCGTCAGGAGTGAGAGCTGGACTGGGGTTGCGTGATGGCTTCTTCCTCAGCTGTCTGCTCTTGGAGATGCGAGAGTGTTCCTTAGATTGCACACTTGGTGCTGGCGGAGCAGTGGCCAAAGGCTTCACTCTTGAAGCAATTGGTGGAGTTGTCTTCGAAGCCTTGGATTTCTTCTTCTTGGGCTTCGGGGTTGCAGGCGCTTCTTCAGAATTAGCTTCATCTGTAGGTTGATCCACATCTGCCCCTTGAACCCTGATGTGACTGATGAGGCCTTCTATGTTGTAGAAAGGCCCAACCAGGTTTGGTTCAGCTTCGCGCGTGCCATCAGCGCGGGGCGCAGAGGGGCCAGGATTGAAGTCTAAGCCCCAATGCTTCTTGTTCTCTTTGGCTGAGTTCTTGGCATATTGAAGATTGCGCTTGAACAAATTGTCGTCGCGACACCAGAGCAGAGAACTTGGATCAGCATCAGTAGGTTGAGGCCGTCTGACCATGCAAGGGTAGAAGCCTTGAGCATTGGCTTCAGCACGAGTCTTGGGGGGAAGATTTTTCTAGGTGATATCTCCCCATGGATGCTTGATGGCGTTCTTTTCAGCATACTCTTGGGTCACGAACCTGTACTTGAACCACTGTTCAGCCCAATATCTTCGAATCCATTGGATTCGTGTCTTCCTCTGATTATAATCCTCCTCTGGATCAGTCTTGTACATCTCAATGAGATCAGGAGGCAAATCAATGGAGGTGTTGCCACGGCGCTGTCTGCCACCCTTTCTAACTGTCTTGTCAGTTGCCATTGGCTTCAACCTGAAGGGATTGAAACTGAATGGCTTCAAAACTGGCAAATGCTTCGGTCTGCTGGTTAGACAGGAACTGTCTTCAGGGGAGTGAAGGTGACGCTGCAAGAATTCTGCAAATGAATGCATACTATGAGAACCAAGGGATTCTCCCACGGACATGTACCTGTGACAGCATTAGAGATGCGAGGGAAGGGGAAGAGGTCATATGCATTCTCAGAAGTTTTGAAGATAAAACAGTTTTGAAGACTTTGACCTCATAGCGCGAAGACATTCACTCATATGATGAGAGTTGGTTCCAGATTTGTACGAATCCACAAATAGGTACAAGTGAGGAATCTAACTATGGTTGAAGCATATGCGAATGTACTAGGCAAGATATGAGATGCAGACATGATAGATCTATATATTTGTGTAGGCAAAAACCTCTTGTGGTAAAAGTGATGAACTCTATGGATCAAGAAGATGGTAAAAGACAAGTTTTATTTACCTCATGATGAACTGCTTAGACGGAGAGGAGTTGGATGCCCAGCAGTTCGATCTTCCGTGTCCTAACTTGGCGACGGAGGACAGCTACGGCGACGGCGGAGTAGATGATGTCCGCGGCCGGCGTGAGGACGACGTCTATGAGGTTGCGGCAGCGAAGTGCTTCGTCACCGACGTCGTCGAGAGCTAGCGGAGGCGCTAGGGTTGGTCGAGGTGGAGAGGTGGTAGAAGAACTTTTGACCGTGATGGGACGTGCATTTATAGGCATGGGAGACAGCACAACACAATTACGTAGGTGCCCCTAGCGGTTCACATACGAGTGACACGTGGCGGTCATGTAACGCATTGGGAGTTGTCCCACGATCCCATGTACACCACAACTGTCGGAGTGGTCGTTCCGGCTTCTCCGGGTTTCAGGCATAAATGATGGAGCATTAAAATCAGATTTAAAGTTTGTCTCCGTATCTTCTGCTGACAAGGATGCATAGAAGATATTCGACAGATTCAACAGAATGCATATGATTTGGACAGACAGAGTGTGAGATGAGAAAGCATAGAGAGGTTAGGGTCTGATCACATTCACTTAGTTCAAAAGATTCAAATACGAAGACATAGCTATAAGTGAATGCTGTAGAGGACAGAACACAACTCTATATATATATACATATGTCCTATACGAAGATAAACCAAGTGCGAAGACTTTGCAAATGTAACGCCACGAGAAACACTTCAAACAAGAATTTGGTGGTGGCGTTACCCACCATATAGGAAATATTAGACCCAGACACGGCGCACAATTATCGTGGCGCTCCGAAGTCAAATTCCATGTTAATGTTTTCACACTTGGAATGTAAGTCTTCATTGATTGAAGATATACTTTACTTCGTGTGTTGCACATCTAAGTCATCAATATGCATAAGTGTTAGGATGTGTGCCTGATTACAGGACATTTGAGGATTCTAAGATATTTAGCTCACACCGCAACTTGCAAAACCTTTTCTCATCCAAGGGCTTTGTGAAGATATCTGCCAGTTTCTCTTCAGTGTTGACGTGTATGATATCAATATCATCGTTCATGACATGATCTTTGAGAAAGTGATGACGAATTTCAATGTGCTTTGTCTTCGAGTGTTTAACTGGATTGTTGGCAATCTTGATAGCGCTTTCATTATCACAGTAGAGTGGCACATGCTTCAGATGAACGCCATAGTCCTTGAGCGTTTGCTTCATCCAGAGAAGCTGAGCGCAGCAAGATCCAGCATCAATGTATTCAGATTCAGCAGTGGAGAGTGATACACAGTTCTGCTTCTTTGAAGACCAACAAACAAGTGATCGTCCCAGAAAGTGACATGTGCCTGATGTAGACTTGCGATCAACTTTGTCACCAGCATAATCAGCATCTGAGAATCCAACTAGATCAAACTCCGAGCCCTTTGGATACCATAATCCTAGTGTTGGGGTGTAAGCCAAATATCGAAGTATTCGCTTCACAGCTAAGTGGTGCGACTCCTTTGGTGTCGCTTGATATCGAGCACACATGCAAATACTAAGCATAATATCTGGCCTAGATGCACATAAATAAAGTAAAGAACCAATCATGGAGCTGTATACCTGTTGATCAAACTCTTTACCATTGGCGTCGGGACCCAGATGGTGTTTAGCATGCATTGGCGTCGAGTACCCTTTGCTGTCTTGCATTCCAAACCTTTTCAGGCAATCTTTAAGGTACTTCTCTTGAGATATGAAGATGCCGTTGCTTTGCCGACGAATTTGAAGACCAAGGAAGAACTTCATCTCACCCATCATGGACATTTGATATTGCTCTTGCATCATGTGACCAAACTCATCACTATATTTTTTGTCAGTGCAGCCGAAGATAATGTCGCCCACATAGATTTGGCAGACAAATAGTTCATCATCATATGTCTTCGTGAAGAGTGTGGGATCTAGGGATCCAGGTTTGAAGCCTTTGCTCTTCAGGAAGTCTTTGAGTGTGTCATACCAAGCACGAGGCGCTTGTTTGAGGCCATACAGTGCCTTGTTGAGTTTGTATACCATATTAGGACGTTTTGGATCTTCAAAGCCAGGTGGTTGTGCAACATACACTTCTTCAATCCTTCCATTGAGAAAGGCACTCTTTACATCCATTTGATATAGAAGTATGTTGTGATGATTTGCATAGGCTAGCAGTATACGAATAGCTTCAAGTCTAGCCACAGGAGCAAATGTTTCATCGAAGTCAATCCCTTCGACTTGAGTGTATCGTTGAGCAACGAGACGAGCTTTGTTTCTGATCACTTGACCATGCTCATCTTGCTTGTTGCGATAGATCCATTTTGTGCCTATTATGTTGTGCTTGCGAGGATCAGGACACTTGACAAGTTCCCACACATTGTTCAGCTCAAACTATTGAAGCTCTTCTTGCATTGCTTGAATCCATTCGGGTTCCATAAAAGCTTCAGCAACTTTCTTGGGTTCAGATATTGAGACAAGAGCAAAGTGCCCACAAAAATTTGCAAGCTGTGTTGCCCTTGAGCGCGTAAGTGGACCAGGAGCATTTATGCTATCAATTATCTTCTCAACTTGTACTTCATTTGCAACACGAGGATGAGCTGGACGAAGATTTTGCTCTTGCTGTACATTGTCATCGTCAGGAGTGTTGTCTTCAGGCTGAGCATTGTCGTCAGGTTGATTTGGAGCAGAGATGATGAGTTCCTCGTCAGGTTGTGCTTCAGAAGGCATGATCTCACCGGTTCCCATTAGCTTGATAGATTCATTTGGTGAAGCTTCATCTAGCACAGTTGGTAGGGTCTCTCTTTGTGAACCATTTGTCTCATCAAACCACCATCCACAGTTTCAAAAGTTTCATAGAGAAAGATGTTGAAGACTCTGTAGGAGTGTGAGTCCTTTCCATATCCGAGCATGAAGCCTTCATGTGCTTTGGGTGCAAATTTTGACTTGTGATGAGTATCCTTGATCCAGCACTTAGCTCCAAATACTCTGAAGTAACTTACGTTAGGCTTCTTTCCAGTGAGGAGTTCATAGGATGTTTTCTTCAGAAGCTTGTGAAGATAAACACGGTTGATGATATGGCATGCAGTATCAATAGCTTCGGGCCAGAACCTTCTTGGTGTCTTGTATTCATCGAGCATCGTTCGAGCCATCTCAATTAGAGTTCTGTTCTTGCGCTCAACGATCCCATTTTGCTGAGGTGTATACGGGGCTGAGAATTCATGAGTGATTCCCATTTCATCCAGATAAAGATCAAGGCCAGTGTTCTTGAACTCAGTGCCATTATCACTTCTGATATGCTTGATCTTGATGCCATAGTTGTTCATGGCACTATGGGCGAAGCGTCTGAAGACATCTTGTACTTCAGTCTTGTAGAGTATTATGTGCACCCATGTGTATCTTGAATAATCATCAACAATGATGAAGCCATGGAGACATGCTGTGGTAGAGAACGTGGAGTAGTGAGTAGGGCCAAATAAGTCCATGTGAAGCAGCTCGAAGGGTTTGGATGTGGTCATGATTGTCTTCGAGGGGTGCTTGGCTCTAGTCATCTTCCCAGCTTCACGGGCACCACATAGATGATCTTTCTTGAACTTGACTTCCTCGATGCCTATGACATGCTTCTTCTTTGCGAGAGTGTGCAAGTTCCTCATGCCAGCATGTCCTAGCCTCCGATGCCAGAGCCAGCACTCTAAAGCTTTTGCTAGAAGACATACGGCCATCTGTGGTCCAGCTGAGAAATCTACCATATACAAATGACCTTTTCTGTATCCTTCAAATACTAAAGACTTGTTAGATTCCATTAGTACAAGGCAACGAAATTTGCCAAAGATCACAATCATGTTTAAGTCACAAAGCATTGAGACAGACATTAAGTTGAAGCCAAGAGATTCAACAAGAATGACTTTATCCATGTGCTGATCTCTTGAGATTGCAACTCTACCTAGACCCAACACTTTGCTTTTACCAGTATCAGCAAATGTGATGTGACTCTTGTTAGATGGACGCAAGGTTGAGTCCATGAGAAGATTTCGATCACCAGTCATATGATTTGTGCATCCGCTATCCATAATCCATTCTGAAGACTTTGGTGTCACTCCCTACAATGCAGTTAGGAGGATAGGCTTCACCACAAGCCATTATGAAGCATAAACATTTGACATATAAGTGGATTATGAAAGCTCAAATGAGGGTTAGGACTGATAAGATGTTTAGCAAGTGATTCATGAGCAGTAAGTCATTTGGGCATTTGATCTTGTGCCCTACAAGTGTTTTAGGTCCCCAGCAATAGCATCAGAAGCTTTTGACGGCTGGAGACCTTTCCCTGCAAGAGAAAGTTAGTTCTTTTTAACCACCCACATTTTCAGGGGTGGCTTAGAAGCAATGAGTCTAAGAGCAACATCTGAGAATTTTGGCTTTGGAGCCCTAGCAAATAGTCTTGCCGGAGGAGAATAATACTCATAAGAATAGGCAGAAAAATTCTTTGTTTTATGAACATAGCGGTTTGAAGAAACACGCTCATATTCATGAGTCTGAGTATGGTTTCCCTGCAAAACATCCGCGTTAGGGTGACTCAGGTGAGTCCTTTGTCTGTATGAAGCCTTAGGACCATATGAAGCATTTGGTCTGGGGTTTGTCTTCTTCCCAGGAGGTGTCATGATAACATTTGCTGGAAGTTTCTCAAGACAACCTTTGGGTACCCAGATCTTCTTCATAGGTGGCCCGTTCCTGCAATTAGTACCAATATACCTGGCAAACACTTCACCCTTTTGATTCTTAAACAGTTTATAGTTTGCATCAAAGGATTCATCAATGATAACAGGATTAGCACAAGTGAAGCCAGATAGGGTAGATGGATCCACTGAAGGTTCCTTTGCAGCAACCCACGTGGTTTTGGGATACTGCTCAGGCTTCAAGTATGAACCATCAACATTCATTTTCCTGTCGAACCCAACACCCTCTTTCCTAGGGTTTCGGTTCAGTATCTGCTTTTTGAGGACATCACATAGAGTCTGATGCCCTTTGAGGCTTTTGTACATCCCTGTTTCAAGCAAAGTCTTCAACCTAGCATTTTCATCAGCAATAGTAGTGGTATCCTCAGCAGAGGGGTAGTCACCACATCAGTAGTTGAAGACATTGCAACAGTGGCAGCACTAGAACATCCAGCAACAGATGTAGCGTTATCACGCTCAATGCATTTTAGACATGGTGGTTCAAATTCTTCGTGAGTGGAGCTGATCAGTTGTGCACGGAGTGACTCATTTTCTTTTTGAAGATCTTCATGAGCCGCTTTCAATTTCTCAAGTTCTCGTTTCCTTTGAATGTAATCATGGGAAAGCTTTTCATGAGTTTTTGAGAGCGATTCATAAAGACCTTCAAGTTCCTTGTACTTAACATGAAGATTTTTTATGTCTTCAATTAAGGACTGAGAACGGGTCATTTCCGCGTCCAACAGGTCATCGCTTTTGTCTAACAGTTTTTGACTATGTTCCATGGCTTTCTGCTGTTCAGTGGCAATTTTAGCAAGTGTTTTGTAGCTAGGTTTTGATTCACAATCAGAGTCATCTTCACTGGATGTTTGAAAGTAAGCATCGCGTGATTTTACCTTGGCACCGTGTGCCATGAAGCAGTAGGTGGGAGTAGAGTCATCGTCCTCATCATCAATGTTGGGAACGGGGACATTGTCTTTAGTGTTGAAGATGGACTTGGCCACATAGGCAGTAGCTAGAGCCAGACTCGCAGCACCAGAATCAGACTCCTCCTCCGACTCCACCTCCGCCTCTTCAGAAGCAGACTCTTCCACAGAATCCATCTCCTTGCCAACAATCGCGCGAGCCTTGCCAGATGAATTCTTCTTGTGTGATGAATACTTTGATGAAGACTTAGAAGAAGACTTTGAGTATTTCTTCTTTTTCTTGTCATCAGAATCATATTCCTTGCTCCTATTCTTTTTCTTCTCATTGTCCCACTGAGAACACTCAGAGATGTAGTGACCAGGTTTCTTGCATTTATGACATGTTCTCTTCTTGTAGTCATGGTAGAAGCTTCATCATTTTTTGAGCTGGATCTTGAAGACTTTCTGAAGCCTTTCTTCCTAGTGAATTTCTGGAACTTCTTCACAAGCATGGCAAGCTCCTTTCCAATGTCTCCAGGATCATCAGAACTGCAGTCAGATTCTTCTTCAGATGAAGAAACAGCTTTTGCCTTTAAGGCGCGAGATCGGCCATAGTTGGGACCATAGATGTCACGTTTCTCAGATAGCTGGAACTCATGTGTGTTGAGCCTCTCAAGTATATCAGACGGATCGAGAGTCTTGAAGTTAGGGCGTTCTTGAATCATCAGGGCAAGGATGTCAAATGAGCTGTCGAGTGATCTCAGAAGAGTCTTGACCATTTCATGCTTGGTGATCTCAGTGGCGCCAAGTGCTTGAAGCTCATTTGTGATGTCAGTGAGACGATCAAATGTGTGCTGTACATTCTCATTGTCATTTCTCTTGAAGCGATTGAAGAGATTGCGAAGAACGCTGATCCTTTGATCTCTCTGGGTAGAGACTCCTTCGTTGACCTTTGAGAGTCAGTCCCAGACTTCCTTTGACGTGTCCAGAGCACTTACACGACCATACTGTCCTTTGGTCAGATGACCATAGATGATGTTCTTGGCCGTTGAATCCAGTTGAACGAGCCTCTTGACATCAGCAGGGGTGATACCTTCACTAGTCTTGGGAACGCCGTTCTTGATGACAAACCAGAGGTCCACGTCAATGGCTTCAAGGTGCATGCGCATCTTGTTCTTCCAGTAGGGATATTCAGTGCCATCGAAGACGGGGCACGCAGTGCAGACTTTGATTATCCCTGTAGTCCACATAGCTAAAACTCCAGGTGGTTAAACCGAATCACACAGAACAAGGGAGTACCTTGCTCTGATACCAATTGAAAGTGCAGTATATCGACTAGAGGGGGGGGTGGTGAATAGGCGTTTTTTATGAAATGCTTCAAAACATGGTAGTTTTGAAGACAAAAGATAAACTCAATCCTATTAGTATGCAGCGGAAAGTAGACTACACTAGACAAGTCATAGTCAAGTATTCAATGAAGTGAAAGCACGAAGACTAATATCAGCTAGGCAGTAGGGATCATGATGGAAGAAGGAATGAAGCCAATCACAACAAGTAGATACTCAGTGAAGTCAATCAGATAGGGCAAGCATGCAATGACTTCACAACATAGAACAGTAAGTAAAGGGAAGGAAAGGATAGAACCAGTAGCTCGGGGAGGACAGTGATTTGTTAGACCAGTTCCAGTTGCTGTGACAACTGTACGTCTGGTTAGGGAGTCTGAGATTTAACTCAGAAGACCGCGTCTTCACCTTATTCCCCTTGAGCTAAGGACACCTAGTCCTCGCCCAATCACTCTGGTAAGTCTTCAAGATAGACTTCCAAATCTTCACAGACTTCGTTCACCGGCGATCCACAATGACTCTTGGATGCTCAGAACGCGACGCCTAACCAGCTGGAGGAAACACAGTCATCAAGTGTAATAAGTCTTCAGGTCACACAGACAGAAATACTTCAGTGATGCCTAACACTCTTTGGCTCTGGGTGTTTTGGGCTTTGTCCTCGCAAGGATTTCTCTCTCAAATGCTTCGGGGGTGAGTTGCTCTCAAATGACAAAAGCCGTGCAATAACTCTGAGCAGCCACCAATTTATGGTGTAGGGGGTGGGCTATTTATAGCCACTGGGCAACCCGACCTGATTTGTCCGAAGTGACCCTGGGTCACTAAGGAACTGACACGTGTTCCAACGGTTAGATTTCAAACACTCACACGACAACTTTACTTGGGCTACAAGTAAGGCTGACTCATCCAACTCTGGATAAGATTTGCTCTCATAGTCTTCATTCGAAGACATAGGATTTGGTTGAGCATCACTTCAGTCACTCTGACTTAGATCACTTGGACCCCACTTAACAGTACGGTGGTTCCTATGACTCAACAAACAAGAAAAGGAAACAACGAAACATCTAAGTCTTTGTTCTCCATAGTCTTCACACAATGTCTTCTCTTGTCATAGTCTTCAATATGATTATCTTCATATACCACCACTGATGTCAATGTCTTCATACATTTTTAGGGGCCGTCTCCGGTAGGTAAACCGAATCAATGAGGAACTACTACCTGTGTTATCCTGCAATTCTCACAAACACATTAGTCCCTCAACTAGGTTTGTCGTCAATACTCCAAAACCAACTAGGGGTGGCACTAGATGCATTTACACCTCCGCCTGCTGCCGGTCCGTCTACTGCTGGTCCTCAATTTGATTACCACGTCGAGCACATGCCTCAGGTTCAGAAGCCCAAGCCAAGACTACCAAGGTTCCCAGGTACTGCCACTTCACCATGGTCCTTCAATGCTAATGGCTTCACTGCGCACAACACTTTCTTTGACAGCGCCAAGAACCCCTATTCCAAGCCAAGGATCTCATCAGATAGGTTCTGGAGCCATCAACAGCGCAGTTAATATTCACGAGTTCTTTATGATCAAGGGCGCATCTTCCCTCATATGCGTCTTGACACTGAAGCCATTACTGGGCTGCCCTGCCCTGAAGAATCTCTTGATTGCTTCCGTGATGCTGGCCTGCTGAACTTTGTGACTGATAAAGAGCACTGGAATGAAGAGCTTCTTCTGCAATTCTATGCAACCCTCCACATTCGCGGCTACAGCAGGGATCCGAAGACATGGGTCCTTGAGTGGATGACATGAAATGTCCATCATGAAGCCAAAGCCTTTGACCTCATTGAGCTAACTGGCCTGCCTACTCCAGGAGAACTATATGAACCTGGCTGTCAACTACACAGTGAAGCTTTGGAGAGTATCTTTCAGAAGCCCAAGCCCAACATGAGCCAAATGCTGAGCATGATGAAGCCTTTTCCGCTTGTTGCTGAATACCCAAAGGAGTTCTTTGTTGAAGACCTTGAGTATCTGCCACGCACCATATATCATATCATCAGGCGAATTCTATGGCATGTCAAAGGACACTCTTCATCAGCCAAGCTTGAAGGCACAATGAAGACATTGGTCTTCTATATCTTCAATGGCATCAGCTTCAATGCTCAAGACTTCTTTATCAGGCAGTTAGCTATGTCAAGCTCTGATCTCTTGGGACCCAAGTTCTACGCTCCATGGATCATGCACCTCATCAAGCTAAATTCTGCTATCAACTATCAGCCTTCTGCTCGCAACCATCACATATTCTTGCCAGAGGTTGATATGTCAGCTGAAGCCATATACCAAGAGCCTGCCAAAGAGCCTGTTAGTCTTCACAACGCAGATCACTAGAGCTTCACTCAGCAAATTGAAGGAGTTCCAGCGGTCACTCGTGTTTATCCTCTGGCTGGCCGTACTCGCTTACCTCGCCATGCAGAGACTGAAGCTACTGAGAGCACCATTGCCCAAAGGCCTCAGAAGCGATCTCGTGTTCTCACTGACCGAGAACTTCTCATTGCCTTACATCAGAAACATGATAAGCATCACTACTGGCTGAAGTGTCAGATGCAAAGCCTCTTGGTGGACGTCAATCGCATTCGCAACCTTGCCACCAAGAATGCCTTTGTTGCTCATGAAACCTGTCGGAGGTCATGGAGGAGTTTGACTTTGCTGAGTGCTGAAGCAGATCTTCAAGACGATGGCTTCACTGAGAGATTCAAGTTTGACCACACTCCCCCAAGGAATTATGTTTTGCATCGAACTCCATCTCTTGAAGACTCTAACTATTCCTCCTCCGCTGCAATGGTGGACGCCAGGGTGATAGATGATCAAGATGATGCTACCTCACCACCTCCTCCTTCAGCGCGTGTTGACACTTCACCAACTACTTCTGCACCGCCAAACACCAACGACAACCCTGCATCTTCTCCTGCTCCAACTAGGAATGAGTAGAGGCTCTATGTCTTGTCCTTACTGACAAAAGGGGGAGAAGCATATGAGTTGATAGTCTTCAAGCGGGTCCATATGGGTGGGTGCTTTATATTTTTGCCTAGTGCTTACAACTCTCGCTTTTGCTACATTTGGTTCTTTGAGTTGTAACACTTAAACTTGATGGCCGTCTGCTACATTTTCTGGTACTCTGTAATGCGATGATAAATTTCGCATGTGCTACGATATATTCCGCACTTAGTCATTTTGCAGACGTCCATTTCTCATTATGCATATCATTATATTCGAAATATCAATTGAGCATGATGAATTGTCTTCATAAGTTGAAGAGGATCTCCACAAGTACAACCTGCCATGTGCATTTGCATTCAAAAGCAAATTAATTATATGCACATCTTCAGGGGGAGCCTTTTGCTACTTATGACGACAATAACTTTATCTTTACAATTTCACATACTTTATCCTCGTTGAAAACTTCAACCAGTTTGTCATCAATCACCAAAAAGGGGGAGATTGTAAGTGCATCTAGTGCCACCCCTAGTTGGTTTTGGAGTATTGACGACAAACCTGGTTGAGGGACTAATGTGTTTGTGAGAATTGCAGGATAACACAGGTAATAGTCCCTCATTGATTCGGTTTACCTACCGGAGATGACCCATAAAAATGTATGAAGACATTAACGACAATGGTGGTATATGAAGATAATCATATTGAAGACTATGACGAGAGAAGACATTGTGTGAAGACTATGGAGCGCGAAGACTTAGATGTTTCGTTGTTTCCTTTTTCTTATTTGTTGAGTCATAGGAACCACCGTACTGTTAAGTGGGGTCCAAGTGAACAAAGTCAGAGTGACTGAAGTGATGCTCAACCAAATCCTATGTCTTCGAGCGAAGACTATGAGAGCAAACCTTATCTAGAGCTGGATGAGTCAGCTTTACTTGTAGCCCAAGTAAAGTTGACGCGTGTGTTTGAAATCCGACTATTGGAACACGTGTCAGTTCCTTAGTGACCCATGGTCACTTTGGACAAATCAGGTCGGGTTGCCCAGTGGCTATAAATAGCCCACCCCCTACACCGTAAATTGGTGGCGGCTCAGAGTTATTACACGGCTTTTGTCGTTTGAGAGCAACCCACCTCCGAAGCATTTGAGAGAGAGATCCTTGCGAGGACAAAGCCCAAACACCCAGAGCCATAGAGTGTTAGGCATCACTGAAGTCTTTCTGTCTGTGTGACCTGAAGACTTGTTACACTTGAGGACTGTGTTTCCTCCAGCCGGTTAGGCGTCGCGTTCTCAGCATCCAAGAGTCATTTTGGATCGCCGGTGAACAAAGTCTGTGAAGGTTTGGAAGTCTACCTTGAAGACTTACCAGAGTGATTGGGCGAGGACTAGGTTTCCTTAGCTCAAGGGGAATAAGGTGAAGACGCGGTCTTCTGAGTTAAATCTCAGCCTCCCTAACCAGACGTACAGTTGTCACAGCAACTGGAACTTGTCTAACAAATCACTGTCGTCCCCAAGCTACTGGTTCTATCCTCTCCTTCTCTTTACTTACTGTCTCTTTTTGTGAAGTCATTGCCTGCTTGCCTTCTCTGTTTGACTTCACTGTGTGACTACTTGTCCTGATTGGCTTCATACAATCTTCCATCTTGATCCATACTGCCTAGCTGCTATTAGTCTTCATGCTTTCACTTCATTGAATACTTGACTATGGCTTGTCTAGTGTAGTCTACCTTCCGCTGCATATAAATATGATCGGTTCTATGGTTTGTCTTCGAAACTTCCATGTTTTGAAGACTTTCATAAAAATCGCCTATTCACCCCCCCTCTAGTCGATATACAACACTTTCACTAGTCCGACGTCTTTCTCGTTCAAGTGAATTGGACCAACACTTCATATTATCTCAATCCTCATCGCATGGCCATGCTTGTCCAGGTAGGATCACACATATCTCTCCTAATCAGAGGGGTAAATCCCATCTTGCTCGATCATGTCTCACAGCATGGGTCTGGACAAGCCCGAAACCTACCTTTGTAACTACCCAGTCATGGAGTAGCGTTTGGTCGGCCCAAAGTAGGCCTGTCACCATCCCGAGTACATGCACCAGCTCAGCTCAGATCGAGGCGTGCGATACAGTAGCCCGATCGTATTATCTTACATGGTATCAGATTGACCCCCGGTCCTTGGCCTCTACTCTCCCTAAAAACACCAGTTGCCCTTGATCTCAAGCCGCACCATGACTCCCGACGAGATTGATGCAAAGGAAAAAGAACTCCGTGAGCGCGCCATCGCCCTCGATTCTCGTGGGGCCAAGCTCTCCCAGAAGCCTGCCTCCAACCCAAGCACGCCTAGTCCCTCCACCCATCAAACACCATGTACCTATCACCCTAGACCCACCGCCTGCAACTATACCAATTGGCGTGAGCTATTCCTCATCGCTCTTGGCCGTTACGTCCTTACTGTCCATGTCACCGACGATGCTACTCCCTCCGACACATGGGCTACATCGGATTGGGGCTACGACGACTACACAGTCCTTTCATGGATCGACGCCTCCATCTCTGCTGATTTTTTCGGCATCGTCGTGCGCTTTGGCTCCACGACGCACACAATCTAGGATGCCATTGAGAACATCTTCCATGACAATAAGAAACATCGGGCAATCCAGCTCGATGCAGAACTCAGGAACACACGGCAAGGCGAAATGACGGTCAGTGACTACTGTGCAAAACTCAAGGCTCTTGCTGATTCTCTCGTGGATGTTGGCCAGACGATCAGCGATGAGACTCTCGTCCTCACCCTCATGCGCGGCCTCAACGACAACTTCGCCCACCTCCGGTCCTTCCTCCCGTTCCAGGTGCCCTTCCGCAGCTTTCTGCAAACCTGCTCGGCGCTGATCCTGGAAGAATCATAGAAAAAGACGGACGCCAAGAACGCCGCCTCTACCGCTCTTTGGGCTAGCGGCAACAGCATCATCCCGAGCGCGGGTGGCGAGCATGCCGCACCTTCTCGCTATGGGGGCGGATGCGGCTCGGGCATACCCACTGGCTTCACCAACTCCTCCAGCCGCGGTGGCGGCGGCCGCGGACGTGGCCGCGGTCGTGAAAACCCTTGCAGTTCAATCCATGGACCGGCGCCCCTACATGGGCTAATCTTCAGCAACATCCACCATCAGCACCATGGCAGGAGCCACATGCTTCTTGGCAGCCGCCCCCATGGCATGCTCCAGCACCAGGTCTCCTCACTACAAAAAAAAAACACTTCCGTGATAATACGTGTTTGTCACAGTAGGTCATGTTTTCTGTCATGTATGTACATCCATGACGATTTTATAGCAGAATCAAGATAGTCATACCTATGTTGTCGTAGGAGTGTTCCATGGCAATACCAAAATTATCATGAGGGAAGTGTTCACTTCCATGACTAAATGACGCGTCATGGAAGTGCTTTCATCAAGGGTAAACGACACGTGGCATCCACCGTAATGGGTCATCGTTAAGCTATTGGGTCCGTTTTTTCATCCGATAACCCGTTAACAGCCCAGACCAATGGGGATTTTCAACGTGTAAAATTCTCATTAGCCGAAGTAAACACGTGTCAGCTCATCATTGGGTCAGATAGGCGCCTATGATATGCTGACACGTGCGACGGCCCAACACTGGCCCATTTAGCTTACAAAGGTCGGCCTGTTTGACTTGGTCAAAAGTTAGTGGGCCGGCCCATGAAAAGCCTATTAACAGTTTGTTCGCATATAGCCCATTTTACGGCCCGGTGACTCACGGCCCCTTAGGGCCTTTCTCAAAACTGGCCCAACGGCGTCATGTGGGCCATTGAATATAACACCAGCCCGTTTCACTTTTGGCCCATGTATAGCCCACGACGTCTTTCGGCCCATATGAGGCCTTTCGTATCTTTAGGCCCTTTAGTGCCCCATGGTGACTCTGGCCCATAATGAACAGTAAATTTATTTGTACCCATTAACGGCTCATGATTCACATGGGCCGTTTCCAACCCATGATTCACATGGGCCATTTCCAACCCATGTTAGCTTTCGGCCTACTGACGGCCCATACATTCTTCTGCTCCTTTCCGGCCGTCGATTACGGAAAACCCTATTCGCCGCATTCTGCGGCGAATTGTCGACCTACCGCACAGGTCCGCACATGTTCGATAGTAACTGGGCCGGCCCAGTTAGCTCTTTTTTAGGTTGCATCTCTTTCCGGTTTTGGGAACCTTCTGGTTGCTTCCTGGCCGGTTTTGGGAACCTTCCAGAAGGTTCTTGAACCGGGTTTTCTGGTTTTCTTTTTTATTTTATTTCTTATTTTCGTTTATAGTTACTTCTATTTTTTCTTTTTTTCCTGTTCCTTTTCTTTCTTTGGTTTTTTTCTTTCTTTTTATTTTCTTCTCCTTTTTTTTTCATTTTTTTGAAAATATTCAAAATTTTGTTCATGTTTCCAAAAAATGTTCAGATTTTTAAAAATTGTTCTCAAAATTCAAAATTTGTTCTCGTTACACAAAAAAGTTCAAAACTTTTGAAATTCAAAAAATGTACCAGATTTCAAATTTTTTGTTCACGCACTCAAAAAATGTCCGCGCTTCCAATTTTGTTCGGGATTTTTCAAAATTGTTCTCTGTTTCAAAATTTGTTCTCAAGATTTAAATAATGTCCGTGCTTCCAAATTTGTTCTCCATTTCGAAATTTGTTCTAAAGGTTCAGAAAATGTTCATGCTTGAAAAAATTGTTCGCTTCGTTTCAGAAATTGTTCACCTTTTAATGTTTATTAGTTCACAAAACAAAAATTATTTAGTTTAAAAAAAGTTCCCAATTTCAAAATTTGTTCACAAATTCAAAAAATGTCACATGTTTAAATTTTGTTTGCAAATACAATTTTTTTGGGAATTTCAAAAAGGTGTTCCAATTGTTGTTCACAAGTTCAAAGATGTTCAGGAATTTCAAGAACTCTTCCCGTTATTCAAATTTGTTCACAAATTGAAAAAATATTTTTGGTTTCAAAATTTGTTCACATATGCAAAAAAATTCTCATGTTTAATTTTGTTCAAAATTCAATAACGTTTGCGACTTTTAAAAAAATGTTCCTTTTCTAAAGTTGTTCACATATTGAAGAAACATTACAGTTTTTTAAATTTGTGCACAAATTGAAATAAGGTTCATGTTTTTCAAAATTAGTTCACAAATTATAAAAATGCTACCCGCAAGTTTAATACCTCGCCCGCAAGTTTTATGGAATTATGTGAACTTGCTATTTTTTGTGCTGCTTCTGTTTGGTAGTTTTATATTGGCGCTGTCACTCTTTCACAAATAGCTCTCTTGGTGTAGTGGCTAGGGCATAGCGTGCATAAGAAGAGATCGCGGGTTCGATTCGAGAACTGGGGCTCCCTTTATTTTTGGCATCTCTTTCATTCGGCGAAGGACAACGAATGGGCCGACCCACGCGAACTTCCTCCTGACAGAAACGACGACTTCTTGCCGCAGCGAGCGGCGTATAGGAGAACTCCTTGATTACTTCCGACCCGTTACTGGCATGTTCCCCTAATGGTCCACATTCGGCCCGTGGTTAGAATCGGCCCGTTTGTGGCCTGTTAACCTGTTGCGCCATTTTCAGCCCGTCCTATATTCTGGCCCATTAACGACCCATTATGCCCGTGACAGAATTAAGCCTTTGCTGTCTTCCGACCTGTTAATGACCCATTAAGGTGCTGGCCCGATACCAACTATGCCTGTTTAGGGCCCATGTGGACCCATTCATCTCACGGCCCGAGGCCCACCGATTCTACAGCCCGTTGGAGGCCCATTTATCCAACGGCCCGTAGGAGGCCCATGGATCCTAGGGCCTGTAGCAGGCTCAAGGTTACCACGGTCCGTATATGGCCCATGGTTGCTGCGGCCACTAGCAGACCAGGGAAGAAGAAGACTAGGAAATAAATAAGCCTGAAACTAATGCTAGGTTATTAAGGCGATCACACAGATTACATCCACTGGGCATCAAAGTTCGCCACCAGTGCAAATATAGGGAACACCCTACACTATACAAAAATGGCTTTCTGTTTTCTTCAGCCGGTGGCTACATGTTAAGAACAAATCTTGTATCGCAACAAAACATATTACAACCATAAAACAAAAGGAAGGTTGGCATAAAAGTTAACAGTCTGGCAGATAAATGCACCACCAGAAGTTCAGAAGCTCAGTTCATTTGACCCGACTGTTACGTTTTCATGCTGTACTGTCCGATGGAGCATCATAACCTTCGTCTTCATTTCTCCTAGGCTCCTGAACAACATAGCAAATGTCTGATAGTCTAGTTTCAAAACCATGCATATCTTGACGACATCGAACAATGGCTCTCCTTGTTTCACAAAGGGTCTCTGTTAGTGAATGGACTTGTGTCTGGAGCGTAGATATAACATTGTTTTGAGCTTGCATATCTTGATCATGAGGCAGTTTGGACGAGATTGCCTTAACAACCAACCGAGTATTACACAGGAACATGCTTTTGGCGCTATTAGTGGACAGGTACTGACCCACTGCAGCAAGAGGTGACATTGCGGTTATAGTTGCCTCGCCACCTTCATAAGGTGGCGGTTCCACTATTTTTTCCATAGCTTGCTGAAAAGTTGAGTTTTTACATTAGTAGTACCAGCACAGAAGATATTAAGGAGACAACAAAACAATTTTTTTTATCTTTGGTCTATATACATAACTTATTTTGGTGAACCCGTGTAAAATATTAGTTGTATTTTACTACAAAGTACATAATAAAACGAGGTTCCAAACATATGACCATGTACCATGGCTAATGTATTGTCTATTTCTTCACATTGTATTGACATCTAAGGATAAAGAGACAAAGTTTATAATACGGTAAGCATAGTATGACATCATTCATATCACAAAACAACTCAGAATGGACAAACATGCAATTGTAACGTTGTGTGGGCAAGTCCAGCACGGAACTAGATTACCGATCAAGATCAAAGGAACATCACTCATCTCTTTTAAACCTTGTAAGGTGCAATGATATGCTAAGACAATTGTGTATAAAATTGAAAAGAGTAATAGACATTGGCTGCAAACCTTGCAATTCAATGCATGAGTCAGAGTCAGTAGTAGTTAAAAGGCATGAGGATTAAGGACTTACAACATCGGCTTTGAGTGGTGTAGTCATGCCCTTCGTCTTGCTGGTGTGACAATCCTTGAAGATTTCCACATCATTTGG
The DNA here is from genome assembly GCA_902687465.1 of Secale cereale. Taxonomy (NCBI): domain Eukaryota; kingdom Viridiplantae; phylum Streptophyta; class Magnoliopsida; order Poales; family Poaceae; genus Secale; species Secale cereale. Next base: position 378,664,579 of record LR738714.1, on the reverse strand, counting down.
TTCAGGTACTTTTTGGTCCTTGCGGGCTTTCCTCTGCATTTGGAACAAGTCAATATAGATATGATAATATGGCATAGCGAAAAGAGTGAAACAGTAGCTAATTACAAGAGTCGCACAGTGTGCAATATAGCTACGAGATCCTGTCGTCTGTTGGAATTTCAATTTTGTATGGTTGGCCTTGTTCTTTGAACAGTTCACCTACAAGAAGATAGATTTGTGAGCCACATGCAGAAATATGAGTTCAACATGTGATCTGATCACATACATATAATGTAATTGATACTTTGGATCAGACCAATGTTTAACGAGGCCTCTCCAGTCTTCATCCGATATAATTTCCACTGGAGATGTTTGGGCAAGTTCACTGTTAGCCTTGCCTTCAAATTGAGTTTTCCTCAAGTTATACCGATACTGTCGCAGAGCAGACTTGAAAACATTGGCACAAGCTTGTCTCGTTGCATCATCTTGGCTATCCAATTTGAATCTCATGTGTTGAAAATTATGGGAGTCTCATTATCAGCAACCTAGAAAGTATGGGATAGAGCAAGACAATATTACTAGTTTCCATATATAACCACACTTACAGATAAATGGTCGAGGAAGGTGTTGAACTGAGTTTTGTCTTTGTCATTCCTATACCGAATCCATGTTGGGAGGATATGTGCATGACACCTAACGGCAACTGCTGCCACTGATACTAACTTGGCTGACTCTGTAGCATCACGTGGCCTTTTTAAACCTGCCTCAAAACAGATCTCCATTCTTCCTCCTCTAGATTTAGTTAACCTATCGAGCATTATCCCTGATGTTTGTTTCCTCTTGTGCCTAGGTGCTAGTCCAACAACAAACATAGGAAGTGTTAGTGTACATCAAACTGCGAGACTACATATAAAGAAGCATGCAGGTGTAACTTGACTCCATCAACTACCTTCTTGCCATTGAAGCTCAAAAGGTTCATCAGATCTTGCCAATTCGTCTTATGTCAAGAGTGCTTCGGAAGTAGTGTCAGGTGGCAAGGGATCTTGGGAACTTGTCGCTAGCGGAGTTACCGAACGAGTAACTCATGGAGCTGGTGGTACTGTGGAAGGTGTTGCAACAACTAGAGCTGTCTCTGCTTGTTTGGTGGCAGCTATTAGTTTCTGTTTGGCTTATTTTGCAGCTCGTGTAGCACGGGATACCGTGTTTGTACAACTTTCTACTTGAATTTGACCTTCTATTGCACCATCAGTACCAGCAGAATCCGCATAATTGTTCCGCTTCCGTTTCCGTGTGACCTTAGTACTAACACCATCCCCTGTCTTTTTGTGTTCATTCCTATTTCTCTGTGCCATGTTAAGTCAAGCCGACAAGAAAAAGAAATAAAAATTTAGTTCTTCAGAACAAATTGATGCGTGATACAGACGAACTGAACTTTGATGTTAGACAACCACATGATAGGATGATGTAATTGTACGAAAAACAGGATGACATGCGATAATCAGAACTATGATGTGTAATATCCACTACCTTTCTAATTTCCTTCTGCTTTATTGATTTTGCATTGTCAAGTAAAACTGACAAGAAAAAGCAATAAAATTCACTCCTCGTAACTCATTCATGCATGATACTGACAATCACTACCTTGATGTAAGGCAAACACATGATATGAGGATGGAATATGTACGAAAAATAGGACGACATGACATATTCAGAACTATTTGTGTAAACTAAGCAGAAGTAATTTAATCAAATTAAAAGCAATACAAGTGAGACACCGTATGCAACATGCAAGATAATATCACACTGCCAAGCTAGAGAAAGCACCTGGGATGCCGGTTTTGCCAGAAGACCGCCATCAGTCCCTGCCTTATTTTTTTTCATTCCAATTTCTCAATTCTATTTCCTTGTCAAGTCAAATGCACAACAAAAATGAATCAAAATTCACTTTTCAGAACTCATTGATGCAGGATGCTAATGAGCACTACTTTAATGTAAGGTGATTGCATGATAGTATGATTGAATGGGTAAGAAAAAATGACAGCATTGCATATTCACAGCTATGATGTGTAAACTAAGCAGAAGGCATTTCATAAATTAGAAGCAGTGAAAGCTAGACACCATATGAAAGATGCAACGAATATCACTCTACCAAGTTAAAACTGTCTCGTCATAAGTGCCATTTCAATAAATTAGAAGTAGTACAAGCTAGAAAAGAATGCGAGATGTAACCTATATCACACTCCCAACTCAAACGTTTCTTGTGATAAGTGATTGTTGCAGGTTACACAACAGTAGTACTTTGATGTAAGAACATCGTGTGATAGACATATATTGTATGTTCTAGAAACATGAACACGTGTCTTATTCACAAGTATAATGTGTAAAGTAAGCAGATGGAATTCAACAAAATTAGAAGCAATACAAGGTAGACATCATAGATAACATGCAACCACATATAACAGTGCCAAGTTAGAGGGAGCACCTGTGATGGTGCACTACGGGAGACATGCTCATCATCAACACATCTACGTTGAGTGTCTATGCATGTGTTGTCTTGCAAATCTTCTTGGGGGGGG
>LR738714.1:378564491-378661972 GCA_902687465.1 Secale cereale | reverse complement strand
GGAGTAGAATCTGTAGAGGCCCTCTTTTTGGAAGGAGCACATTTATACACTGCCTTGCTAATTTCCTTCCGCTTTATTGATTTTGAATTGTCAAGTAAAACCAACAAGAAAAAGAAATAAAATTCGCTCTTCAGAACTCATTCATGCATGATACTGACAATCACTACTTTGATGTAAGGCAAACACATGATACCAGGATGGAATATGTACGAAAAACAGGACGGCATGGCATATTCACAACTATTTGTGTAAACTAAGTAGAAGCCATTTCAACAAATAAGAAGCAATGCAAGTTAGAAACCACATGAAAGATGCAACCAATCACTACTGCAGGATGCTGCTAACGCGACACTACGATCAGAGACCCTTCGAAAAAATTGTGTGCGATGCAATAATCGCAAACAGTGGTCTTAAAAAACCGTCAAAAAGGTGCAAAACGGTTGCGATGACAGATGCATCAAACACGGTTCGGATTTTAGTTGCGTGTGCGATGCAGGGCATACGATTCAGTTCAATTAGCTGTTTGCAATGAGGAGGAACAAAAGAAACGGGCAACCAGAAGGTGTGTGTGATATACAGCATACGGTTCACTCATATGAACTGTATGTGATTAGGCAAAACAAAAGAAACGGTCAGCCAGATCAAGGTGTGTGTGATATACGACATACGGTTCACTCGGATGAACTGTATGTGTTGGGACAAGAGAACAGAAACGGTTCAATATAAGAATATGTGTGTGATACGCGGAAAACAAGTCTGTAATCAGAAATGTGTGCGAAGATCGATAATAACGCAGATGATTGCTGCTAATGAGACGTGTGTGTTGTGCGATGGGATTGCATACAGAACAGCAACATATTAAACATCCACTTACATAGGTGGCTACTACAACCATGGCATTTGCACACACCAAAGTAAACTATTACAAGCATAATTACATAGGTGGCTACTACACACATGACATTTCCACACACCAATAAAGTAAACTATATATTACATGCATGATTAACTAGCATAAACGATCATATGATCATCCTCTACTTCTTGTGACGCTTGCTCTGCTTGTGGCTCGATCAAGGCTCGTCGATTTGGGTAACGAGGCACTTCCTCATGTCAACGATCCACATGTGCATCTCGTAGCATGTGTACACGCTCTTGGCTGCGAACTGAGGTGAGGTTCATCCAGTTGCCGCATCCAGGCCCTGTGCCAGGATACGAGACTTGTTCTCTGGGCATCCTGCTTCATCTTTTCGTAGTAGGGGTCGATGATGGCCGAGGCTGAAGGAAATATGCCCTAGAGGCAATAATAAAGTTGTTATTTATATTTCCTTATACATCATGATAAATGTCTTCTATTCATGCTAAAATTGTATTAAACCGAAAACTTGATACATGTGTGAATACATAGACGAAACAGAGTGTCCCTAGTGTGCCTCTACTGGACTAGCTCGTTAATCAAAGATGGTTATGTTTCCTAACAATAGGCATGAGTTGTCATTTGATCAACGGGATCACATCATTAGGAGAATGATGTGATGGACAAGACCCATCCGTTAGCTTAGAAACTTGATTGTTTAGTTTTTCTACTATTGCTTTTTTCATGACTTATACATGTTCCTATAACTATGAGATTATGCAACTCCCGAATACCGGAGGAACACCTTGTGTGCTATCAAACATCACAACATAACTGGGTGATTATAAAGATGCTCTACAGGTGTCTCCGAGGCTGTTTGTGGTGTTGGCATAGATCGAGAATAGGATTTGTCACTCCGAGTGTCGGAGAGGTATCTCTGGGCCCTCTCGGTAATACACATCGTAATAAGCCTTGCAAGCAAACGACTAATGAGTTTGTCACGAGTTGATGTATTACGGAACGAGTAAAGATACTTGCCGGTGATGAGACTGAACTAGGTATAATGATACCGACAATCAAATCTCGGGCAAGTAACATACCGATGACAAAGGGAACGACGTATGTTGTTATGCGGTCTGACCGATAAAGATCTTCGTAGAATATGTGGGAACCAATATGAGCATCCAGGTTCTGCTATTGGTTATTGACCGGAGATGAGTCTCGGTCATGTCTACATAGTTCTCGAACTCGTAGGGTCCGCACGCTTAACGTTCAATGATGATCAGTATTATGAGTTTATATGTGTTTTGATGCACCGAAGGTAGTTCAGAGTCCCGGATGTGATCACGGACATGACGAGGAGTCTCAAAATGGTCGAGACATAAAGATTGATATATTGGAAGGTTATATTCGGACACCGGAAGGGTTCCAGGGGTCATTGGATAAATACCGGAGTACCGGGAGGTTACCGGAACCCCCCGGGGAGTATATGGGCCTTATTGGGCTTTAGGGGAGAGAGAGGGGCTGCCTAGGGCTGGTCCGCGCACCCCCATGCCTAGTCCGAATTGGACTAGGGGGAGGGGCGGCGCCCCTCCTTCCTTCTTTTTCTCTCCTTCCCTTCCCCCTTCTCCTACTCCTACTAGGAAAGGGGAGTCCTACTCCTAGTGGGAGTACGACTTCCCCTTGGCGCACCTCCTCCTCCTAGGTCGGACGCCTCCTCCCTCTCCCTCCTTTATATACATGGGGAGGGCACCCCTTGGACATATATCAATTGTTCCTAGCTGTGTGCGGTGCCCCCCTCCACAGTTACACACCTCGGTCATATCGTTGCAGTGCTTAGGCGAAGCCCTGCGCCGGTAACTTCATCACCACCGTCACCACGCCGTTGTGCTGACGAAACTCTCCCGCGACACTCAACTGGATCAAGAGTTCATGGGACGTCATCGAGTTGAATGTGTGCTAAACGCGGAGGTGCCGTACGTTCGGTGCTTGGATCGGTTGGATCACGAAGACATTCGACTACATCAACCGCGTTACTAAACGCTTCCGCTTTCGGTCTACGAGGGTACGTGGACACACTCTCCCGCTCGTTGCTATGCTTCTCCTAGATAGATCTTGCGTGATCGTAGGATTTTTTTAAAATACTGCATTCCCCAACAGTGGTATCAGAGACAGGTTTATGCATAGATGTTATGCACGAGTAGAACACAATGAGTTGTGGGCGATAATAGTCATACTGCTTACAAGCATGTCATACTTTGATTCGGCGGTATTGTGAGATGAAGCGGCCCAAACTGACATTACGCGTATGCTTACGCGAGACTGGTTTCACCGTTATGAGCACTCGTTGCTTAAAGGTGACCGGCGGGTGTCTGTCTCTCTCACTTTAGTTGAATCGAGTGTGGCTACGCCCGGTCCTTGTGAAGGTTAAAACAGCACACTTGACGAAAAATCGTTGTGGTTTTGTATGCGTAGTTAAGAATGGTTCTTGCTAAGCCCGTAGAAGCCACGTAAAACTTGCAACAACAAAGTAGAGGACGTCTAACTTGTTTTTGAAGGGCATGTTGTGATATGATATGGTCAAGATGTGATTAGTTATACATTATTGTATGAGATGATCACGTTTTGTAAATTATCGGCAACCGGCAGGATCCTTATGGTTGTCTCTTTATTGTATAAATTGCGAAGGCCATGTAATTGCTTTACTTTATCACTATGAGTTAGCGATAGTAGTAGTAGCAATAGTTGGCGAGACGACCACGACACTACGATGAAGATCATGATGTGAAGCCGGTGATGATGGAGATCATGACGATGCTTTGGAGATGGAGATCAAAAGCACATGATGATGATGGCCATATCATGTCACATATTTTTATTGCATGTGATGCTTATCTTATTATGCTTCTTATTTTGCTTAGTACGATGGTAGCATTATAAGATGATCCCTTAAAAATTTCAAGGTACAAGTGTTCTCCCTGAGTATGCACCATTGCAAAAGTTCGTCGTGCCAAGACACCATGTGATGATCCAGTGTGATAAGCTCTATGTTCAAATACAATGTGTGTACGACAGTTTTGCACATGCAGAATACTCGGGTCAAACTTGATGAGCCTAGCATGTACAAACATGGCCTCGGAACACTAGAGACCGAAAGGTCGAGCATGAATCATACAGTAGATATGATCAACATAAGATCTTCACCATTGAAAACTACTCCATCTCACGTGATGATCGGACATGGTTTAGTTGATTTGGATCACATGATCATTTAGATGGCTAGAGGGATGTCTATCTAAGTGGGAGTTCTTTAGTAATATGATTAATTGAACTTTAATTTATCATGAACTTAGTCCTGATAGTTTTTGCATATCTATGTTGTTGTAGATCAATGGCCCATGCTACCGTTCCCTTGAATTTTAATGCATTCCTAGAGAAAGCTAAGTTGAAAGATGATGGTAGCAACTACACGGAGTGGGTCCGTAACTTGAGGATTATCTTCATTGCTTCACAGAAGAATTATGTCCTGGAAGCACCACTAGGTGATAGGCATGCTGCATGAGCAACTCTAGATGTTATGAACATCTGGCAAGCTCGTTCTGATGACTACTCGATAGTTCAATGTGCCATGCTTTATGGGTTAGAATCGGGACTTCAAAGTAGTTTTGAACGTCATGGAGCATATGAGATGTTCCAAGAGTTGAAGTTAATATTTCAAGCAAATGCCCGAATTGAGAGATATGAAGTCTCTAATAAGTTCTATAGCTGCAAGATGGAGGAGAACAGTTCTATCAGTGAGCACTTACTCAGAATGTCTTGGTACTACAATCACATGACTCAACTTGGATGCAAAGTTGACGAAGATAGTGTTATTGACAGAGTTCTTCAATCACTGCCACCAAGCTGTAAAGGCTTCATGATGAACTATAATATGCAAGGGATGCAGAAGACAATTCTCGAGCTCTTCGCTATGTTCAAAGTTGCGGAGGTAGAAATAAAAAAGGAGCATCAAGTGTTGATGGTTAACAATACCACTAGTTTCAATAAAAAGGCCAAGAGAAAGAAGGGGAACTTCAAGAAGACTAGCAAGCCAGTTGTTAATCCCGCGAAGAAACCCAAGTCTGGAGCCAAGCCTGAAACTGAGTGCTTCTAAGCTATAAAGGCTTCGTGATGAACTATAATATGCATGGGATGTAGAAGAAAATTCCCGAGCTCTTCACTATGCTCAAAGTTGCGGAGGTAGAAATCAAAAAGGAGCATCATGTATTGATGGTTAACAATGCCACTAGTTTCAAGAAAAAGGCCAAGGGAAAGAAGGGGAACTTCAAGAAGAATAGCAAGCCAGTTGCTAATCCCGCGAAGAAACCCAAGTCTGGAGCCAAGCCTAAAACGGAGTGCTTCTACTACAAAGGGACTGGACACTGGAAGCGGAACTGCCCCAAGTATTTGATGGATAAGAAGGATGGCAAAGTGAACAAAGGTATATTTGATATACATGTTATTGATGTGTACCTTACTAATGCTCGTAGTAGCACCTGGGTATTTGATACTGGTTCAGTTGCTAATATTTGTAAATCGAAACAGGGGCTACAGATTAAATGAAGAGTAGCTAAGGACGAGGTGACAATGCGCGTGGGAAATGGTTCAAAGTTGATGTGATCGCCGTCGGCACACTACCTCTACATCTACCTTCGGGATTAGTTTTAGACCTAAATAATTGTTATTTGGTGCCAGCGTTGAGCATGAACATTATATCTGGATCTTGCTTGTTGCGAGACGGTTATTCATTTAAATCAGAGAATAATGGTTGTTCTATCTATATGAGTAATATATTTTATGGTCATGCACCCTTGAAGAGTGGTCTATTCTTGTTGGATCTCGATCGTAGTGATACACATATTCATAATATTGAAGCCAAAAGATGCAAATTTGATAATGATAGTGCAACTTATTTGTGGCACTGCTGTTTAGGTCATGTTGGTGTAAAGCGCATGAAAAAACACCATGCTGATGGACTTTTGGAATCACTTGATTATGAATCACTTGGTGCTTGCGAACCATGCCTCATGGGAAAGATGACTAAAACTCCGTTCTTTGGAACAATGGAGCGAGCAACTGATTTGTTGGAACTCATACATACTGATGTATGCGGACCGATGAGTGTTTAGGATCGCGGCGGGTATCGTTATTTTCTGACCTTCACTGACGATTTGAGTAGATATGGGTATATCACTTGATGAAGCACAAGTCTGAAACATTTGAAAAGTTCAAAAAATTTCAGAGTGAAGTAGAGAATTATCGTAACAAGAAAATAAAGTTTCTATGATCTGATCGCGGAGGCGAATATTTGAGTTACGAGTTTGGTCTTCATTTGAAACAATGTGGAATAGTTTCACAGCTCACGCCACCTAGAACACCACTCCGTAATGGTGTGCCCGAACATCGTAACCGTACTTTATTAGATATGGTGCAATCTATGATGTCTCTCACCGATTTACCACTATCATTTCGGGGTTATGCTTTAGAGACAACTACATTCACATTAAATAGGGCACCATCTAAATCCGTTGAGACGACACCTTATGAACAGTGGTTTGGCAAAAAACCCAAGTTGTCATTTCTTAAAGTTTGGGGCTGCGATGCTTATGTGAAAAGCTTCAACCTGATAAGCTTGAACCCAAGTCAGAGAAATGTGTCTTCATAGGATACCTGAAGGAAACTGTTGGGTACACCTTCTATCACAGATCCGAAGGTAAGATATTCGTTGCTAAGAATGGATCCTTTCTAGAGAAAGAGTTTCTCTCGAAAGAAGTGAGTGGGAGGAAAGTAGAACTTGATGAGGTAATTATAGCTTCTCTCGAGTTGGAAAGTAGTACATCACTGAAACTAGTTTCAGTGATTCCTACACTGATCAGTGAGGAAGCTAATGATGATGATCATGAAACTTCAGATCAAGTTACTACTGAACCTCGTAGGTCAACCAGAGTGCGTTCTGCGCTAGAGTGGTACGGTAACCCGGTTCTGGAAGTCATGTTACTAGACCATGATGAACCTATAAACTATGAGGAAGCGATGATGAGCCCAGATTCTGCAAAATGTCTTGAGGCCATGAAATCTGAGATGAGATCCATGTATGAGAACAAAGTGTGGACTTTGGTTCACTTGCCCGATTATCGGCAAGCCATTGAAAATAAATGGATCTTCAAGAGCAAGACTGACGCCGGTGGTAATGTTACTGTCTACAAAGCTCGACTTGTTGCGAAAGGTTTCCGATAAGTTCAAGGAGTTGACTACGATGAGACTTTCTCACCCGTAGTGATGCTTAAGTCTGTCCGAATCATGTTAGCAATTGCCGCATTTTATGATTATGAAATCTGGCAAATGGATGTCAAAACTGCATTCCTTAATGGATACCTCAAAGAGGAGTTGTATATGATGCAACTAGAAGGTTTTGTCGATCCTAAAGATGCTAACAAAGTGTGCAAGCTCCAGTGATCCATCTATGGACTGGTGCAAGCATCTCGGAGTTGGAATATACGCTTTGATGAGGTGATCAAAGCATATGGTTTTATACAGACTTTTGGAGAAGCCAGTATTTACAAGAAAGTGAGTGGGAGATCTGTAGCATTTCTGATATTATATGTGGATGGCATATTGTTGATTGGAAATGATATAGAATTTCTGGATGGCATAAAAGGATACTTGAATAAGAATTTTTCAATGAAAGACCTCGGTGAAGCTGCTTATATATTGGGCGTCAAGATCTATAGAGATAGATCAAGACTCTTAATTGGACTTTCACAAAGCACATACCTTGATAAAGTTTTGAAGAAGTTCAAAATGGATCAGTCAAAGAAAGGGTTCTTGCCTGTGTTATAAGGTGTGAAGTTGAGTAAGACTCAATGCCCGACCACTGCAGAAGATAGAGAGAAAATGAAAATCATTCCCTATGCCTCAGCCATAGGATGTATCATGTATGCGATGCTGTGTACCATGCCTGATGTGTGCCTTGCTATAAGTTTAGCAGGGAGGTACCAAAGTAATCCAGGAGTGGATCACTGGACAACGGTCAAGAACATCTCGAAGTACCTGAAAAGGACAAAGGATATGTTTCTCGTTTATGAAGGTGACAAAGAGCTCGTTGTAAACGGTTACGTCGATTTAAGCTTTGACACTGATTCGGTTTACTCAAAGTCAAAAACCGGATATGTATTTTTGTTGAACAGTGGTGCTGTCAGTTGGTGCAGTTCCATGCAGAGCGTCGTGGCAGGATCTACGTGTGAAGCGGAGTACATAGCTGCTTCGGAAGCAACAAATGAAGGAGTCCAGATGAAGGAGTTCATATCCAATCTAGGTGTAATACCTAGTGCATCAGGTCGAATGACAATATTTTGTGACAACACTTGAGCAATTACCTTGGCGAAGGAATCCAGGTTTTACAAGAGAACCAAGCACATCAAGAGACGCTTCAATTCCATCCGCGATCAAGTCAAGGAGGGAGACATAGAAATTTGTAAGATACATACAGATCTGAATGTCGTAGGCCCGTTGACTAAGCCTCTTTCACGAGTAAAACATGATCAGCACCAAGGCTCCATGGGTATTATAATCATTACTGTGTAATCCAGATTATTGACTCTAGTGCAAGTGGGAAACTGAAGGAAATATGCCCTAGAGGCAATAATAAAGTTGTTATTTATATTTACTCATACATCATGATAAATGTCTTTTATTCATTCTAGAATTGTATTAAACCGGAAACTTAATACATGTGTGAATACATAGACTAAACAGAGTGTCCCTAGTGTGCCTCTACTAGACTAGCTCATTAATCAAAGATGGTTATGTTTCCTAACCATAGACATGAGTTGTCATGGATCAACGGGATCACATCATTAGGAGAATGATGTGATGGACAAGACCCATCCATTAGCTTAGCACCTTGATCATTTAGGTTTTCTACTATTGGTTTCTTCATGACTTATACATGTTCCTATGACTATGAGAGTATGCAACTCCCGAATACCGGAGGAACACCTTGTGTGCTATCAAATGCCACAACGTAACTGGGTGATTATAAAGATGCTCTACAGGTGTCTCCGAAGGTGTTTGTGGTGTTGGCATAGATCGAGAATAGGATTTGTCACTCCGAGTGTCAGAGAGGTATCTCCGGGCCCTCTTGGTAATGCACATTTTAATAAGCCTGGCAAGCAAACGACTAATGAGTTTTTCACCATATGATGTATTACGGAATGAATAAAGAGACTTGCCAGTGACGAGATTGAACTAGGTATGATGATTCCGACGATCAAATCTAGGGCAAGTAACATACCGATAACAAAGGGAACGACGTATGTTGTTATGCGGTTTGACCGATAAAGATGTTCGTAGAATATGTGGGAACCAATATGAGCATCCAGGTTCTGCTATTGGTTATTGACCGGAGATGAGTCTTGGTCATGTCTACATAGTTCTCGAACCCGTAGGGTCCGCACGCTTAACGTTCGATGACGATCTGTATTATAAGTTTATATGTGTTTTGATGCACCGTAGGTAGTTCGGAGTCCCAGATGTGATCACAGACATGACGAGGAGTCTCAAAAAGGTCGAGACATAAGGATTGGTATATTGGAAGGTTATATTCGGACACCAGAAGGATTTCGGGGGTCACCAGATAAATACCGAAGTACCGTGAGGTTACCGGAACCCCCCGGGGATATATGAGCCTTATTGGGCTTTAGGGGAGAGAGAGAGGGGCTGCCTAGGGCTAGGCCGCACGCCCCCAAGCCTAGTCTGAATTGGACTAGGGGGGAGGGGCAGCGCCCCCTCCTTCCTTCTCTTTCTCTCCTTCCCTCCCCCTTCTCCTACTCCTACTAGGAAAGGGGGGGTCCTACTCCTAGTGGGAGTAGGACTCCCTCTTGGCGCGCCTCCTCCCCCTAGGCCGGCTTCCTCCTCCCTCTCCCTCCTTTATATACGTGGGGAGGGCACCCCTTGGACATATATCAATTGTTCCTAGCCGTGTGCGGTGCCCCCCTCCACTGTTACACATCTCGGTCATCTCGTTGCAGTGCTTAGGCGAAGCCCTACGCCGGTAACTTCATCATCACCGTCACCACGCCGTCGTGCTGACGAAACTCTCCCACAACACTCAACTGGATCAAGAGTTCGTGGGACGTCATCGAGCTGAATGTGTGCTGAACCCGGCGGTGCTGTACGTTCAATGCTTGGATCGGTTGGATCGCGAAGACGTTCGAGTACATCAACCGCGTTACTAAACGCTTCCACTTTCGGTCTACGACGGTACGTGGACACACTCTCCCGCTCGTTGCTATGCTTCTCCTAGATATATCTTGCGCGATCGTAGGAATTTTTTTGAAATACTGCGTTCCCCTACAGAGGCGAGTTCAACCAGGGAGTCCTTCTTCTTGCTGCCCAAGACCCTGTAGTGCTCACGGATTTTGACAAGTTTCTGGCAGGCCAAGCCCGTAACCCTGTGCGCTTTTACATCGTCGGTGTTTTCCATCGTGGCGAACTTGTAGTCGGTGTTGTTGACGAACATGTTGAAATGGTCGCATGGATCTATAGCCATGCAGTAGTGCTACATGAGGACATGATGGCGCGCACACAACTGGGCGACGACAACCTTCTGATCTATGTCGAGACGACCGGCGATGTACTGGAGGTCGATGCCGACCAACTTGTACTTGTCTCGAGCAAGCAACTGCTCAACGCTGTTGATGTAGTCGTCCACCACAGCCGGGTGATGGTGTACACCGCCGAGAGATCCGTCTCCCTCGCGTGAGTCTCCACTTTATGCTCGTCGAACTCCATTGGAGCGCCGCTAGACATCCCCTCTCTATGTGTCGTCGTGGGTGTGCTTGTTGTGTTGTGGGGCGCGATCGAAAGGTTGAAGAGACTAAGATTATAATGGCTGCGGGAATTAAAGGGGAAGCCGGACGACCAGGAATATCGGCAGGCCCTAATGGCGGTTCTAATTTGCAGCGTGTAACTCCATCGTGCCACACATAACTGCATCACATGGCAACGCGCGCGGCGCAACCACATGCATATGGGGCCCCTGATGTGATCGTGCGCACGCCCATACATATAGCAGTTGAACACGCAAGGAAAAGCTTTCCACAAGCCAAGCGCGTCGACGGACGCGAGTAGAGCGCGCCGCGGCGCCTAACGGCGAGCAGAGGCCGGCACAGTGATACGTGGCAAATAAGACGAACTGTGCGAGCGATGTGCATTCGTATTTTATTAGTTAAATCCTACTTATAAACCAGGATGGGGGTATAGTAGGTAATTAAATCACAAATGTTTTTTTTGTATTAACCATATGTGTACGTGTCCTTTCGTCCTCCTCTCGCACGTCTTGTCACCCCGCTGCCACAGACGGCTTACAACGCAAGCTTGTGCAGCGCGCGTGGGCGTTGTTTTGGCCAAACCGTGGCGCCAATGAGCCTGTTCCTGCGCAACCTCACAGGTTTCCGCACAACCTCACAGTTTCCCGCGCAAGCTTCCCGCCCGACTCGGTGAAATCCCCCGAAATCCCAATGCTTACCGGCCTGCTGTATAAACCCTCATGTCCGGCGAGTCCCGCATCGCATTTTCCCCTCCCTCCCTGTAGCTTATCTCGATTGCTTCTCCTACAATCGCCAATGGGACCGATCCGTCATCATCGCTCAGCCACTCCGCCGTCATTAGAGGACAAGTCTAGCTGGGAGGCTACACCGCGGCGGTGGCGCAGTCCCCGACGTAGTGTAGTGTGCATGGCATCCCTGTTGGGTGTGCATGGAACACCCACCACACTCTCCGCCGCCGCTACCCGTCGAGAGCTATTGCCGGCCGCCGTTGCTGCCATTGCTGCACCGTTGAAAGCCAGGGCCATCGCCCGCACCGCCACCATGGCCCGAAGGTGGGAGGTGGTCGTCGTGGCGCCACCCCACTGCCGGCCATCACCAGCTCCGCCATCACGGCCCAAAGGTGGGAGGTGGCCGTCGTGGCCGCCACCCCATCGTCGGCCGCCGTGGCCACCAGCCCATCGTTGATCGCCGGGATCATCACCCGCTCCGCCACCCCATCGTCGGCCGCCGTGGCCGCCATCCCATCTCGACCACCAGGATCATCACCCGCTCCGCCACCATCGCCCGAAGGAGGGAGGTGGAGGTGGAGGCCCGCACGTGCATTAGTGACCTTGCGCGCTACATCGAGTTCCCGTGGGAGGAGGAGGAGGAGTGCTTAGTCGAGCACGCAAAGAGCCTTACCATGGCCATGGCCGCAGCACACGCCGATGCAGAGACAAGGAATCAGAAGATCTACGAGAAGTCCGGCCGCTTCGAGAGGGGTTGTCTGGAGTGGCAGTGGGCGTTCGAGCTGGCGAGTGCCGCTGAACGTGCAGCAGTGGCAGTCACCGTATTGCACTTGTGTAGCTCGTCGGTAGGATCCTCCTCCTCCGCCTCTTACTAAGCGCGATCGGCAAAGGAGAGGCTGCCGAAAGTAGCACAAAGCCCCTCCATAGTAGTACTAGTATTTAGGGGCTATTTTGTTCAGTTTATCTTACTATAGATGTGGTGGAATTGTACAACGTACTTAAAATTAGCTAGTATATATTGTTGAACTAGCTATTTCAGTACGTGGTTGGCAACAATTGGGGAAAAGTTTAGTCGGTTCAGCTCTCGAGTTGAACTATTTGTACAAATTAAGAATGACTGCTTAATCTATGAATGAAATCTATGCTTAATTATTGAATTTTAGTTGCAAAAAGTAGATAGTGCTAGTGATTTTTAGCTGCATATTTTGACAAATCGCAGTGTTAAAAGGATTGACAAATGGCAATGTTACTGGATCAACAAATGCCAATCTTTCCAGTTTGACAAATGGCAACATACCCAATATGACAGATGCAAATCTTACCAAATTGTTTGTACGTGGTTGCACACGGGTCATCCAAAACAACCGTTTGCGTTGAAGGGATGCACAAATCCTGCGCTGTGAATTTTCCCTCGACTTAAGGGGGAAGACCATAGCTCTCACTTTGCATACAGGTGTTCTACCTAAAACATTTGTGATCAAGAGCTGCAGAAATCCCTCTCGACACATTTTCTCTTGGCTTCCCGGGGAAGCTGTCGGTTTGCATACGGGTGTTCTAACCAAAACTTTTGCGATCAAGAGCTGCACAAATCCTGCATTGGAGTATAGTCACACGCCACCCGTTTAGTCAAGCACTCAAGCACCTGTCCGCACGTGAGGCACCTCCTAGCCATTAAAAGAGTGACGCATGGCTCACGTGAATGGTTAACACAACGCACGCAATTTAAATTATACAAAATGTTTGAGATGTTACAGTGGCAACTATTTATTTCAAAATGCCTTTGTTGGCTATTATTAGAGTGCGCCTTCTTTCAAAATGGACACGAAAAATACCACAACATGTCGGGTTGCATTCCATGATAGCATGCCAAGTTTCATAATTTTAGACGAGTTTTGGATTTACAAGAATTTAAAAACAAAGTATCTCAACGTTTTGCCAGCAATCAACAGTGCCCTGGTGTTTGAAATTCACCCCCATTTCTTGCATGGGACCTAAGCATGCACTGAAGGACACATATTTTATTTTCCAACCAATTTATATGCACTGGAGCATGTGCATGTAGTTCAAATTCGAATTATGCACATAAAATACCTAGAAAACCCAGTTAATGTATACAAATGTCTAAACGAACCCCAAAAAATTCCAAAATTAAACACAACACTCCTGTTGTTCTATGTTGACACTAGAATTTTTTTGAAAGCAATAAGAGGCAACGGATATTGTTTCGTCCCCAAAGGTGGCACGTTCCCTACCGAAACCATCACGCTTGTTGTGAGAAGCTCTGGTTTGTGAGAAGCTTATACCCAAACCTGCCTAGAGGGGACAAAATTTTGACAACCACATGTTGATGCCGCTCCATGATAGCATGCCAAGTTTCATGAATTTCAGATGAGTTTTGGATTTACCAGAATTTAAAAACCAGGTATCTCAATGTTTCCGGCCGAGTGAGGATGGCAGGGTGTTTGAAATTCATTCCCATTTCTTGCATGGGACCTAAGCATGCACCGAGGGACACCGATTTGTTTTTTCAACCAGTTTGTATGCACTGGAGCATGTGCATGTAGTTCAAATTTGAATTATGCACATAAAATGCCTAGAAAACCCAATTAATGTATAAAACTGTCCAAACGAACCCCGAAAAATTCCAAAATTAAACACAACACTCATGTTGTTCTATGTTGACACTAGATTTTTTTAAAGCAATAAGAGGCAACATATATCGTTTTGTCCACAAAGGTGGCATGTTCCCTACCGAAACCATCACACTTGTTTTGAGAAGCTCTGGTCTGTGAGAAGATTATACCCAAACCTGCCCCAAATGGGAGATTTTTTTACCATGCCATGTTGATGCCGCTCTATAATAGCATGCCAAGTTTCATGAATTTAAGACGAGTTTTGGATTTACTAGAATTTAAAAACCAGGTATCTCAATGTTTCCGGCCGAGTGACGGTGGCAGGGTGTTTGAAATTCATTCCCATTTCTTCCATGGGACCTAAGCATGGACCGAAGGACACATATTTGATTTTTCACCCCGTTTATATGCACTGGAGCATGTGCATGTAGTTCAAATTTGAATCATGCACATCAAATGCCTAGAAAACCCAGTTAATGTATGAAAATGTCCAATCGAACCCCAAAAATTCCAAATTGAACACAACACTCCTGTTTCTATGTTGACACTAGAATTTTTTTGAAAACAATAAGAGGTAACGGATATCGTTTCGTCCCCAAAGGTGGCACGTTCCCTACCGAAACCATCATGCTTGTTGTGAGAACATCTAGTTTGTGAGAAGCTTATAAACCTGCCCCAAGTGGGACAATTTTTTTACCACAACATGTTGATGCTGCTCCATGATAGCATGCCAAGTTTCATGAATTTCAGACGAGTTTTTGATTTACTAGAATTTAAAAACCAAGTATCTCAATGGTTCCGACCAAGTGACAGTGGCAGGGTGTTTAAAATTCATTTCCATTTCTTGCATGGGACCTAAGCATGCACCGGAGGACACATATTTGAGTTTTCAACCCGTTTATATGCACTGGAGCATGTGCATGTAGTTAAAATTTGAATTATGCACATAAAATGCCTAGAAAACCCAGTTAATGTATAAAAATGTCCAAAAGAACCCCGAAAAATTCCAAAACTAAACACAACACTCCTGTTGTTCTATGTTGACACTAGATTTTTTTGAAAGCAATAAGAGATAATGGATATTGTTTCGCCCCCAAAGGTGGCACGTTCCCTATCGAAACCATCACGCTTGTGAGAAGCTCTGGTTTGTGAGAAGCTTATAGCCAAACTTACCCCAAATGGGACAAAAAATTTACCATGGCATGTTGATGCCGCACCATGATAGCATGCCAAGTTTCATGAATTTCAGACGAGTTTTGGATTTACTAGAATTTAAAAACCAGTTATCTCAATGTTTCCAGCCAAGTGACAGTGCCAGGGTGTTTGAAATTCATTTCCATTTCTTGCATGGGACCTAAGCATCCACCAAAGGACACATATTTGATTTCTCAACCTGTTTATATGCATGCATGTGCATGCAGTTAAAATTTGAATTATCCACATAAAATGCCTAGAAAACACAGTTTGTATAAAAATGTCCAAACGAACCCCGAAAAATTCCAAAATTAAACACAACACTCCTATTGTTCTATGTTGACACTAGACAATTTTTGAAAGCAATAAGAGGCAACAAATATCATTTTGTCCCCAAAGGTGGCACGTTCCCTATCGAAACCATCAGGCTTGTTGTGAGAAGCTCTGGTTTGTGAGAAGCTTATATGCAAATGTAATGCCCAGGATGGGACTATACCTCCTACGTGTCGAGGCACGACTTAAAGGTATAAGCCCATTCTGGAATGATCTCAAGTTCGGTATCTTTGCACATCTCATGTAAAAATAGGGATGAAAAGAAAAAGAGATAGTTGGCTTACACTCGCCACGTCACACAATTCATTACATATAAAACATCATCCAAATAACATCACAACCCGACTACGGGTGAAGGTCCAAAAGAAAGATACCAAAATACATAAAGCCATAGGTTCGGTTCGCCCCTAGTAGGAACCACTACTGATCATCGGGATAGTGCACGTAGTAACGGCTACGTTCTTCATCGTACTCCCAGTACAGCTCTGTGCCGTCACCTGAGTAGTTCACCTGAGTACCTGCATCTGGTGTGGTGTATAATCTGTGAGCCACGGAGGACTTAGCAATCCCGTTCCCGGGTAGCAGAACTATCTAAGCCTTGGGTGTGGAACAAGGCTGAAGAAAGATAAAAGGTTGCAGCTGCACTAGCACTAGCTTACGTGTTAAGAGCGAGAAGAGAAGTGTCACGAGCGACAAAGTGATCACGAAGTGATCCTATCTAAGCACGTCAAACATAACCCCACCGTGTTCACTTCCCGAACGCCTTTCGGAAAATGACCGTCACGGTTACTCACGCTGGTAGTGTGTTCCGAACATGGTGTCAAGTTTTCTACAACCGGATATTAACAAATTCCCATCTCCACATAACCGCGGGCACGAATTTTGAAAGTTCAAAACCCTGCAGGGGTGTTCCAACTTGGCCCATTACAAGCCCACGATCCGCGGAGTCGCAACTCCAAGGTGGGAAGGCCCGAGTATTCTCGGAATCCCGTGCTCAAGATATTCCGACATTGGTAAAACTAATCTGGCAAGACCTCCCGGCGTGCCGACACCCTGACAGTAGCCACGCGCATCTAGTCTCAGGCCACGACCGGATGAGCACTACGTACAGATACCGAAGACCCCAGCAAGCTGGGTGGCACCGCAAGTGGCTCTAGTTTGGACCAACACTCAAATCGAGCACTGGCCCAGGGGGGGTTGATTAATTAATCCTCGGGTTAATTACTCCCTCGGCATGTTTTTAGTTGTTAGGCAAATGGAGTACCAATGTCGGGCCTCGTTGGAAGAGTTTTAGCGCTAAGCGGGTTATCAGGGGGTCCCATAACCCCAACCGTGTGAGGAACGCAAAATCAAGAAACATAACACCGGTTTATACGGTTCCTAGGGCGGCATGAGTGGAACAAATCACCAAGCAAGAGGCTTAGCCTTCCACCCATTACCAGTATATAGATGATTTAATTAAAGAGTTTATATAGTGTGATATCCCAACAAGCTTCAACATGAAGCAATAATCTTCGAATCTTCTCCTGCAACTAGCAATGCTATAAGAGGGGCTGAGCGAAGCTTACTTAGCCAAACAAAGGTTTTGCTAGGTTGGGTGGTTAGACAGATGCATGGTTACAATAGGAGGCTGACAAACAAACATGGGCATCGAGGCAATAAGCTAAAGATTGAGACTTCTAACAATAGGCACATATAGTAATGATATCTGGGCAGGTCATCTTGCCTATCGAGTCGTCGATGGGATCGTAAGACGGCTCCTCATTCTCAACCTCGGTAGTAACCTCGTTCTCGTACTCGGTCTCAGCTTCCGGATCTACTCAACACAAGAACACACGAGGCACGAAATCAAACAAGGTGCAATGCACAATCTACATGATGCATGTATGATGCACTTAGGAAGCACCGCAGATGCACATAGGATGCACAACATGACAACATAGGAAGCACAGAGAAACAACACAAGAACAAGACAATTTACTCAAGCAAGTAGGATGCAAGACAGATCTATATAGGATACAAAACATGGCAAGGTAGGAATCACAAAGAAACAACACAAGAAACATCAGGTTTAAATGAGGGCGAAAACTACTTAAGACAAATCCGGTAAGTCCTCATATGCATAGTTTGAAATTAGTCCAGATCTGAACAAACCTTAAGTTAAAGTTGATAAACAGCAAGTTAACATGCACCATGATAATCTACACGAAATTCTAGTCAAGTTTCATATAAAGTTTGTTTAAAACGGAGCTACGGTCTAAATGATATGATCAAAACAAGATAAGCATGGCAACGGTGCAAGATGCACCCAAACATCAAGAAAACATACTCCAAACATGTTAACAAGATGATATTATGAATCTACATGCAAAATCACACAAGTTTCATATAGGACTTGCTCAAAACGGAGCAACGGACTAAAAGATACACCCGAAACAAGAAACAATGCAAAGTTGAAAATAACAGCCACATAGCAACTTTGGAGCAATAATTATATACTCTACAGCACTCAAACATGGTGACAAGAAGCATGGACATGAAGTACACATATCCTACAGCAAACAACTCCATTGGAGCATCTCCAGAGGAGGCATGGATCAATAGCAACAAGCTACAACATTTTGAACTTGACAATAAAACCTGACAGTAATATTTTATAGCAACTTGGGAGCAAGAATTAAATATACTACAACAACCCAAATGAGCATGTGAGGGCATGGATGGATAGACAACAATATATACAACAAGGAATGATCAATGGCCACCCCAAAACTAACATGGATTTGCCTAGGACATCAAGCTAACAAAGCATCAGGATAAGACAGATTCCAGACTTAGTGAAATTTCACTAAGTGTTAAAACAATAACATTAGCATGGCATGTTTGCGAGCATGTTTAAGTCATCTTAAAGCATAACATGGCAAAAGGTTTGCACCATAGCAAAGATCACATGATGGGGATTCTAAAACATATGAGCATGTGACATGGGGACAAACACAACAATAGCAACGAGCTCCTCAACTAGGCATCTCGTAACAAGTTACAAAACCTAACAGCCACATGCACTTTTGCAACAGTGATAAACATGGCAATGTGAACTCTAACATGCATCCTATAGCAACCAACATGTAGAGCATCTCATGATGAACATTTTGACATCTCATTTGCTTCATTTGGATAAACATGCACCAAGTTATCACATCTCAAACATGGCATGAAAATAACTAGTAGCAGTAGTTTATATCCTGTAGCACTCTTGTCATGAAGATTAAGGCATCTAGATGGACTCAAACAAGCATGACACAATGGAACAAATTGTAGAGCACATCACCACGACCATTTTGATATATCATATGCACAAAACAGACCTACGAGCACAAAGTTACGGGCATGCAGAGGAGGCAACAAAACGTTACAGATCTGGGACTTAGTGGAATTTTATACCTCCAAAAGTCAACGCGGGATGGATCCGTGCAGGACGGAGGGATCCGGGACGGAGAGGCAGCGTTTGGATGGAGGGAGTGGTGGATCTCGTCCCGATCTGAAAGTTCACCGGAGAAGTCACCAGAGTTGGGGAAGAAGACGCCGGAGTTGGGGAAGATGGCCGAAGATGCGGGATTCCGGCGAGGAGATGGACGGAGGGAGGCGGCGCGGCAGCCGGCGGGTGGAGGCGCCCGGAGCTAGAGGGTTAGGTGGCGGAGTAGGTGACCAGCGGGGTCGGAGGCCCGGCAGCGGCGATGCTCCGGCGAGATTCCGGCGATGGCGGCGGTGGTCCGGCGGAAGTCCGTCGGACGTCCGACGGTGGTCTGGCGAGGCCCGGCTGAGGTGGCGGTGGAGGAGATGGGATGAGGTGGCCCAGCCAACGGGAGGTCGCCACGTGGCGGCGGGGATGACGTGGCAGCCTCTGGTTGGTTGGAGTGATGTGGCCGCGGGTCGGACGTGTCCGGCGGCTGCGCGGACGTGTCCGGCGGCTGCGCGGATGTGTCCGGCGCGCGGAGCGGGAGGAAAATTAGGGTTGCACCGGGATTTCGGGGATGTGGACTAATTTATAGATTCTGGGAGCTAGGAAACTCCAAATGAGGAGCGGTTTTCGGCCGCGCGATCAAAATTCGACGACCGAGATGATGGGAGTGGTTGTGCTGGGTTTGTGGGCTATTGTGGAGGGGGTCTTGGGCCTCAAAGAGGAGGTACTTTTTGTCCACTAGGTTAACCGTTGGAGTACCAAACGAACTCCAAACGCGACGAAACTTGACAGGCGGCCTACACGTACCAAAACAACATCGCACGACAAGTCTCACGCCATTCCGGAAATGTTACACGACCACACACGAAAGAAGGACTCGGGGATGCCACGGACACGTGTGAGAGCATCAGAACTCGAAACGGACAACAAGAAGAGACGAGTGGGACCGGATGCAAGTGACAACACAAATGCAATGCAAGGCACATGACAACATGACATGGATGAAATGCACACACGCACACGACAAAACGAAGAACCCAAAAATAAAGAAGAACCCGGAATGGAATTGATGAAGCCAAAGTTTACATATTGCCATATAGGGAAAGTGTTACATCCGGGGAATTACACCAAACCTTCCCCAAATGGGACAAAAAATTTACCACGGCATGTTGATGCCGCTCCATGATAGCATGCAAAGTTCCATGAATTTCAGACGAGTTTTGGATTTACTAGAATTAAAAACCAGGTATCTCAATGTTTGCGGCTGAGTGACGGTGGCAGGGAGTTTGACATTCATTCCAATTTCTTGCATGTGACCTAAGCATGCAACCAAGGACACATATTTGATTTTTCAACCCGTTTATATGCACTGGAGCATGTGCATGTAGTTCAAATTTGAATTATGCACCTGAAATGCCTACAAAACCAAGTTAATATATAAAAACATCTAAACGAACCCTGAATAATTCTAACATTTTTGACGATGCACCTATAGTTGCATGTTCACTTTAGATAAAAGTTCTAGCTATGACCCCATTATGTAATTCAAATCAAGAATACAAATCAAGTAGAGCGCACACAGTTTATTATCACCAACCGTGTGAGATGCAATACAAAATATCTTCGACCACCGTCGGAGTGTCAAGCACACTAGCCCGCTCCTCAAATATCATTTCATTGTTTAATCGTTGCCGGTGGAAGACGGGGACGTGGACCAAAATTTTTGACGTTCAAACTCATCACACACGAGTTAAGCTATCTGAATCGTTTGTGATGTTCACATATCGTACACAGTTCTGAATAAGGGACCATGTCTGATGTCACTTTGCGCGCCAGTTTTTTCGCTGAAGCTATTCCAAATTTTCAGCTTTCGCAGAAATATCTACCTCCCCGCCCCTCACCCTTACCCAAAGCCACATTTCCCCTGTTTCCGCCTTCCTTTCCAAGTTGAAACCTTCACTCCTTGCTCGCAGCGTCGCCTCCTCGCCGACAACCCTCCTTCACCCTGCTAGGCCTCATCTATCCAGGTTGGTAATCCACACCTGACCCCCATCCTCCTCCTTCCACATCCCACATGCCCCGACCGCCGGTGCGACACCTTCCACCCAAATCACCGACCCCTCCACCAAATAAGCGCCGCCCTAAGCCATGGTGCACGCAGTATAGCTAGGATCTCAAGGAGCATTTGGCAGGGGAGAGGCAAATTGCGGCCGCACGCGCGGATGATGTCGCGATGGCTGCCATTCACGTCGACCCCCAGATCTGGGAGGAGCACCTTGCCATTTGCTAGCTATGCCAGTTAAGCATGCTCGGTTTACCCGTTGCATGTGCTACTGCTGCCTTTCCTTAACAAATTCTATTGAATTGTGGTATCTAATTTTACCATGCACTCTGTTGCTCTTGTGTATATGTTCTATATGTGGAGCAGTGTGGTGCTCACTTATTAACTGTTTGGTTAATTAGTTGTCGTCTTCAGTTAGCTGTTTGGTTCAATTCTGCAAATGTGATGTTCAATTCTTGAGGTTGCAATTTTGTATTGTCTTCCATGTGAGAAATAAATCGAAATTATCTTTACAAAATACATGAGAAATGAATATGATTACTATATTTCCAAGTTGTCAAGCATGCTTGGTTTGGTTATACATTGTGCAATGTGGTGCTCAGTTAACGTCTGGTTCATTTGTGTTGTGGTGTTTAGTTAACTGTTTGGTTCAATTCTGCAATGTGATGTTCAATAGTTGTAGGTGCATTCTGTTATTGTATATCCCCGAGCGTGTGTGCCTGGAGGGCATATCCCCGACGGTTTCTGGGTCGTGTGGGAAGGACCCCCCTATTGCCCACACTCACTAGGCGACTGTACCAAATGCCGTCATGGAAAGGGGTTAAAAACCGTTTGTATAGCACCTTGATGTACTAGTGAATATGACTCTGCCAAGTTAAAAGCGTCCCATCATAAATGGCATTTCAACAAATTAGAAGCAGCGCATGCTATAAATCAGATGAAAGATGCAACTAATATCACATTGCATATACTAAAGGTGTCTCGTCATATTGATTGATGCAGGATACAAAAAAAAACAATAGTTTTATGTAAGGACATGCTTAATAGACAGATGTACTATGTACTAAAAACAGGAAGGCATGTCACATTAATAGGTATAATGTATAAACTAAGAAGAATAGCACATGAAATTTAACCAGACTGGTAGAATTACAATCCATACACCTTATGCAACAAGCAACAACATATCACGCTGCCAAGTTAGAGCAAGCACGTGCGATGCTGTTTTAGGGGAAATGCGGTCATTGTCAGTGTCAAAACCGGCGGATCTTGGGTAGGGGTCCCGAACTATGCGTCTGAGGATTGATGTTAACAGGAGGCAGGGGGCACGATGTTTACCCAGGTTCTGGCCCTCTCGATCGAGGTAAAACCCTACTTCCTACTATATTAGTATGGATGAATATGTGTACAAGAGTTGATCTACCTCGAGATCGTAAAGGCTAAAACTTATGAGGATTGTATGATTCTCTAGCCTCTACGGAGCAAACCCTTCGGTTTATACACACACCGGAGGGGCCTAGGGTTTCTACATAACATCTTGTAGAGGAAGGAAAATCTACACCCAAGCCTAAACTTGCCATTACAAGAATCCAGGAGTCCCATCTGGATACGAGAGATGATCTTCTGAAGTAATCTTCATGGCCCACCAGTCCGGCCCACCAGGAGTTTATCCGGCCACCTGTGGACCCCCCGATCCAGGAATCCCTCAGTAGCCCCTGAACCTGTCTTCGATGACGACGAGTTCGGCTTCCGTATTGTCTTCGGCATTGCAAGGCGGGTTCCTCCTCCAAATATATGTTCTGCAAATTGATGGATTGTGTTCGGCTCTGCAAGATTAGTACAACCCTTAGCCTCGAAGGCAAGGCTTTTAAAGAAAATGAATAATGTGTCTTTACTTACAACTTTTGGGTGAAACGTCACGTCCAACCCACTAACACATCGAACCATTTTATTTGGTCCTAGTTTCGCATTTCGAGGCATATCCTCATTGACACGTCCCGTCAGAATAGATATCGTGCCCACTTATTGTGGGATTCTCATCATTGTGACGTGAGCACCCACGCCGCACATTACGCATGACTGCTTTGGGAACCGGCGAGTTTTATGGCTAAGGTGGGGGGACGCTCTGTATTCGCAGCGTTATAAAAGGACTCCAATCCCTTTCATCAGCCCCACGCCTTCCTCAAGCTCGAGCTCTCCAATCTCCCTTGCTTCCGTACTCTCATCTCCTGCACCCACAACTCCTCGTTCCTCAACCACTACTCCCCTTCCCAGCAATGGCTGGATCCGGTGCCAGAGGCAAGTGGGAGGCTTCCACGGTCACCGAAAAGACCGTGGAGGATCTACGGAGTGCGGGGCATCTCGCCGGCGACATCGCACACCGAGTCCCCCCTAAGGGCCACGTGACTCCCGTCCCTAAGGCGGGCGAGAGGGTAGTTTTCACCTCTCATTTTGTAAGGGGGCTAGGGTTTCCACTCCACCCATTTGTTCGGGGTCTTTTGTTCTTCTACGGGCTAGATTTCTACGATCTTGCTCCGAACTCAATCCTTCACATATCCACTTTCATAGTGATGTGTGAAGCCTTTCTCCGCATCCCCCCACACTTCGGCCTGTGGCTCAAGACCTTCAACGTGAACCCAAAGGTGGTGGACAGGGAACACGCAGAGTGCGGGGGTGCTATGATCAGTAAGCTCCCGAACGCAACTTGGCCCAAGGGCTCGTTCTGGGAGACGAACATGGTCTGGCAGCAGGAGTGGTTCTACATTGCCGAACCCCGCGACACCAACTGGGCGGCGGAGCCTGCTTTCAGATCCGGACCCCCAGAGAGGCTAACCTCCTGGAACAAAAAGGGTCTGGACTGGGGGTCGCACACCGAGGTGACGACTCTTGTGAGCCGCGTGTCCGGTGTGATCTCCAAGGGGCACCTGCTCTCCTCCATGGTCTAGGTGATGCTGAACCGGCTTGTTCTCCCTTGCCAAAGCCGAGATTCCTTCCAATGGGAGTTCGAGCCGGCACGAGACAAGCCGCTGAAGCATCTCTTCGGCTCTACGCACAAAGAGATCTGGAAGAACCTCTTCAAGAGCCAGAAGGAATGGCCCAAAGAGGACGAGGATGCGGGCTTCAGTACCAAAGTTTCCGCCACCGAGGTAATAATGATCCTTTCCAAACACTTATCCCTTCCTATTACTTAATGATAATAGGAGTTGCAATATTTACGTGATATACAGGGCTGGACGAAGAAGGTGTCCCGGATTAAGTGTCCGACTCCTTTGCCAGAAGAGCCAGCATTGCCTCTACTGACGGCGATGCTGGTTCCGGCATCGTACAAGGCTCCGACCAAGAAGCCCAAGAAGACAAAGGGAAAGGGGGCCGGAGACAACCCCCGTCCTGCGGGCAAGAAGCCCGAGGACCTCCACATTCTCTGCTCCGACGAGGAGGAGGAAGATGATGAGGAGGAAGAGGAGGAAGAAGAGATGCCTCCTGCGCAAGGCAGGGGGAGGAAGAGGGCGGCCGTTGTTGACGCGGGGACGGCCGTGCCCCGGAGGAAGAGGAAGCTGAAGCTCAGAGATAGTTTGGATTCGTCCGAACATAGCTTCATGGTGAAGCCTAGGGTGAAACCCCTGCCCGAATCGTAAGCTTGTCCGGATTGACTATTTCACCTTTGTTTATTCAGTATTTATGATACCTACTTAGTATTCTTCTCCTGCTGACCTACGGCACTCCCGGTGTAAACCCCGATGTTACATCATCGCATGGGAACTCTCTGGCGCCTGGGGAGACAGAGAGTGACCTTCCAGTCCGGGCTTCATCGCCCGTAATCGGCGGAACACCGAAGTGTCGTCCTAGCGGGTTCTCTCCGCCCAAGGAGATGAGGGCGGGGCAGGAGACAGGGCGGCCAAGGGTAATACCTCGGCGGTCGCTGACAATGGGGAAACGGCCCCCATGGAGACCGAAGATGTGGGGCCCGCACAGTCCGGGGTCCCACCGAACACCGTCCCGGAGCCTAGCGCGGCTCCGTGGTTTGAAGATCATGCTCCTCAAACGGAGAAGGATACGGTGGTGCCCGGAGTTAATCCGGAGGCATCGGATTTTATGGAGGGTGCACTGCAAAGTGCTCTCGTCGTTGAAGAACACCGCACCATGATGGGTGCGGTGATGAAGAAGATTCAGTTCGTCAAGGGCGGACTGAATGAAGCCTTCAACATCCTTTTAACAAGCTTTGAGGTAAGCCATGTAATGATTTTAAGAAATTATGTTTGTTTTAAGTGCACATATATAACTAGTAGCCCGTGATGCTTTGTGTGATTCTGAGAAGAATCGGACGAAGTATCCATGGAGTAGCATATTTACAGAGCTGAAATGTCGTGCATGCTTTTTTAGTTACGGCGACTGCGTGAGACGTAGAGGTCGCCGAACTAAATCGGAAGCTCGAGGTGGCCAATGCGGACCTCCACCGCATCAACCGGCGTTTTGATGAAACACAAGGTATGCAGATTTGTATTTAAATGGCAATAAGACTTAATTGATTGAGTATGAGTACAAACTCTTAACATTGTATTATGTATTACACAGTTGGCACCGCTGAGCTCGAGGCCCTCAAGGGCGAGATTGCCAAGGCCAAGGAGGAGGCCAAGGCAAACAAGGTGGCCACTGATAAAGCGGCTGCTGATCTGGAGGCTGAAAAGGCGGATTGCGAGAAGCACAAGTCTCGGGTGTCCGAAGTCGAGGTCGAGCTTCAAGATGCCATCCGTAAGTGTGAGGCATTGGATAAGAAGGCTTCAGAATAGGTGACCGAGCTGTCTACGTCAGTAAAGTCTGCCCAGGATGCGCGAGGCGAGGCGCGCAGCGCCTGTTAGGAAATCAAACAAGCGTGATAGATAGCATCTGGTAAGATATTTCTCTTACAGAGCATCTTCGGCGGGCGGAAGTACGGGCTGACATGATTGTGGAGTTCTCCAGGCATGTTTGCTGATCTTCCGAGGAGCAGCGCCGATGCCGCTCAATACTTCCGAGCCCAGGAGGGCAATGACACAGAGAAATTGTTTTGGTCGAAGTTCTATGTGCCACTACATCCAGTTCCCCTCAACGACCAGATGAAGCAGCTGGTCGAGCTGCACAACATGGCGGGTTCAGCCATGAAGGACTTAATAGTTCGGCTATGGCCCGCTGAGCCAATCCCAAGTAGTTACTTCGGTTTGGTGAAGCGGCTTGTCAAGGCGAGTCCACGGGTCGACACACTAACGCGTTCGGCTTGCATAGAAGGTGCTCGGATGGCCTTCGCTCGCGTCAAAGTGCACTGGGCGAAGATGAACGCAGTGCATATAGCCACTGCTGGCCCGCCCGCAGGCAAGGAGCATCAGAAGCCAGAGAAGTACTTCAAGGACATCATCGAGGGCACCCGCCTTGTAGAAGGCCAGTGTTCGAAAGATGTTGTTTTTGATTAATTGTATCCGGATGTAAAGACTATGCTTATGAATCCAGTGTATATACCTTTTGCGCTATTTATAATATCAGCGTATTTTTTCCTCCTATGCGACTGTTTATCTTAAAACTGAAAGTTTCCAGTCGTCGGTTTCAGCCCCTAGGTACATAGTACTGGGGTGTTCGGTCATATGCAAATACACTCTTTATCCAACGTCTTGGTCCATGTAGGAGGTGTATGCGGAGCGAACCAGGCAATCAGACTATGCGGCGTTATTTCTTTCACTTAGTCGTAGGAGTTTGACAAGTGGGGCTAGGTACTAGCCCCTGGTGTGGATGAAATATCCAATTGCACTTGGCTGGGCAAAAAAACCAACCCTTCGTATAACACGGGGTAGATCTCTATCGATCGTAGTATAATACTAAGTCACCGGATTGCAGAACAGGTTCTCACTTATCATGACAATCAGTTTTCGGCTTTCTCTACTGAGGTACTTGACCGGACTAGCCAGAAGTACTATCGCAGTAGTTCTCCCTTTACACCCTAGCCGAACAATCGGGAACGTAGGGGTAAGCACAGGAGCTGGGCAACCCAACTATTGACCGAAGACATGATTTGGAACTGATTCATATAATGCAAACATCCAGGATGCCGCACTGAGGCGTGTGCCAGACATGTTTAGCTGTGTCTGCTATTGATACATTATCTGTCTTGAATAGGCCGCATTGTACTTCGGTTGCTAAGGCCGCAGTATCTTCTTCCGTACGGAGAGATCACTCCATATTTCCATTGACCGTGATAATGGCACGTGGTCCAGGCATCTTGAGCTTTAAATAGGCATAATGCAGGACCACGTTAAAGCGGGCGAATGCCGTTCTTCCGAGTAGGGCGTGATAGCCACTTCGGAATGGAGCTATGTCGAAGAGCAGTTCTTCGCTTCGAAAGTTGTCGGGAGAACCGAATGCAACCTCCAATGTTAAGGAGCATGTGCAGCGAGCTTCAACGCCCGGTATCACTCCTTTAAAGTTTGTGCTGCTTGGCTTGATTCTTGATGGGTCGATCCCCATCTTGTGGGCAGTGTCCTGATATATCAGATTGAGACTACTGCTGCCGTCCATAAGGACTCGGGTTAGATGGTATCCATCTATTATTGGGTCGAGCACTAGGGTAGCCGAACCCCCATGCCGAATACTAGCCGGATGATCCCTCCGATCGAAAGTGATCGGACAAGCTGACCATGGGTTGAATTTTGGGGCTACATGCTCAATGGCATAGACGTCTCGGAGTGCGTGCTTGCGCTCCCTCTTTGGGATATGAGTGGCATATATCATGTTCACTATTTTGACCTCTGGTTGAAATTTCTTCTGTCCCCCTATATTTGGATGGCGAGGTTCATCCTCGTCTTCGCTCTGAGGCTCCTTCCCCTTGTATTCGGCGTTTAGCTTGCCGGCCTGCTCGAAAACCCAATGGTTATGGTTGGTGTGAGTGGTAGGTTTTTCTGGGGTGCCATGGATTTGGAAGGGCCTGTCTAATATCCTGTCCAAACTTGATGGACCGTCTTTGTTGCCTTTAAATGGCTTCTTACATTGACCGGGCCTGGAGCCGCTGAATCCGGCGTTTACCGCTGTATCATCTGAGCTTCCAGGATTATTTCGATGCTTGTTTTTATTGCGCCGTGGCTTTCCATTACCGTCCCTGACTTCAGATGTTCCAGGGTCGCTGGTGCTGCTACGAGCTAAGCAGCTATCCTCACCCGCGCAAAAGCGAGTCATGAGTGTAGTTAGGGCTGCCATTGTCCTCGACTTTTCCTGTCCAAGGTGTCTGTCTAGCCATTCGTCCCGGATACTATGCTTGAATGCCGCTAAGGCTTCAGCGTCCGGACAGTCAACGATCTGGTTATTCTTAGTGATAAACCGGTTCCAAAGCTTGCGGGCTGACTCCCCGGGTTGTTGTATGATGTGACTTAAATCGTCAGCGTCCGGGGGTCGGACATAAGTCTCTTGAAAATTGGCCCGAAAAGCATCCTCAAGTTCTTCCCAACTCCCAATGGAGTTATCTGGGAGACTGTTTAGCCAATGCCGAGCTGGTCCTTTTTGCTTGAGGATTAAATATTTGATGGCCTGGAGATCATCTCTTCGAGGCATGTGGATGTGAAGAATAAAATCTTCTATCCAGATGGCAGGATCCATCGTTCCATCGTACGCTTCGATTTTCACGAGTTTAAACCCTTCTGGAAAATCAAGACCCATTACCTCATCGGTAAAGCATAGAGGGTGTGAAGCTCCTATGTATCTTGCTATATCGTGGCGTATGTCCGATGGTTGTGCTGTTCGGTATTGACCCCAAATTGGTATGTCACCGGCGCAATTGGCTTGATAGCCGTTGCCCCGTGCGGGAGCTCGATCTCTGGGTCCGAATATAGACATGGTCTTGCTAGCTTTTTTGTTTAGGTCCTCGCGTGGATCATGCTTTCGGACTTGGGCTGCACCCTCCTTTCCTTTATGGGGTGGGGGCTTGTTTATGCCATTGCTAGCGACTCTATCCCGTCCGCGAGGTGGTCGGTCTAGCTTGTTGGCGGTGTTGTTATTCGGTGGGATGGGCGTAACGGCCTCCTCATCGAATTCGGGCAGCAGCTTGCGCTTGGGATAGCCTTTGGTTTGGCCATTAAAGCCGTGTTTCTGTTAGGCGTCTAGCACCTCATTCCATCTATCGTTGAGCGTGTCTTGTGCATCTAGAAGCTGTCTCTGCTGCTTTTTTAAGCTCCATGCGGTGGCTATAAGCCGCCGATGGAAGCATTTTTGTTCGAAGGGTTCTTCTGGGATGGTATATTCATCGTCATCCAGGCTAACCTTTTCTTCGGAGATCGGTTCGTAGTCACCATCTTCGGCATCGCTGTCATTGGACTGCGGCTTTAGACTCTGTTTGCTGTCCTCTCGCTCCTTGTCGGGGGAAACTGTCCTCCCACGAGCACCTATGGGACCGGAGCCCCTTCTACGTTGCGGTAAGGGAGCAGAGGGAGCACGGAGAGCAGATCGAGGAGCACACACGGGCAGTTTCACCCAGGTTCGGGCCGCTAGGACGCGTAAAACCCTACTCCTGCCTTAGGTTGTATTGAGTTCTTGAGCTCGGGAGCTTGAAGAGCTACAGTATTAGCTACACCGAGCGAGAGAGTTGTCTAGGTTTCGAACCCCTTCTACGTTGTGCATGGGCCTCCTTTTATAGCTCAAAGGGGTCACCGACAGGTGTCAACGTAGAGGAGGGTAAAAGCGTAATTTTGGTGGTAGTTGTAACAGTGCATGAACAGTATATGAACAGTGGTCTTCACCTAACTTTGACAGTGGGGGACAAGGGCCTTAAATGCCCGTCGCCGTCGACCCCAAAAGTGTCCGTCCATGCTTCTCCGTTCGCCACGGCGGTAGCCTCGTCACCGTGGCTTGCCACAGTGTGCCCCAGGCTGCACAGCCGTCTGCCACGTGCCCCTGGAAGGGTCCCAGGACGACGCGTGGGCAGATGAGCTGGAGCGTGGGCACACAGCGTAGGTTTCCCCGGCAAGCACCTTGCCGGGGTAGCGATCTTGCCGGGCCCGGAAGCTTGTCGCTCTCCGGGTCCTGCCGGGGCGTAAGATGCGTCGAGGCATCTCTTGAGGTATGTGTTCCTTGGCCTTCCTGGCAAGCCCCTCTTGCCAGGGTCTTGTGCTAAAGTGATAACCTTGAGCCTGGTGCGGCCTTCCCGACAAGCTCCTCTTGCCGGGGCCTTGATCTTCTGTCTTGTATACTTTGTTTTTGAATGGTTTCATAGGGACAGGAAAGGTTCTTGGCGAGCACGTGGTAAGCCCAGCCACGGGAAGCTGCTACTGCCCGTGCACAAGTTGGGGTACTAAGGTACCCCTATCTTAGTACACCGACAGGAGCCCCCGGGCCTGGGCCACACACGGTGCCGAGCGCTGTTGGGCCAGGCCCAAGACAGTGCACGGGCACGCGCGGCCCACGGCAAGCCGTATCCCCTTCCGTATCCGCCGCATCCCTCCCTAACGGCACGCGTTGATTGCGGCGTCGTGGGAGAGATCGTGGCCTGTTCTTTAATGGGAAATGCGGAACGTCCCCCACTTCCCCCTTAAAAGCAAAGGAAGCAGGGGCAGTTCCCTCCATCGTCTTCATTGCGCCTTGATTCTCCAGAAACCCCCGTCGCCCTCCGCCTCCCAAAGGTCGACAGAGAGCCAAGCCCCTTCCTTCCTCCGCCGTCTCCCGCATCCGCGGCACCGTCGACCCCCTCGCCTCTTTCCTCGCCGCCCCCGCCATGGCTCCGAAGAGCGACAAGGCGAAGAGCGACAAGGCCAAGAAGGAGAAGTCCGAGCAGGCGGCGAAGCTGGCAGCCCTGCGGAAGAAGTGCGTGGTCTTCGCGCCGAGGCTTGGCGCGAGGGAGCTGCGGGACAAATACTATTTGTTCTGGGCGAGGGAGACCAAAGCTCATCCCCGCACCCAAGTCTTCCCCGCCGTCGCCAAAGATATGTTCCCCGGCGGGTACTTCTTCTTTGCTGCATTCTTCCATTGTGGTATGTGCCCTCCGTTCTCGGAGTTCTTTTGTGATGTAATGAACACATATGGCCTCCACCTCCTACATTTCACCCCCAATGCCATCCTTACGATGGCCGTTTTTGTACATCTGTGCGAAAACTATGTTGGGGTTCATCCAAATGTAGCTCTTTTCCGCCACTTCTTCATGCCTAGAGTAGAGTCAGGTGCCCCCCTCTCTGGCGGCATCTCCTGGATCTTTAGGCTGAACAAGAAGGACTCGTACTTGAAAGGAGAGCTTCGCGGCAAGTGGGAGGAGTGGAGAGCCGATTGGTGCTGGGTGCTGGAAGCTAATCCTGAGCCCTTTACCGCGCCGCGCCAGACAGCCATAGTGCGCGGCAGGGATTGGAGTGAATTGGCCCCGGAGGACAGCAAGCTTAATATCGCCCTCATTAGGATCATTCGTCTCCGGGTCGCCAATCTGACTATCGGAGAAGTTGGAGCAGATTTCCTCCTCCGCCGCATCGCCCCTTTACAAGAAAGGAAAAGGCCCGCCTGGGAATTCGGCAATGCGGCAGACATCATGAGGCTGCGCCCTGGATTGAACTACAACTTCACCGCCTTGGAGTTGAAGGGGATGGTCCGGGAGCTCTTCAAGCACGACCCGGCCCACCCGGAGTGGTTCAAACCTTCCCGGGGAGTGGTGCCGCTGTGCAACAGCACTGCCCGCGATTCCCTACGCGCGATGATGCCCGAGTGCGACTCCCACGGCGTCGTCCCCACTTGGCTGGAGCCTCCACCGGAGACCGTGCTGACCTTCTTCGACAACTTGGTCGAGAAGCCCTGCAACGCCGAGGAGAACAAGGGCCTTACCCAGGCTACTACTGAGCGGGATATAGCTTACATTGCCACCAGGATGGAGGAGGCCGCCGCAGCTGCGGCTGCGGGCGACTTTGGATACACTGTGGAAGAGGCACAGGCCGCGGACGCAGTGAGTCAAGCAGAGGAGGCGGAAATCCTCAAGCTGCTGAAGATTGCGCCCGAGGAGTTTGCCGGGGAGCCTTCCGTGAAGTTTGCCGGGACGAGCGAGGTTGCTGGGGGGAGCGAGGCCGCCGGGCATGGCGCTGAGTCCAGTGGGCCTGCCGAGGAGGAGGAAGGCGCCGAGGCTGGAGAATCCGACGAAGATTCTGGTGGATCTCTGAATCTTGACGACGATGCCTCCTCGTCCTCGGAGAATTCTCCGCCTCCGCCAAGTCCTACGCAGCAACCGAAGAAGCGCCTCCGCAAGGCAGCTGAGGCGGCGAGGCCACAGGCGTCTCGACAGCAGCCGGCGCGCCGTGCGACGCGCGCCACCAAGACGAGCGAAGTCGTCAAGGAGGCGCCCCGTGCCCGAGCGCCAAGCGGAGGGGGATCTTCCCGGAGCGGAACGGGTGCTCCTTCCGCCCCTCGGTCCTCGGCGACAACGGGGGCCGGGTCTTCACAGCCCACAGCCCCAGAGACCGCCAAGCGCCCGAGGGAGCCTTCTCCTCCAGCTCCTCGCGCGGGAGCACACCAGGGGGAGTTTGACTTCTCCGCCCTCAGCTCCGACGAAGAGGAAGAGGAGTAAGTTCTTGCAATTCTTTTAGTTCCTTTGATTTTGTCTTGATTTTCCTTGCTGGTTTTGATCTTGCTTTTGTTTTGCTTCGCAGGACCCTGACCCAGCGGATGGCGAAGAGGGCCAAGATCCCCGTGGTCACCATTGAGGACGACGAGCCCGTCGCGGCGACAAGCGACGCGCCGGCGACGAGCTTGCCGGATTAGCCTGCTGCTCCGAGGAGCAGCCCCCAGCGCAGCCCCTAGCGTATGTCTGGTATTCGTTTTTCCGCTTGATGGGCGCGCTCGAGGTTGTTGCTTGTACTGATATTTTGTTGTCTTGTGCAGAAGTGGAGCCGCAGCCGCAGGAGCGCCAGGAGGTCGCTCCCGATGAGCCACTTGCTCCACCCTCCCCGCCAAGGACGAACTCCCCGGCAAGGGAGAACGCTCCGCCAAGGACGGGCACTCCGCTAAGGGCGAGTACCCCGCCAAGGGTGAGCAGCCCGACAAGGGTGAGCAGCCCGCCAAGGGAGGGCGCAGGCGGCCCTCTGCCAGCAGGGGCCACTACTCCGCCGTCAAGGGAGAATTCCCCGGCGAGGGACCCCGTCGTTGAAGAAGTCCGCGAAGGTAAAGCTTGTAATTTCTTCTTCCCGGATTCGTCTTTTTTTGGATATTTGCTTGATTCTTTCTTTTCTTTTTCTTCTGCTAGATCCTCCTGCACCGGAGCGGATGGAGACGGAGGCCACCGCTGAGGAGGAGGTGCACGGCGCCGGCGGCAACACCACTGCCACCGAGGGAATGGCTGGAGCCGACGAGCCTGCCTCTAAAGAGACTGCCCCGACCGCAGACGCCGCGGCTGGGGAAGGGACCGGCGACCGCACTGCCGGCCCGGAGGCCGCAGGAGCGCCGGACGCTGCACCGGCCGCCGACCCTTCCGCCTCCGCGGCAGGGCAGGGCGTCTACCTGGCGGCCGCCAACGGGGTCTTCATACAAGTCCCGTGGGCGTCCTTGTTTCGAGCACCCGCGGAGTGAGAGACCTTTGACGGAGAGGTCCTCGCCTTCGCCGGATTGAAGGTTGTTGAAGCGCCCGGCAGCAGCGACGAGCCCAAAGAGGAGAGACTCCTTCATCAGCTCCTGGCCTTGTACTGGGCCAGGCAGGCGAAGTTGGAGTCTCGGGAGGCTCTCGCCGCCAAGGCTGGAGCTGACTTGGAGAAGCGCGCCGCGGAGCTCCGCGTCGCCAACCAGGCGGCCCTCCGCAACTTGGCGGAGGAGCGTGAAGAGCTTGCCGGGGCGCAGCAAGCCTTCCTCCTTGAAAAAGCTGAGGCCGAGGAGCAGCAGCGGTTGGCCGCCGAGGAGCTGTCCCGGCGAGAAGGAGTACTCAACCAGCGGAAGGTCGACCTCGATGCCCACGAGGACGACCTCGCCGCCCGGGAGCAGGCCATTGGCGGGGCTCTGAAGGAGGCGAGGAGCACCGCAGCCGCTGCAGAGACCGCCAAGAAAGACCTGGAGGCCAAGGTGGAGCAGCTGGAGTTGTTCCTGAAGGCGAGCGAGGACAGAGTCACTACGCTCAACGTGGAGCGGGAGAAAGATGCCCACACCAACTCTGAGCTGCAGGTACGTCTCTCCGAGAAGGGCACAGAGCTCACTGCCGCCAATGATTCTATTGCTGACTTAGAGCTGAAGGTCTCCACCCTGACTGGCTCGCTTGACGCCGCCCGGGACCGCGAGACGAAGCTGAAGGACGAACTCCGCAAGGAAAAGGCCTTGGTGGAGAGCGCCGCCGTCTCGGCGAACAACTTCAACCAGGCGGTGGAGCACTGGACTGATGAGCTGGTCACCTCCGCTGCCAATATTGACGCGGAGATGATGGCGCTGAAGGCGGAGCATCTCGTGTACTCCCCGGACGAGAGCCTCCCCCACAGCGCCAAGTTGAGTCTATTCTTCAGGGGAATCGCGCCGGCGCTTGCGCGGCTGCGGGAGAAGATCCCCGTGCAGCTGGCCGACGAGGCGCGTCGGCTCTGCATGGGCACCTTGGAGCGGGTCTTGTCAAAGATCGTCTACCGCAACCTCGGCATCAACCTCGTCAACGTCCTCCGCACCTTGCCGCCCGAAGCTGACCAGGAGGCGTTGAAGGCGCAGGGTGCCCACATCGTCGCCAAGGTGGGCAAGATCACGAGGCGTGAAGGCGACCGCGTAGATTAGATCCCTTTCTTTCTGCTTCCTTAGCCGCTGCCAATTAAGTCATAGGCAGTAGTTGATTAGAACAACGGCAAGCTATCTTTGTAATATACGATCTTATTTTGAGCAACCAATGCAGTGTTATCTCCCTTGCTTTGGTCCTTTACTTTGTATGCTTTTTACCCTACGCTTTTATGGAACTTGCCGGCAAGGGGCCCTTGCCGCGAGCGCTGAGTGCTGGACTCTTAGCAGCCTGCTGGCAACACCCTTGCCGGCAAGAAAACTTGCCGCAGCTAGTCGCAATGCACCTAGATTGCTGAGCGAACTCGAAAACGAAGTAAGGGCACGACACTTGTCGCAGCTCACTTAAGTCGTTGAGCGTGCTCGAAACAAAATAAGGGTGCGGCTAGCCACGGGTAGGTTCCTCCGCGCACAGGTTTTCCATACAAAGTGTGGTTGTTCAAGGAAGATAACTAAAATTTAAAAAGGTTTGAATTACTCAAACTTTGGTAACTTAGCTTTCATAGATTGTTTGCTCCCCGACAAGGCTTCTCTTTCTTGAACAACACTTGGTTCATCCTCCATCTCCTTCCCCCCGGCAAACTTGTGCGCGAGGAATATTCCTTCTGCTTAAGAGGGAAAGAAAAAGAGGAGGAAAAACAAGTATAGGGCCTCACGGCTTGCTATTGCTTACCGGGGATGTGCGTTGCACAAGGTGCCAAACGATGCATGCAAATAACAAAGAAAAGCATGGAAATGACAAATAGTGCAAAGCACAAAAGCTTTACTGGTGCACGAGATCTGCGCCCGGCTTTGTACAAAGGTTTACATGCAACAGCGGCAAGACTTGTACAAAAGGTGGTTGCCGGAGCGGATCACGGCAACCGCGCCTTATGGGTGAAACTTGCGA
This sequence comes from Secale cereale, assembly GCA_902687465.1. Lineage (NCBI taxonomy): Eukaryota > Viridiplantae > Streptophyta > Magnoliopsida > Poales > Poaceae > Secale > Secale cereale. Next base: position 378,626,241 of record LR738714.1, on the reverse strand, counting down.
AGATGCTCTATGTTCCAGGAGTTGCTCACCGGTAAGCCTTCTTCGGTCTCAAGGCGGACAGCGCCGGGCCTTGTGACTTGTCTCACCCGATAAGGGCCTTCCCACTTCGGCGTCAACTTGTTGGAATTCTTGGCAGACTGAACACGCCGAAGAACAAGGTCGCCTTCCTCGAGACTCCTGGCCCTGACCTTGCGGCTATGATAGCGATGCAAGGCTTGCTGGTATCGAGCAGCTCGTACAGCAGCCTGGAGACGTTCCTCCTCGAGGAGTAATGCGTCATCTTGTCACATTTGCTCTTGCTCGAGCTCATCATAAGCGAGCACTCGAGGAGATCCGTATACGAGTTCCGTGGGGAGAACTGCCTCTGCTCCTTAGACAAGAGCAAAGGGTGTCTGTCCGGTGGCTCGATTTGGTGTCGTCCTGATTGACCAAAGAGCCGCCGGCAACTCCTCTATCCAGTTTCTTCCGCACTTGCGCAGCCTGTCGAAGGTTCTTGTCTTGAGTCCGCGCAGCACTTCAGCATTGGCCCTCTCCGCTTGACCATTGCTCCTCGGGTGAGCAACAGAAGCGAGGCAGACCTTGGCGCCAAGGTCTTGGACGTACTGCATGAAGGTGCGACTTGCAAACTGTGTGCCGTTGTCGGTGATGATCCTGTTAGGGATTCCGAAACGGCAAACAATCGATCTGAAGAACCTGACTGCTGACTGTGCTGTCACCTTTCTCACTGGTTCCACTTCTGGCCACTTTGTGAACTTGTCGATTGCTACGTACAAGTACTCAAAGCCCCCGGCAGCGCGGGGAAAAGGGCCGAGGATATCGAGCCCCCAGACCGAGAAGGGCCAGGACAAAGGGATTGTCTGGAGAGCTTGACCTGGCTGGTGGATTTGCTTGGCATGGAACTGGCACGCTTCGCACTTGGCTACTTGTGCAGTTGCATCTTGGAGGGCTTCTGGCCAGAAGAACCCTTGCCGGAACGCCTTCCCGGCAAGCGCCCTTGCGCCAATGTGGTGGCCACATATGCCTCCATGTATCTCTGCCAACAGCTTCTGTCCATCTTCCCTGGAAATGCACTTTAACCTGACACCGTTGAGTCTTCTTCTGTACAGTTCATTGTCAATGAACTGGTACATACTTGACTGCCTGGTTATTTTCTCTATTTCTTCTGGCTCGTTGAGAAGTTCTCCAGTTTGTAGAAAGCGGACGATCTGCTGTGCCCATGCTGGAGCTTGAGGCTCAACAACAAGGACTAAAGGCATGAGGGCTGCTGCGGGAACCTCAGCTTCCACGGCAAGAACCTGCGGCTCTGCCGGAGCTGATGGTCCCCCGGCAAGCCTACCGGGGCAAGGCTTGTCGGGAACGCCTGCTTCAACTGTACAGATCCTTGGATCCGCAGGAGCAAACTGTTCCTCAGCATCTTGGTTGTTGATCTTGGGGACCTTGGCGGCGGCTTCTGGAAGATCCGCCGGCAAGTAGTCACCGGAGACAAACTTTCTCTTCTTGTTTTGCCCAACTAACGGTGTAACGGATGGCTGAGTTAGCTTGAGCAGGAAGGTCCCTGGTTCCACAGGTAACTTCATTGCAGCACACTTTGAGAGGCCATCTGCAATATCATTCTAAGCTCTTGGGACGTGCTCCATTTGCAGACCTTCAAAGTGTTCTTCAAGCTTCTTCACTTCATCAACATAAGCTTCCATCAAAGGGCTCTGGTAACTCTTATTCACTTGTCGGACCACCAACTGTGAATCTCCTCGCACAATCAACTTCTTGATCCCAAGCTCGGCCGCGATTCTGAGGCCGGCAAGCAAACCTTCATACTCAGCAGTATTGTTTGTAGCTTGTTCCTTGGGAAAGTGCATCTGGACAACATACCTGAGGTGCTCTCCGGTGGGCGCTATGAGTACCACACCGGCACCGACGCCTTGCAGCGAGAAAGCACCATCAAAGTACATTATCCATTCGCTGCTCGCTTCTTGGACGGGGACGCTTGTTTCTAGGACTTCTTCATCTGGCGTTGGGGTCCATTCCGCTATGAATTCCGCCAAAGCTCTGCTCTGTATGGTTGAAGTACTCTCAAACTTGAGACCAAAGCTTGACAGCTCCAGTGCCCACTCGACGATCCTGCCTGTTGCTTCTGGATTTTGCAATATCCTCATCAACGGAAAGCGAGTGACCACTGTTATCTCGTGCGCTTGGAAGTAATGGCGCAGCTTCCTTGAGGCCATGAGGAGGCCGAAAAGCAACTTCTGCACCCCAGAGTATCTTGACCTAGCCCCCTGCAAGAGGGAACTTACAAAATACACTGGGCGCTGCACCATCTTCTTTCGCACTTCTCCTTGTTTCTGCGCAGACTTGTCCTTGTCGGGGCCAGAGCTTGTCGGGGAAGCCCCCTGCTTGTCGCTGGATTCGCTTGCCGGGGATGTGGGTTCCTCATCCGCCTCCCTCTCCGCTACTAACGCAACACTAACCACTTGATTGGTCGCCGCTAGGTACAGAAGCAACTTCTCTTGTGGCCTAGGTGCGACAAGTATCGGAGTGGAGGACAGGTATCCTTTCAAGTCTTGCAGCGCTGCCTCCGCTTCCGGAGTCCATTTCATAGGACCTGCCTTTTTCAAGATTTTGAAGAAAGGCAGGGCGCGTTCTGCAGACTTTGAAATGAACCTGCTGAGGGCAACCACACAACCAGCAAGTCTTCTTACGTCCTTGTATGCGCTTCGGGGCTTCGATCTGCTCGATGGCTTTTATCTTGTCGGGATTGGCTTCAATCCCCCTCTGGGACACAAAGAACCCGAGAAGCTTGTCGGAAGGAACTCCGAAGACGCACTTCTCGGGGTTCAGCTTGAGTTGGATCCTGCGCAGATTCTCAAAAGTTTCCTCTAAATCTTGGATCAGGGTATCTTTGCTTTTACTCTTGACCACTATATCATCCTTGTAGGCTTCTACATTTCTGTGTATCTGTGGCTCAAAAGCAGTGTGCACCACCCTTGCAAATGTCGAGCCTGCATTCTTCAATCCAAAGGGCATGCGTATGAAGCAATATGTGCCGCATGGAGTAATGAATGCAGTCTTCTCTTCATCTTCCTTGGCCATGAAAATCTGATGGTAACCTGAGTATGCATCAAGGAAGGAAAGCAGCTCACATCCGGCGGTGGAGTCAACAATCTGGTCAATACGCGGCAAGGGAAATGGATCCTTGGGACACGCTTTATTCACATCAGTGAAGTCTATACAAAGTCTCCACTTCCCATTGGCCTTGCGCACGACAACTGGATTGGCTAACCACGTAGGATGGATTACGCCTCTAACCAGGCCTGCTGCTTCCAACTTCTTTATCTCTTCGGCGATGAATTCCTGGCGCTCCAGGGCTTGCTTCCTGACCTTCTGCTTGACGGGCCGCGCATGAGGATAAACAGCAAGCTTATGCTCAATTACCTTCCTGGGAACGCCGGGGATGTCAGATGGTTGCCATGCAAACACATCGACATTCGCCCGCAGGAAGGCAACGAGCGCGCTTTCCTACTTATTGTCGAGCGTAGCACTGATGGTGAAGGTACCACCAGTGCCATCCTCCTTGGCGGACACCTTCTTGGTTGCCGGTGGAGCTGCCATTCCTTTCTTGCACTTGCCGGTGGAGCTCGATGGTACGTCCTCGATGGTAGCGCAGCACTCCGAAGAGGTGCGTTTGCCGGAGTGGGCCCCAGAGCTCTTGCCGGACATGGTCTTGGTCTTCCCCCCGGGAGCTTCAGCGGCAAGTGTGTTGCTTTCTGCTGCGGCTGCTGCATCCCGGTAGATCTTGTCGGCGCAGATAAGCGCGTCCTTCTTGTCACCAGGGCATATATGACACTTATCGGCCCCGGCATCTTGAGTACGTTGTAGGAATAGTGGGAAGCTGCCATGAACTTGGCGAGGGCAGGACGTCCAAGTATCCCATTGTATGGTAATGGGATATCGGCAACATCAAACGTGATCCTCTCCGTCCTGAAGTTGAGCTCCCCGCCAAAGGTCACTGGCAGCGTAATCTTTCCCTTCGGCTTGCTCCTTCCCGGGTTGATCCCTTGGAACGACCCGGTTTCTTCGAGCTCGCCGTCTGGGATCTGTAGCTTCTTGATCACAGCTGAGGAGATCAAGTTCAGGCCGGCCCCGCCGTCAACCAACATCTTGGTGACCTTGAGGTTGCGGATAGTTGGTGAGACCAACATCGGCAAGCACCCGACCGCAGTGGTGCGGTCAGGGTGGTCCTCAAGGTCAAAGATGATGGGCGTGCCGGACCACTTCAGCAACCTGCGTGACTCGACGGGCGGCTCTGCTGCATTCACTTCTCGCACCCACTGTTTAAGCTAGCGGTGGGAAGTGTGCAGAGAGGCACCACCGTCGACACACAGAACCTCTGTGGCCTTCTGGAATTCCTGCTCGTTGTTGTCTCCTTCTTCCATGTCATCATCGTTGTCTTCATCCTCATCCTTGTCGCGGCCCCGGGGAGGTCTGTCACCTTGCCGCTGCTTGGCCTTGCCGCGGCGTCCTCCCCGGCCATTGAACGGCCGCTTCTTGCTGGGCTCTCCTCCGCCTCCTTGGGCCTTCTCCTTGTCGCGACGCTCGTATTCAGCCTTCTGCTGTTCTACGAGGTACTCGACTCTTTTGCAGTTCTGAAGATCGTGGCCCTTGGTGTGGTGGATCTTGCAGTACTGCTTGTCGGAGCCGTCCTGCTTGTCGGCTGCCGCTACATGGGCGGGCTCCTTGCCGGAACCGCCAGCCTGTGCCTTCTTGGCGGGAGCCTCCTTGCCGGACTACTCGACAACCAGCACCTCCTTGCTCTTCTTCTTTCTGTTGTTCCGCCGCCGGCTCTTCCTTGCCGGGGCGGCATCCTCGCTATCGCTTCCTCCTGCGCCAGTATCCTCTCCGGGGAGTCTCCTCCCCTCTTCGGCGCGCGCGCACTTGTCAGCCAGAGCGTAGAGCTCGCTGACATCCCGGATCTTGGTCATGGCCATCTCCTCCCTCATCCGGCGGTTACGCACGTTCTGGTGGAACGCGCTGATAACCGCGGCAGGGTGGACATCGGGAATGTTGTGTTGCACGCGGCTGAATCTCTGGATGTACTTGTGCAGGGACTCTCCCTCCTTCTGGGCTAGGATGTGGAGATCGCTCTCCTGGCCGTGGGGTTTGTGGCCGCCCGTGAAGGCGCCAACAAACTGGTGGCACAGATCCGCCCACGAAGAGATGGAGTTCTCCGGCAAGTGCATAAGCCAAGACCGGACGTTTGGCTTAAGCACTAGCGGGAAGTAGTTGGCTAGGATCTTCTCGTCGCGTCCCCCGGCAGCCTGCACCGCGATGGTGTAGATGCTGAGGAACTCCGAGGGGTGTGTCTTGCCGTCGTACTTCTCGGGTACGTCGGGCTTGAAATTCTTCATGCTGGGCCACTGGACTTGTCGCAGCGCACGGGTGAACGCAGGGCAGCCTGCCGCATACGGCAAGTCGCCTGGTTCACCGGGCGCGTGCGCGTCGACAGCGGTCCCAGCGCGCTGATCTGACTGTCTTCGGGCTTCTCGTCGACGCTCGATGCGAGTCCGAGCGTCTTCTTGCCGCCTGTCGTCTAGGACTTGGCGTTGATCGCGGCGAGCCCGCGGATCTGACGACGCCGTGGAGTCGTCGTCGACGTTGATCTGGCGGGGTGGCGATTTCTGCTTCCGCGGCGGGGAGTGCACGGTAGTTGCACCCCCGGCGGTCTTGTCGCCATCGGCCTTCGCTTGGTCGACTTGCCGCGGTCGTGAGGTTGCCGGCTGTGTGGCGCGTCGTTGTTGGCGAAGGCGATGAGGCTCTGAATCGTCGCCCTCCAGTCTTCGGCCTTGTCTGCCGCTGGAGGGAAATCGAGGAGCAGCTGTGCTGTTGCTAGAGCTTCTGCTGGAGAAGAGGGGAACGGCGGCGAGCGGTGCGAGGAGCGGGACACGCTCGGACTTCTAACAGCGTTAGAAGGAGCATGTTCCCGCCTCGGCGACCGCGCCTTACTCGTGCCAGCACGCTGGCCTTGAGCATCCCGCGATCCTCCGGCTTGGCCACGCCCCAGCAAGCGTATGGTACCTCCAGTACCACGCCACTGCGGGTCTTGTACCTCCTGAGAGATACGTGGTGCGTCCACGGACACCGAGGCTTTGGAATTCGCCCGGTCGTCCGTCTTGTCCTTGGACTTGGTGGCGCCGTGAGTTTCCTCGCCGGCGACCACCCTTCCGCCGGTGTCTTCTCCACCAACCGTTGGTTCTGGTGGCGGTGGGATCGACGCAGACGGGCCTCCGACCTTCGAAGCCTTCTTCTTCGAAGGCATGTTGATGCTGTCGATGAGGTTGGAGAGGTTGATGAAGAATGCGCCCGCGTGAGCGCCGGATCAGGTTCGCACAACCTCGACGCCCCCTACCTGGCGCGCCAAAGATGTCGGGGGAAACTGTCCTCCCACGAGCACCTATGGGACCGGAGCCCCTTCTACGTTGCGGTAAGGGAGCGGAGGGAGCACGGAGAGCAGATCGAGGAGCGCACACGAGCAGTTTTACCCAGGTTCGGGCCGCGAGGACGCGTAAAACCCTACTCCTGCCTTAGGTTGTATTGAGTTCTTGAGCTCGGGAGCTTGAAGAGCTACAGTATTAGCTACACCGAGCAAGAGAGTTGTCTAGGTTTCGAACCCCTTCTACGTTGTGCATGGGCCTCCTTTTATAGCTCAAAGGGGTCACCGATAGGTGTCAACGTAGAGGAGGGTAAAAGCGTAATTTTGGTGGTAGTTGTAACAGTGCATGAACAGTATATGAACAGTGGTCTTCACCTAACTTTGACAGTGGAGGACAAGGGCCTTAAATGCCCGTCGCCGTCGACCCCAAAAGTGTCCGTCCATGCTTCTCCGTTCGCCACGGCGGTAGCCTCGTCACCGTGGCTTGCCACCGTGTGCCCCAGGCTGCACAGCCGTCTGCCACGTGCCCCTGGAAGGGTCCCAGGGCGACGCGTGGGCAGATGAGCTGGAGCGTGGGCACACAGTGTAGGTTTCCCCGGCAAGCACCTTGCCGGGGTAGCGATCTTGCCGGGCCCGGAAGCTTGTCGCTCTCCGGGTCCTGCCGGGGCGCAAGATGCGCGAGGCATCTCTTGAGGTATGTGTTCCTTGGCCTTCCTGGCAAGCCCCTCTTGCCAGGGTCTTGTGCTAAAGTGATAACCTTGAGCCTGGTGCGGCCTTCCCGGCAAGCTCCTCTTGCCGGGGCCTTGATCTTCTGTCTTGTATACTTTGTTTTTGAATGGTTTCATAGGGACAGGAAAGGTTCTTGGCGAGCACGTGGTAAGCACAGCCACGGGAAGCTGCTACTGCCCGTGCACAAGTTGGGGTACTAAGGTACCCCTATCTTAGTACACCGACACTCCTCCTGCTCTATCGCTGGGTGTGTGGGGTCTTTGGATTGTTCCAGAATATCACTGTCATTAGTTGCGGTGTTGCTGTCCTTTCCTTTACGGGGTTTTGTTCGGTGTTTTAGACGCCGATGCTTGGGAGGTTTTTCGGCGGGTTTATCCTGTACGGGATTGTTTTCACCGTTGCCTTCCGCCCCTTTGGGTGTATCCACCATATACACATCGTATGAAGACGTAGCTTTCCACCGCCCTGTTATGGGCCTGCTTTGATCTATATCTGCTTCAGCTTCGAGGTCCATCCCGTTGAAGTCTTCTGAAGCGTAGTCGAGTAGATCGGTTAGATATTCAACCGTGGCTACCAAGTGGGTGGTGGGTGGGGAACGAAATTCTTCATCCCCCTGGGTATAGCGCAGCTGTTCATCGGCCTCTAGTTCGAACTGGGTATAGTGCATCTGTGCGTTCTCATCCAAGGAGAGAGATATCAATGACCTTAACATGTCGCCAAGTGGTGAGTGTTGGAAAATATCTGTAGCATAGAATTCAGCGATAGGCGCCTGATTAGATTTGAGGGACGTAGTTTGGAATCAGATACCGGAGTTAAGTCCGGGGTTCCGGTAACACATACCTCATTAGTTGGGTCCGTGTGCTGCTCCATCGCCATAGAGTCTGCGGCTCCCATGGTGGGGTTGAGCTTCCCATCTTCGGGTGGCGCGATGCGTTCTGGATCTAGGGCCAGAACTGTTGCAGGTGCTATTTCCTGATCCGATGACAGAGTTAAGTCATGATCATCGTGGTGGCAGAGAGGGGTTGCCGCTGGCTCGAATCAGGTGAAGATCAAGTCTCCACGGATATCAGCAACATAGTTCAAGCTACCGAATATTACATGATGGCCAGGGGCGTAGCTCTCGATCTGCTCAAGGTCTCCTTCAGTGTTGGCACGAAGCGCGAAGCCGCCGAACACGAAGAGTTGGCCGGGAGGGAAAATCCCCTCGACGTCACCGTTGCAGTTGATGACGTGGTCCATCAGTCCTTCCGTCGATGATATGGTGGAACTCTCAATGAAAGCACCAATGTCGGTGTCAAAACCGGCGGATCTCGGGTAGGGGGTCCCGAACTATGCGTCTGAGGATTGATGTTAACAGGAGGCATGGGACACGATGTTTACCCAGGTTTAGGCCCTCTCGATCGAGGTAAAACCCTACTTCCTGCTATATTAGTATGGATGAATATGTGTACAAGAGTTGATCTACCTCGAGATCGTAAAGGCTAAAACCCAAAGTTTTAGCCCATGAGGATTGTGTGATTCTCTAGCCTCTACGGAGCAAACCCTCCGGTTTATATACACACCGGAGGGGCCTAGGGTTTGTACATACCATCTTGCAGAGGAAGGAAAATGTACACCCAAGCCTAAACTTGCCATTACAAGAATCCATGATTCCCATTTGGATACGAGAGATGATCTTCCAAACTAATCTTCATGGCCCACCAGTCCGGCCCACCAGGAGTTTATCCAATCACCTGTGGACCCCTCGATCAAGGACTCCCTCAGTCATTAACTGCAGAGCTACGTTCACTATCTTCATCTAGCCTTGCTGTTTCTTGAGAATCATGTGGGGAGCCGACACACCATTCTTTAAATAAGCATATTTTCCCACAGTAACCCACTAGCGTGACTGTATCATCATAAGTGATTGATGAGGGATACACAAGAACATTAGTTTGACGTAAGCACATGGTTAATAGACAGATGTACTAGTAGTTACCAAAAACCGGAAGGCATGTCTGATACGTCTCCAATGTATCTATAATTTTTAATTGTTCCATGCTATTATATTATCCGTCTAGGATGTTTTATCTGCTTTTATATACACTTTTATATGATTTTTGGGACTAACCTATTGACCTAGAGCCCATTGCCAGTTTCTGTTTTTTCCTTGTTTTTGAGTTTTACAGAAAAGGAATACCAAATGGAGTCCAATTGACGTGCCAATTGTTGATGATTTTTTATGGACCAAAAGAAGCCCCCGGAGTAAAAGAGTTGGGCCAGAAGAGTCTCGGGCTGCCCACGAGGGTGGGGGGCGCGCCCCCTGCCTCCTGGACAGCCCGGAAACCTCCCTGACTTGTGCCCTACGCCAAAAAATCCTATAAATACAAAAACCTCCGGAAAATAACCTAGATCGGGAGTTCAGCCGCCGAAACCCTCTGTTGCCACCGAAAACCAATCTAGACCCGTTCTGGCACCCTGCCGGAGGGGGGAATCCCTCTCCGGTGGCCATCTTCATCATCCCGACGCTCTCCATGAAGAGGGGGGAGTAGTTCACCCTCGGGGCTAAGGGTATGTATCAGTAGCTATGTGTTTGATCTCTCTTTCTCTCTCTCTGTCGTGTTCTTGAGATGGCACGATCTTGATGTATCGCGAGCTTTGCTATTATAGTTGGATCTTATGATGTTTCTCCCCCTCCACTCTCTTGTCATGAGTTGAGTTTTACCTTTGAATTTATCTTATTGGAATGAGTCTTTAAGGATTTGAAAACACTTGATGTATGTCTTGCATGTGCTTATCTGTGGTGACAATGGGATATCACATGATCTACTTGATGTATGTTTTGGTGATCAACTTGTGAGTTCCGTGACCTTGGGAATCTATGCATAGGGGTTGGCACACGTTTCTGTCTTGACTCTCCGGTAGAAACTTTGGGGCACTCTTTGAAGTTCTTTGTGTTGGTTGAATAGATGAATCTGAGATTGTGTGATGCATATCGTATAATCATGCCCACGGATACTTGAGGTGACAATGGAGTATCTAGGTGACATTAGGGTTTTGGTTGATTTGTATCTTAAGGTGTTATTCTAGTACGAACTCTATGATAGATCAAACGGAAAGAATAGCTTCGTGCTATTTTACTACGGACTCTTGAATAGATCAATCAGAAAGAATAACTTTGAGGTGGTTTTGTACCCTACCATAATATCTTCGTTCGTTCTCCGCTATTAGTGACTTTGGAGTGACTCTTTGTTGCATGTTGATGGATAGTTATATGATCCAGTTATGTTATTATTGTTGAGAGAACTTGCACAAGTGAAAGTATGAACCCTAGTCCTTGCTTCCTAGCATTGCAATACCATTTACGCTCACTTTTACCACTTGTTACCTTGCTGTTTTTATATTTTCATATTACAAAAACCTATATCTACCATCCATATTGCACTTGTATCACCATCTCTTCGCTGAACTAGTGAACCTATACAATTTACCATTGTATTGGGTGTGTTGGGGACTCTTTGTTATTTGGTTGCAGGGTTGTTTGAGAGAGACCATCTTCATCCTACGCCTCCCACGGATTGATAAACCTTAGGTCATCCACTTGAGGGAAATTTGCTACTATCCTACAAACCTCTGCACTTGGAGGCCCAACAACGTCTACAAGAAGAAGGTTGCGTAGTAGACATCAAGCTCTTTTCTGGCGCCGTTGCTGGGGAGGTGAGTGATTGAAGGTATATCTTTAGATATTGCAATCGAATCATTTAGTTTCTTATTTTATCACTAGCTTAGTTTATAAAAGAAAACTAAAAAAATGGAATTAAGGTTGCCTCATATGCTTCATCTTTTTTATATCTTTCGTGAAAATGATGGGAAGGAAAATTGTGCTCAAGTACTAGAAGAAGAACTACATAGAATGCTTGGCATAAAATATGTGAATGATGAGCATGATTGCATTGTTTTTAGCATGAATTCATTGAATACCCATGATGCTAATGATATACAACGCCACAAGCTTGGGGATTCTATGTTTGATGAAGATGATATGTTTAGTCCCCTCAGGAGGAAGGGATGATGCAGCACAGCGGCGGTAGGTATTCCCCTCAGATAGTCAGATGTGAAACCAAGGTTATCGAACCATTAGGAGAACCAAGAAACACAACGTAAACAACACCTGCACACAAATAACAACACCTCACAACTCGACGTGTTAAAGGGGTTGTCAATCCCTTTCAGGTAACGAACGTGAGAGAGATATAAATATTGGTAGATTGATTGATAAATAAGATAAATTGCAGCAAGGTATTTTTGGTTTTTGGTTTAGTAGATCTGAAAATAAAAGAAAAGGCAAATAGATCGCAAAGGCAAATATATGAGAAAGAAGACCCGGGGGCCGTAGGTTTCACTAGTGGCTTCTCTCGAGAAAAATAGCAAACGATTGGTGAAAAAATTACTGTTGGGCAATTGATAGAACCTCAAATAATTATGACGATATCCAGGCAATGATCATTACATAGTCATCACGTACCAGATTAGTAGATCGAATCCTGCCTGCATCTACTACTATTACTCCGCACATCGACCGCTATCCAGCATGCATCTAGTGTATTAAGTTCATGGAAAAACCGGAGTAATGTATTAAGAACGATGGCATGATGTAGACAAGATCCGTTTATCTATGGCGTTAGATATGGATCTCGTTGTTTTATCCTCAGTGGCAACGATGCATACGTGTCGGTTCCCTTTCTGTCACTTGGATCAAGCACCATAAGATCGAACCCACTACCGGGCACCTCTTCCCATTGCTAGATAAATAGATCAAGTTGGCCAAACAAAACCCAAATATCGGAGAAGAAATACGAGGCTATAAGATATCATGCATATAAGAGATCAAAGAAACTCAAATAACGTTCATGGATATAAAAAGATAGATCTGATCATAAACTCAAAGTTCATCGGATCCCAACAAACACAACGCAAAAAGAGTTACATCATATGGATCTCCAAGACCATTGTATTGAGAATCAAAAGAGAGAGAGGAAGCCATCTAGCTACTAACTACGGTCCCGTAGGTCTGCGAGGAACTACTCACGCATCATTGCAGAGGCACCAATGGAAGTGGTGAACCCCTCCGTGATGGTGTCTAGATTGCATCTGGTGGTTCTGGACTTTGCGGCGACTGGATGAATATTTCGTTCACTCCCCTAGGGTTTTTGGAATATTGCGGTATTTATAGAGCAAAGAGGCGGTGCGGGAGGCCACCGAGGTGGGCACAACCCACCTGGGCGCGCCAGGGGAGCCTGCGCGCCCTGGTGGGTAGTGCCCCCTCGGGGCACCCCCCAGGTGCTGCCTTGGCCCATTAGGTGTCTTCTGGCCCATAAAAAAATCTCCAAAAAGTTTTGCGGTGTTTGGGCTCCGTTTGATATTGATTTCCTGCGATGTAAAAAACATGGAGAAAACAACAACTAGCACTTGGCACTTTGTCAATAGGTTAGTACCAAAAAAGATATAAAATGACTATAAAATGATTGTAAGACATCCAAGAATGATAATATAACAACATGGAATAATAAAAAATTATAGATATGTTGGAGACGTATCAGCATCCCCAAGCTTAACTCCTGCTCGTCCTCGAGTAGGTAAGTGATAAAATCAGAATTTTTGATGTGGAATGCTGCCTATCATGTCATATCATATTCTTTTCTTTATCGATTGGACATTTGGACTTTTATATAGTTCAAAGCAATAGTCTAGTTTTGACATAATAATTTAGATACTCAAGCATATCAACAAGCAACCATGTCTTTCAAAATGTCAATGATAAAATAAGTACGATCATAGTGTTTCATAGTTGGTGCTTGTAAGAGAAGATGGAGACTCAAATTCAAAAATAAAAATTGCATAAGTAAAAGAAAGGCCCTTCGCAGAGTGGAGCACTCGCTTTCATAAATGTTCTAGTCCCTTTTACCGACATGTGGGACATCAAGCAACCGGGTCCACGTGCCATACCGAAATAATAGTGCAGAGCAGCAGGGGTGAAGCACCCAAGTCATGGCGCCGGTGTAGTAATGATCAATGAGGCGTCAAATCACAAAGCTGCACCTTTCTCGCAGTTAAGTTGGAGGGATGAAGTGATGCAAAAAAGAAGAAGTTGGAGGGATGAAGCAACCATCATGTCACTCATTGCTGAATCCGCTTCTCCCTCATCTTCTTCAAGTTAACCACATGTTGCTTCTACCGTTGTTCTGCCTCGGCTACTCATAGTGGGGAGTGTCATATACTAGTATCATGCGCATAATACAAGTGTGTGATACTACTACTTCATAGTACATACTAGTAGTATCATAGAGTACTCCAACTTCCCCTATAGTGCATAGTATATTTATTGCCATGCATGACACAAAGTAATACTATAACATTTAACATGATACAATGTCTACCTATGCTACTCTAACCCCCTCTCCCTTCTTTAATTCTCTGCCACATCAGCATGTTTTCTATTCCTAAGTGCATGTTGCTACCACTATGGCCAGCCACATGTGGGACGCGGATCGACTTGGTAAATAACTGACACGTGGGACATCATGTTAGCAAGCCGCTAGGCCAACGTCCTCTAAAAGTAAGAAACCTCCCCCGCCTTCCGCGCAGCAAAATCACCACCTTTTTACTAATCTTGATATAAATTTTTATATCAATATAATCGAGATTTGTATAGATAGCACACAGGAAGAAAACCAATTGGTACGGTTAAGGGCATCCACATTGTGTAGACAAATGTGAAAATAGCTTTTGGCATCGATGGCAACCATTGTAGAACGTGCTGCCGAAGCCAAAAAGAGGGACCGAAGCTCCCTAATTGATTGATCGAAGGAATAGAAAAATGCAACCTATCTCTGTAATGCCCAGGATGGGACTATACCTCCTACGTGTCGAGGCATGACTTAAAGGTATAAGCCCATTCTGGAATGATCTCAAGTTCGGTATCTTTGCACATATCATGTAAAAATGGGGATGAAAAACAAAAGAGATAGTTAACTTACACTTGCCACGTCACACAATTCATTACATAGCAAATCATCATACAAATAACATCACAACCCGTCTACGGGTGAAGATCCAAATGAAAGATACCAAACATACATAAAGCCACAAGTCCGAATCGCCCCTAGTAGAAACCACTACTGGTCATCGGGATAATGCACATAGTAACGGCTACGTTCCTCGTCGTACTCCCAGTATAGCTCTGTGCCGTCACCTGAGTAGCTCACCATGGTACCTGCATCTGGTGTGGTGTAGAATCTGTGAGCCACAGAGGACTCAGCAATCCCGTTCCCGGGTAGCAGAACTATCTAAGCCTTGGATGTGGAACAAGGCTGAACAAAGAATAAAAGGCTGCAGCTACACTAGCACTAGCTTACGTATTAAGAGCGAGAAGAGAAGTGCCACGAGCGACAAGGTGATCACGAAGTGATCCTATCTAAGCATTGTCAAACATAACCCCACCGTGTTCACTTCCCGAACCCCTTTCGGAAAATGACCGTCATGGTACTCACGCTGGTAGTGTGTTCTGAACATGGTGTCAAGTTTTCTACAACCGGATATTAACAAATTCCCATCTACCACATAACCACGGGCACGGCTTTCGAAAGTTCAAAACCCTGCAGGGGTGTTCCAACTTGTCCCATTAGAAGCCCACGATCCGCGGAGTCGCAACTCCAAGGTGGGAAGGCCCGAGTATCCTCGGAATCCCGTGCTCAAGATACTTCGACTAAGGTAAGGCTAATCCAGCAAATCCTCCCGGCGTGCTGACACCCTGACAGTAGCCGCGCGTATCTAGTCTCAGGCCACGACCGGATGGGCGATTCTACATGTTTTTACCAGCCCTTGAGTTTCCTCGAGGTGGCCCCGCAGACTCCCCAGTTTGGACCAACACTCATGTGGAGCACTGGCCTGGGTTGTTGATTAAGAAGAGGGTTAATTACTCCCTATGCAAGTTTTTAGTTGTTAGGCAAATAGTACCAATGTTGGGACTTGCTGGAAAAGACGTAGCGCTAAGCGGTTTATCGAGGGGGTCCCATAACCCCAACCGTGTGAGGAACGCAAAATCAAGGAACATAACATAGGTTTATACGGTTCCTAGGGCGGCATGAGTGGAACAAATCACCAAGCAAGAGGCTCAGCCTTCCACCCATTACCAATATATAGATGATTTCATTAAAGAGTTTATATAGTGTGATATCCCAACAAGCTTCAACATGAAGCAAGAATCTTCAAATCTTCTCCTGCAACTAGCAATGCTATAAGAGGGGCTGAGCGAAGCCTACGTAGCCAATCAAAGGTTTGCATAGGTAGGGTGGTTAGATAGATTCATGGTTACAATAGGAGGCTGACAGGACAACATGGGCATCGAGGCAATAAGCTAAAGAGCGAGACTTCTAGCAATAGGCAAAGATAGTAATGATATCTGGGTCAGGTCATCTTGCCTGTCGAGTCGTCGATGGGATCGTAAGAGGGCTCCTCGTTCTCAACCTCGGTGGTAACCTCGTTCTCATACTCGGTCTCGGCTTCCGGCTCTACTCAACACAAGAACACACGAGGCATGAAATCAATCAAGATGCAATGCGCAAACTACAGGATGCATGGCTGATGCACTAAGGAAGCACTGCAGATGCACTAAGGATGCACAGAAAGCCAACATAGGAAACACAGAGAAATAGTACAAGAACAAGACAATTTACTCATGCAAGTAGGATGCAAGTCAAGTCTATTTAGGATGCAAAACATGGCAGGGTAGGAAGCACAAAGAAACAACACAAGAAACAGCAGGTTTAAATGAGGCTGGAAACTACTTAAGACAAATCCGGTAAGTCCTCATGAGCATAGTTTGAAATTAGTCCAGATCTGAACAAACCTTAAGTTAAAGTTGTTAAACATCAAGTTAACATGCACCAAGACAATCTACACGAAATTCTAGTCAAGTTTCATATAAAGTTTGTTTAAAACGGAGCTACGGTCTAGAAGATATGATCAAGACAAGATAAGCATGGCAACGGTGCAAGATGCACCCAAACATCAAGCAAACAAACTCCAAACATGTAAACAAGATGATAATATGAATCTACATGCAAAATCACACAAGTTTCATATAGGACTTGCTCAAAACGGAGCAACGGGCTAAAAGATACACCCTAAACAAGAAACAATGCAAAGCTGAAATTAACAGCCACATAGCAACTTCGGAGCAAGAAATATATACTCTACAACACTCAAACATGGTGTCAAGAAGAATGGACATGAAGTAGACATATCCTACAGCAAACAATTCCATTGGAGCATCTCCATAGGAGGCATGGATCAATAGTAACAAGCTACAACATTTTGATCATCACACTAAAAACCTGACAGCAATATTTTATAGCAACTTGGGAGCAAGAATTAAATATGCTACAGCAATCCAAATGGACATGTGAGGGCATGGATGGATAGACAACAACATATACAACAAGTAATGATCAATGGCCACCCCAAAACTAACATGGATTTGGCTAGGACATCAAGCAAACATAGCATCAGGATATTACAGATTCCAGACTCAGTGAAATTTCACTAAGTGTTAAAACAGCAATATTATCATGGCATGTTTGTGAGCATGTTTAAGTCACCTCAAAGCATAACATGGCAAGTGGTTTGCACCACAACAAAGAGCACATGATGGGGAATCCAAAACATATAAGCATGCAACATGGGGACAACCACATCAATAGCAACGAGCTCCTCAACTAGGCATCTCGTAACAAGTTTAAAAACCTAACAACCACATGCACTTTTGCGATGGAGATAAACATGACAATATGAATTCTATCATGCATCCTATAGCAACCAACATGTAGAGCATCTCATGATGAACATTTGGACATATCATTTGCTTCATTTGGATAAACATGCACCATGTTATCACATCTCAAACATGTCATCAAAACAACTAATAGCAGCAGTTTATATCAAGTAGCACTCTTCTCATGAAGATTAAGACATCTAGAAGGACACAAACATGCATGACACAATGGAACAAAACATAGTACATGTCACCATGATCATTTTGACATATCATACGCTCAAAACGGACAAGCACAGTAAAAGTTATCATCATCACAAAAATGCATCAGACACTGAAAACTAAAAGACTTAGTAGTAACAGGAATCAACCTCCGGTCAACGCGGGCGCGGGTTTGGTCAAACGGCTGGCCGGGTGCGGGTTGGTGGAGCGGGTCGCGGCCCGTTAGGGTTCCCAGACCCGGGCGCCGATCTGGATCGCCTCGATCCGGCGGTGGCGCTGGCTGCTGGCTCGGCGGGTGGTGGGCGGCGGCCCTCCTAGCGGCGGCGGAGCTGCGGCGACTCTGGCCGGCGAGGGTCCGGCGGCGAGGGGCCCAGCGGCGGCCTGGATCTTGAGGGGCGCGGCGGCGGGGATGTCTCGGGGCCGGAGGAAGAGCCTCGAGGAGCTCGGGCGGCGCGGGCGAGGCCAGCGTCGGGCGGCGGCGTGGCCGGCGCCGGCGGCGGAGGACGGCGGCGCGGCGAGCCTGGCCGGCGGCAGCGCGGACGAACTGGCAAGGTGCGGGAGGTCTGGTGGCGGCGCGATGTGGGCCGCGGGGGCCGGGGACAGGCCCGGCTGGCCCGCGCGGTGAGGGCGGCGGCTGTGTCCGGCGCGGACTGTCCGGCTCGGGTCGGACACGTCCGCCCGGCACGGATTTCGAGGCGGGGGCTGGAGGAGGAAGAAGACTAGGGTTTGGACGAGAAAAATGGAGGGGTGGACGTTTTTATAGGCACAAGGAGCTAGGAGACTCCAAATGGGGAGCGGTTTTCGGCCACGCGATCACAATTCAACAGCCGAGATGATGGGAAGGGTTGAGCTGGGTTGTTGGGCTGTTGTCGAGGGGGTCTTGGGCCTCAAAGAGGAGGTACTTTTAGCCCAGCAGGTAACCCGTTGGGGTACCAAACGAACTCCAAACGCGACGAAACTTGACAGGCGGGTTACACGTATCAAAACAACATCGCGCGACAAGTCTCACGCCATTCCGGAAACGTTACACGGTCAAACACAAAAGAAGGACTCGGGGATGCCACGGGCACGTGTGAGAGCGTCGGAACTCGAAACGGACAACGGGAAGAGACGAGTGGGACCGGATGCAAAAGACAACACAAATGCAATGCAATGCACATGAAAACATGACATGGATGAATGCACACACGCACACGACAAAACGACGGAAACCCGAAAAGACAAAGAACCCGGAATGGAACTGATGAAGCCAAAGTTTATATATTGCCATATAGGGAAAGTGTTACATCCGGGGCATTACAATCTCCTCGTTCTACCGTGCTTGGACGCATGTACAATACGTATAGAGCACATAGTCTACCCCATGTCCCTTCTATCACAAATCACAAAGCAGTGAGGCGTCAAATCACAAAGCACGGACGAAGCAACCATCATTTCACTCTTCGCTAACTCTGCTTCTTCATTGTATTCTTCGAGAAACCACCTTACCGCACTAAGCTGAACGGACAACGCTATTGTGCAGTACTAGTACATTTACACCTTCTTTGGTTCAACGGACTTCTTGGATGCAAAGAAGGCAGTTGTCTCGGCTTGCAGGCGGCACTTGCGAACGACTTATCGTGGTCTCCTTGAATGGTGTGCTCTGTCGAACGCACTTCGCCAAAGCCACAATGTATGAGATATCGCCGACATCACCGCAATGGGGAAGGAAGTCAAACAGTTACTACCTCCTTTTTTTGTAAACAAGGCCAGTATCAAAATTACAATTTGAAGAAGGCCACTAACACTAATCGAGGCAAAATTGATGGGTTTTCCTCGTAGTTCTAGCAACCAAGGACATTAAGATACCCTTGCATGAATGCGGAAGTGAGAAGGTTGCTTTGGATGGCACTACATTAATCAAGCAATAAGGAGTGACATGGTTAGCTCTTTGGTCGTTGGAGAAAAAATACGCATTAATTGACACGTCAAATGAGAATTTGTATCGATCAATCCCAAGAAGGAAAACCCGGCCTTTCTTTTTTTAACACAAGTAGTACGTACTTGTATCTTGTTTGGGTCTAGGACTTGCATGGCCATACTTTTCCATACATTTTTGCCAAGCTTGCCTAAAGTTTTTCAAAATGAAAAGGAGGTACACGGTTGTCGCGGTCGCACCACACCCTCACACAGTCGCTCCTTCATGACACAAACCCAACCAAGGGAACACACCCTCACTGACATGTGCTACTGCATGTGATCAAAACAAACTCAGCCGTCCTACCGCTGACACATAATTTTCGGTCATACAGTATGTTCATCCAACCGCATGTTGAGGAAGATCCATGAGGCCCGTGGATGGTCTGTTGGGGAAGAAGAAGGGTTAGGAGACGTGGGATATCCATCCACCCCCTTAAATGGTCGATCGACCCAAATGATGAAAGTCAGGCGACTTGCATAAATATACGTTTTTACACAGTAAAAGACCCCTAAAAACAACATAAAGAAAAACTATCGCTGTTCACGGAATGAGACAGCCTCGTCCTCTTTTTGACGTGTATCTTTGCACCGTGGTTGTCCTCATCCTCCAGCTACTCGTTCACGCAGAGCATGCGGGCGCTCTGCACGGACGCGAGCACTGCCCGGTTCACGTCCACGATATTCGGTTCCGCCTGCAGGAGGGCCTCGATGGTAGTGGCATCTGTGCGCTCCGCGTCGAGTTGAGCCTCCGCCGCCCGGTTCAAGTCCAGGACGTTTGGCTCCGCCTGCAGGATGGCCTCGATGGCAGTGGCATCCGCGCGCTCTGTGTCGACTTGAGCCTCCGCCGCCTGGTTCACATCCACAACATCCAGTTTCGCCTACAGGAGGGCCTCAATGGCAGTGGCATCCACGCGCTCCGCCTCGAGTTGAGCCTTCGCCTCCTAGTCGTCCTTTAGGATCGCCAGGTTGAATCGCTGGTCCGCCTGCACCATGGGGGCCCGGACGCCGGCACGAAGTCGACATCCATCGTCTCATACGCATCTGGGGCCTTATGCGCCGCCACCTCCACCATGATCATTTGGATCGGCTTCCTCCTCATCGGAGCTTGGATCCAGAGAACTCGGGGATTGGCCCACCGCAAAGCGAGCTTGGGAACAGAGGTCTATGGCGCCGACTACCGCCACGATTTCTGCGTGACACTCCGGCATCAGTGTCATGCCCAAGATGTGATTCCATCCCGATCACGTGACGAACTCGTGATTGGGGCACAACCGCATTTCGGGCGCTTAGCAAGATGGATATCATTACATCGTACCATTACATACATACATGGGGGATACATACAAGTCATACAATAGCCACATGAATACAACATATCAT
Organism: Secale cereale; assembly: GCA_902687465.1. Taxonomy (NCBI): domain Eukaryota; kingdom Viridiplantae; phylum Streptophyta; class Magnoliopsida; order Poales; family Poaceae; genus Secale; species Secale cereale. Next base: position 378,605,716 of record LR738714.1, on the reverse strand, counting down.
ACACAATACATCTGACTACGGATGAAAACACAAGAAAACATACAACATCCATCCTGCTATCCCAGGCTACCGACTAGGAACCTATCCCAAGACTGACGAAGAAGAAGAAGAAAGAACTCCAACACAAGTAAACATCGCTCTCACGTCAAGTCATCGGAAACCTACACCTGCAACTTTTTTTGTAGTATCTATGAGCCACGATGACTCAGCAATCCCATAACCATGGGTATCATGACTAGCAAAGCTTAATGGGTAAGGAAAAGTTTAAGTGGTGAGGTTGCATCAGCGGCTAAGCATATGTATGGTGGCTAACTTATGAGTACAAGAATAAGATGAGATTCTACGCAAACGATCACAAACTAGTAATGATCGCTAAGAGATCCCGAACTACCTACGAGTCAAACATAACCCCACCGTGTTCTCTTCTCAAAATGAAAAGAGACGATCACGGTTACTCACGCGGTTGGTGTGTTTTATTTCGGATCCTCTGTCAAGTTTTCTACAAGCAGACATTAACAAATTCCAATCTGCCACATAACCGCGGGCACGGCTTTTGAAAGATCATAACCCAGCAGGGGTATCCCAACTTAGCCCATCACAAGCTCTCACGATCAGCAGAGGTAAAAACCCCTTATCTTAGGGACAACCCGATCAGACTCGTAATTCCGGTGCACAAGACATTTCGACAATGGTAAAATAAGTCCAACAAGACCTCCCGGCGTGCCGACACCCTGATAGTAGCCGCTCGTATCTCGTCTCAGGCCATGACCGGATGGGACAAGCTACAGGTAAAACCAGATACCTCGAGTTTCCTTGAAGCAGCCCCGCGGGTTGCCCGTTTGGGACCAACACCATCGGCACTGGCCCCCTGTATGTAGAAAAGTATCCTCGGGGATGTGACCCCCTATGCAATTTAATTAATTAATTAATAGTTTTATTATGTTGCAAATTAAAACAAATGTTGGGCCTTGCTGGAGGAGTTTTATTCAAAGACGAACTGTCAAGGGGTCCCCATATACCCAACCGTGCTAGGAACACAAAATCAAGGAACATAACACCGGTTTATCAGTTCTTAAGGCGGCATGAGTGGAACAAAGCACCGAGCAAAAGGCCAAGCTTTCCACCCATTGCCAAGTATATAGGTGTGTTAATTTAATTAAGAGATATTGTGATATTCCCAAAAACCAAGTTCCGACATGGAGCAATCTTCATGTTCACCTGCAACTAACAACGCTATCAGAGGGGCTGAGCAAGCAGTAATATAGCCAAACAATGGTTTGCTGGGATGGTGTCAAAGATTAGAGGGTGCTTCATGGCAACAAAGAGAGGCCGACAACAAATAGATAGGTAGCATGACATATAGAGACATCATCGAGACAACTAGCATGACAATGATAGTAAAGGTATCCAAGGTGACAGTCATCTTGCCTGAGATCCCGCAAGGAAGAAGAACGAGTCCATGAAGAAGACGAAGCCACGAAGATGAACCAAGTGTAGCCGAACGGATCCTCACGATCGCAACGAAACAGGAACTAACGAGAAGAAGCAAACAACATGGTAAACACACAGCACATAAACAAGACAAGATGCTCAACCAAGTATGATGCATGACAAGGCTACATGATGCAACACATGGCAAGAGATGAAGCACACAAGACATTACAACAAGCAAGTTTAAATGAGGCGGAAACAACATGTAACAATTCTAGTAAGTCCTCATATGAAAATTTCGAAATTGGTCCAGATCTGAACATACCTTATGTTAAATTTGTTAAACAGCAAGTTAACATGCACCATGATGATATACGCGAAATTGTAGTCAATTTACATATAAAGTTCATTTAATTCGGAGCTACGGCTTAGAAGATATGAGCAAAACAAGTCAAGTATGGCAAAGATGCAAGATGCATACAAACATCAATCATACACACTCCAAACTTGTATACAACATTATATGATGCATCTACGTGCAAAAACAAGCAAGTTTCATATAGAGCATACCCAAAACGGAGCAACAGTTCAAGACATACACACGAATCAAGATTGAAGGACAAGCTGTCCACAACAGCAACTAGGCACTTTGCAATCCTCAAAACAACATGCTATAGGAAGATTTCATGGCATAAAAGGGCATGGAAAGCATGTACATGTCAAGCACTACAAACATGATCACTGGGCTACTGCCAAACACCACTAGAACATGCTCAAAACATCATGCCAATATTGCAAATGATAACAGTTTCACAAACTTAGTGAAATAAACTGAACATGGCAGCAACAACGACAAGTAGGCATGTTTGCAAGCTTGTGCAACTCATCTCGAAGCATATCATGGCATGTGAATATAACCTACAGCAAGAAGACATGTTTATGCAGCTACTCATGGCAAGAATATGGTCATATGATGCATAGAACACTAGCTATTCACACGGCAGAACTGAACTTATTGATAACAGGCTGACAGAAACATTATTTAGCAATTTGAGAGCAAGAAAGAGACATGCTACAACAACCTACAATTGCAAAAAAGGACATGGATGGATAGATAATAACATGGACTTCAATACATGCCCATTGGACATTCCAAAAACATGCATGCATTTGAGTGTAGCATCAAGCAAACATGGCATCACAATATAACAGTTTGAGACTTAGCAGTTTTTAACAAGTCTCATGAAACAACAAACAGTGAGTATGCCACTTTACAAGCTTGTCGCACTCACCACAAGGCATATCATGAAAGTGGATTGCACCACAGCAAAGATGACATGATTGTGCTTCTAAAACATGTTGACATGATGCTCAAACAAAAATCACACAAAAAGATATTAAAAAGACAAAACAACAAGTTATAACAAGCTTTAGCAGTTAACATCACTTAGCACTTTTGCAATAGAGATTAACATGGCAATATGCAACCTAACATGTATGCAAATTCAACAATCATAAAGAGCATCACAAGATGAACATTTAGACATATTATATGCTCAATTTGGACACACATGCATAGAGATATGGCCACCCAAACATGCACACATATTATGCAATCTCAGGGACTTAAGTCATTTTTTAGAACAAAACAGAGCGAGCGTGAAATAGCATATAACGCACTAGCGGGATTTAGTGGGCTCACTACCGGGCTTCGGCCCAAGTCAGAGGCAGGCTGGCGCGGTGCAGCTGCGCTCGTGGCCAGCGCAGAGGAGATGGGCCGGCTCCATGTGGCGGCCCATGCGCGAACAGGGAGGTGTGCGATACCAGACGCATGCTGGTCGTCGTCCTCCTGCATGAGAGCAAAGCGGTGGCGGCGGCTAGTTCTCCGGCAAGGCTTGAAGCGGCGACGGCGGCGCTCGGATCTGGCGGGGACGGACCGGGGATGGCCGGATCCGGTCACGGAGGTCGGTTGCAGAGCTCCTCGGAACCACAGCGGCGGCGGTCGGGGCAAACTGCAGTGGGAGGAGAGGGGTGAGGCAGGGAGGAGGGAGAGAGGAAGGAGAGCGAGAGAAGGAGGCGGCGCTCGCCTAGGTTCGCGGGACGGCGGCGGATCGCGCGGAAGGCCAGGACGGGCGCTGCGGCGGCGCACTCTGGTGAGCGGCGTTGAAGGCCGCGGGATCGACGGCGAGGAGCGGGGAAGCGGGGCAAGGGCGCTAGGTCAGGGAGGCTTCGGGCCCAGATCGGCCCAGGGGCGGGCCGCGTTCTGGCTTCAGCGGGCCCGTGTGGTGGAGGGAGGAGGCAGGGGCGCGTGGCGCAGTGTGGTTGGCCGTGGGCGGGGTAGGTGGCAACGTGGCAGCCTGAGATTGTCCGGAAGACGTGGCGGTGGCGACAAGTGGCGATGGAGGAGAGGGACGATGCAGAAAACAAGGAGAAGAGGTGGGAGGCGGCTGGCTGTAGGTAGGGGAGGGTAGGGGCTAGGTTAGGACATTTTTGGCATGGAGAGGGGGTTTAAATAGGTAGGGGTTAGGGTTTGAGGGTTTGGTGGTGTTTTGGGGGCAGATCGGAGCCTTTCGATCGCGATCGCGCGGCTCCGGACAGAGGAAGGGGTAGGTTGGGCCTAGGTGGGGTTAGGCTGCGTAGATGGGCCAGTCTGAGAGGAGAGAAGAGCAGCGAGGCAGCCCGACACGGCAATTTGGAGACCGAAACATCCGATGTTTGTCCGACTATATTGCCGTTATAGCTTAACAGTTGGGCTATCAAACAAGCTCCAAATGCGACGAAATTTGACAGGCGGTCTACCTACACTATAATAAGACCACACGTCAACTTTCACCTCATTCCAAGAACATTCTCCGGCCACTTATAAAATAAATATTCGGAGGTGCTGTGGATGCGTGCGAGTGTGTCTGGGCTCAGAACGAACAACAGAAAGGACGAGGGGGCTCGGCAACTACGGACGGATGCAAGTTTTGAAAACATGAGGATGCGATGCACATGATGACATGCCAAAATGCAACACACTAGTAGATGGCATGGCAACGACGACGAATAAGAGGGTGACACCTGGCACATCGGTCTCGGGGCGTCACCATCAGCATCTTGTAGTACGTGATCTTGCGGTGCACCATGGCTTTCCGCTGAACTAGGGGACGACTGATGCGGGCTAAGGGTTCGAAAGGTGGGGGAATAGGTTGGAGAGGAGGTGTGGTTTTGGGGCAGTGGTGACCGTCCGGCTAGTAGCTGTCGTAGGCCGAGCAGCGAAGGTTCTGGTGTGAATAGTGGTTCCGGTAACGACCGGTAAATCAGTTTTGACTGTGCGGAGTTTGCAAAGCTGGACGGCTAGAGCCTGGATAGTTGTGGGGTGGGATGGTACCAAAGTTTTGGAGTTTCATGTGGCAGGCGTCCAGACCTTCCGAACATTCCTGTCGACGAATCTAACAATATTGATTGTGCGTTCTTGAATGTTGATACTTTTTTCTGTAAGTTTGACCAAAGTAGAGATACTTTGACTACACATAAAACTTATATGTCAACTAGAAATGATCGGAGGGAGTATATTTTACTATCTTCAAAAGAGAAACGAATATTAAATACCCTTTATATATGAATTGCTAATGGTATGATCACCGGTTCAAAATTTTGAATCCGCCTTAGGTAACACACATGGACCCACTCGTTCTCTCTCGGTTTCATATCGGGGTCTCTCCCTCCCTCCCTCCCTCACTCTCTCTCACACACACATACCACCTCTCTTCCTCTTTGTGCTTGTCAAACCTAATTGATCTCCCGAGGTATCGGGATTGTATCTCGCTCGTCGTCAGGTCGCTCTTCGACACACGCCTAGGTCACTCTACTATGCATTAAATTTGGCCGGGAATACAGGGAAACCAACATGTGGGGCGCACCTGCTGGGATGACGTGGCGCAGAATAGTCCAATGGACGAGGTGGCCCATGACCTCCTTGCCACCGGCAACCGTTCATGGGAGTCGTGGGGGCCAGCAACGTGGCGCAGCTCCCGCACTACCTTTGGACAAGGTGACCGCGGTAAGCGACACGCTCATCATCGCTGGACACACTCATCGTCGCTGGACACACTTGGCTTCTGGGTGCCGAGGGTGGCGCTACCGCTATGGCATGACCAGCAGATCAACACCCAGCTCGTCGAGGATGCACGGGGCTTCCAAGTGCGCGCGCGCTGCGACGCATCCGCGGAGTGTTCTAGCACGGCCAATTACATCCCCAGGACCTTTTTTGCCGGGTCGTCTTTGCTTTTTCAGTGACATGTGGGGATCACATGTGAGAAAAGGGCATCTCCAATGTTGCCATGACCGCAACTGACTACCCTGGCACACCAAAAACCCTCCTCCCTCGCGCCGTTGCGCGGTACGTTCCCAGCCGGCGCCAGCTGCCCGCATTCATGTCATTCGTCCGTATGCCATTATTAAGAGGCTCGGTGCCCGAGGAACCAACTCCGGTGACTTAATGACGCACCCGAACGCTTGGCCTCGCAGGAATGCGCCACTTAAAGCGGCAATGCCCATCTAAACTCCACACCATAGCGCATTGTCCTGTTACGTGGCACCACATCCTCCATGAACCCGAGCACGAACGCTTTGCAGGAGAGATTCTCTTCGGGGATGAAGCTCGAGGTCGCAGCCTTGCTCTAGTAACCGCTCGCAATGCAATAGGGGCGTAGCCGAACGCGGACGCGACCGCACAAGTGGTGGCCACGCTGGCGGCTGACGACTTGAGCACCATCAGCCACACATCCTACTTGTCGCCGTCCAATGTTCGGTGGCGCATGTGGCAGGTGAAGCAACGGACCATCCACATCCATCATCATCGACCTCATGTCCACCGGCACCGCCGAGGTCGGGGACTCCTCCGAGGATGAGTAGGGCATGGGAGGCGGCAGGGCATTGTGTGCCAACTGGCTGGTCCGTCTCCCGTGTTCTACTGTTCCTCGCCGGAGACCGCACCTTCACTTCATGAGTCTTGAACCCCACCCTCGTACTTGGAGATCGCAGATGGAGGATTTCGATGGCCGTCGTAGAATAGGTTCAGGGTCAGGTTTCTTTTATTTTTCTGTCCTGTAAAAGTTCGAAATGTAATGAAAATCTGCCGTATTTGCATGAATCTTGTCCCATGTATATGAACTTTCACAATAATAGTAAGATATATTGTAGGAGTATGAAAATATATGGAATGATGATTCGTTTTTATGTGTATAAACTTAAAAGGTTTGACCCGAGAAAAAGCTAACATGTGAAGTAAATAAACACATAGGGTCTACATACACAATCTATCTTAGGCACTCCAATAGTACGTCCACTACACATTCACGCATTTCACATCTTTCTACATCTATGGGAACCACTGAAAGGGTTAACGTATATTCCCTCTCTCTCTTCCCCCTAATTTTCATGGTGATGGGCCCCTCCCTCCCCCAATCTCCAATCAACAACTCACACATTTCACATTATGTTAATTAACTAGGATTACGTAGGTGTAGCATTACTCGTCCTAAAAAACCAACTAAGCCAACCTCCCAGCATATCGCGCGACAAAAGACCTGGCCACGCTGTTTTAGTCGGGATTACCGGATTACTAGTAGTAGTATTGATGGATCGCGCGGCACCAAGTTTTTTTGAGAGGGCGAAGCACCAAGTTTAAAAGGAAAAAGGCGGTACACTCATAGCACGCCTGTTGCGGTCGCATTGCACCCCTCACACGGCCAGTCTTGCACACGGCTCACGCAAACGGAACGCGCTTCGGCTTGCGTCTTCACTGACACGTGGGACTGCACTTGGAGAAATCGACCATGCGCCAAACTCCGCCACCCACCGCACGAAAATCCCCCCCCCCCCAAATCCAAAAATTCAACCACCCTTCGGCCAACTAGACAATAACATTCCCCAAACCCCCTGCCCCCTCCACTCCAGTTGCTCCGCCAAAGTCGCCCTCTCCGTCGCGCCGATACGTCGGCGCCACGGTTCGTCGAGGGGACGCACAGGGATCGTCTCGCTCCCACGGTACGCTCTCGTAGACTGACATCCTCTAGTCGCACCGCCACCGCTGGCGACATTCTTCTGGAGACGCATGGTGGTCAACTTCTCCCACGATACATGCATTCTAGACTGAGGTCCCGTGCATGTCGGAGTAGCGCTGAATGTTAGCTGATAGACGTTGTTAATCTCACTGTTTGCCAAAGTAGTTTACTGTCAATATGCTCTACTTAAGAAGCATCCTTGCCCTATTCTGCACTCAATTTGCTTAGCTGAGATGGCATGCCACGCCCGATTAGTTGCTAAAATATCTTGCCATATATTTATTGTGATGTAGATTGCCATGGTCCAGTAGCCAATCTGTTAGGTGAAATAGATCTACATCGTTTTATACTCGATCTTTGTTGCTGAGATGGCCTTTGATGGCTGTGTGCTCGGCCTCATTTACTGCTGAAACAGCCTGCTATAATTTAGCACTCAAATATGTTTGCTAAATTAGCTATACATATATTTCGTTAGTTAGATCCGCTTGTCCAAATATCTTGCCATAGCTTTAGACATCGACCTAGGTATTTTTTTTCAGACTTCATAGAAAACATATATGTTTTTGCTGCAATATCTAGTAGAAGAACTAATTTGTATGTCTAACAAATGAACATAACTTGGATAACTTCTTCTCGAAGATTCTCCGCTGCATATGTTGAGGGGGTTGAAAACTTCATGAACTTTCTCATAGCTGAGTATGGTGGTCCGAAATCAGATGTGCTCTGCCTGTAGCAGTTGTATGAATTCAGTTATAAGACCCAAATCAACTATGCAAAATCATCTACCACTTTTATGGAATGTCGGTCACATATACTAGGTGGGTTCATCATGGTGAAGCTGTGAACGTGAATATTACTGACTATGTGGAAGCAGCAGATCACCATCTTGATCTGCCTGATGCTCAGGTGGAAGAGGAGGAGGAGATGGTGGTGGCAGAGCTAGTGACTTTGACAAACATTGAAACAATGCTATGAAATGCTCTTGTATTTTGTGAACTTTTACCTGCACAAGAAAAATGGTGGGCCCGCATGTTGGAAAAATGCAACATGGTTGTCACCCCAGGAAATAAGCTGTTAGTATTCTCAGCTATGGTCACCTTTCTTCAGGTGAAGACATCTGAGCGGATAATCAACAAATCATTCAATAAGATGTTGGTTGCTTTCCGCGAATCTTGCCCAGCTGTGTCTGAGCTGCCACACACCTACAGTAAAATGAAGAATTTCCTTCGTGCAGTTGGAATTGGATATGATTTGATCCATGTTTGTAAGAATAATTGTGTTCTGTTCTGGAATGATTGTGCGAACTTAAGTGAATGCCCAAAATGCAAATCACCAAGATGGAAAGATGGCGATGATGTGAAGGGGATTCCTCATAGTGTTCTGAGACATTTTCCAATTATATTAAGATTGCAGAGGTTGTTTCGTGATGCTGAAATTAGTGAGGATGTACTGTGGCATTATAGGAACCAAGAGTACAGATATCAAAATGTAATGCGACATCCATCTCATGGTAGTGACTGGAAAAGCTTCAGTCAGAAACACAAAGAGTTTGCTGCTGACCAGAGAAACAAGAGACTTGGCTTAGCTACAGATGGATTTAACCCATTTGGTCACCAGAGCGGCACATATAGCATGTGGCCACTTCTTGTTATCCCTTACAACATGCCACCAAATGTCTCCACCAAAGAATGAAACTACCTGATGGCCTAGCTCATCCCAGGTCTAAAAAGTCCTAGAAAGGATGTTGATTTATTCATGGAGCCTCTTGTGGAGGAACTTCAACATCTATGGAGGGGTGTTCTCACTCGAGACCTATATAGCAGCCCACTAGCTGATTTCTTTCTACGTGCTATTATAACTTGGTGCATCCATGATTATCCGGATTTGGGCACTATGTCAGGGCGAACGACACATGGTTACAATGCATGTGTTCGCTGTGAAAGGAATCCGCTGTCATACGCAATACTTAGCAAGATCTGTTACATTGGACACTGCCGTTTCCTTGCCAATGACAAGCCATGTCCTACAAAATACCGAAGATATGTGTTCAATGCAAAGAATGAAAATCGTGATGCGCCAAAGAAGCTCACCGTCGATGAGTTGCAAGTGGAGTTAGAGAAGGCCAGGCATATTACACAAGGAAACCATCCTGATAATGGTAGCGGGAAAAGGAAGCGTGGCAAGGCAGAAGAGAGATTATTGTTTACACGTAGGTCCATTTTGTGGGACTTGGAGTATTGGAAATATTTGGATTTGTGGCATAATCTTGATGTGATGCACATCGAGAAAAATATATGTGACAACATTATCGGCACACTTCTTAATATTGAAGGCAAGAGGAAAGATACCCTAAAATCTAGGATTGATTTGACACACCTGGGTATCAGAAGGGATTTGTAGGTGGAAGATGAAGGTAAACCACGGGATATGGCACCAGCTGTGTACGTCTTGGACAAGGTAAAAAGAAAATAATTCTGCGAGGTCCTGTCACGTGTGAGATTCCCACATGGATTTGCTTCCAACCCTGAAAGGAGAGTTAGTGCAGATGGAAACAAGGTACAAGGGTTGAAAACTCATGACTGCCACGTCCTACTTCAAAGGGTTTTACCTGTTATCCTTAGAGGATTGGGACGCCCTGACTTATACAGAGCAGTTGCAGAGTTGGGACAATTCTTCAGAGAACTCTGAAGTAGAAATATCAGGATAGATGCTTTGGAGCATCTTAAAGACAAGATACCAACTATCCTATGCGACCTTGCGTAGATATATCCTCCAGCCTTCTTTGATGTGATGTTGCATTTGGCTGTTGATCTACCTGATGAGACACTACTTAGAGGTCCAGTACAGTATGGCTGGATGTACCCTATTGAAAGGCGGCTAGGCACTTTCAAGGGCTATGTTAGGAACAAAGCTAGACCCAAGGATTCCATTGCAGAGGCCTACATTGTTACATAAGCGTTGACATTCTGCTTAAAATACATTAAAACAACTGATCATCTTAGCAAATAGGTGGGTGAAGATAGTCCCGAGCTCAATGTTTTCGATTGTTCTACTCGAGTTGTAGGGAAGAGTCGACAAGGCAAAAACATAAAGATTTGGACAAGATGGTTTTGTATGTGTTGACTAACTATCCTGAGATTCTACCTTATATCGAGTAAGTGCTAAGTACTGCAGCTTATACATCATAATCTACTAAACTTGCAGCACATTCTTATATATTTAGATGTTTGACGTGATCACTATGTTGTGCAGCATCTACAAAAAAGAGTTATTGCCGCAAAATCTAAGAAACATTGACAAACTGGTTATGGCAGGATTTGCGAAATGGTTCAAGAGCCATGTAAGCTTTTGAATTGCACTGTCAGTTTTTTTAATATATTGAGTACATAAGATGACCAGCTTGTCTATTTTCTAACCAAAGGTTAAGAAGTTGCGGGAGGATGGGCAGGCAGTTAATATTCCCTTTACGCACTAGCAATGGGTCCTGATACTTGGGTAAGACATTATGAATCTTGCGTTGTTAGAGATGTGCGCTACAACAACCTTGCACACGACGAAGGCAGGAAGACATAAAACAGTGCCATCATGAGCATGGATATGTACGACGAAGAGACAACTGAAATGTATGCAAACATAACAAACATTGTTCAGTTGCAGTATATCTCCAGTTTCAAGGTTCATCGGTGTGTGGTTCTAATGTGCTATTGTTGGTATAACCTATTTTCCAGGATCGCAAAACCCAGAGCTGATGATTATTTCAAATCCATCAATGTCAAGGTGGCGTACAAGACCGACGAGCCTTTTATTTTGGCATATCAAGCAACACATATATTTTTCTTGGAAGACACATTTGCACGTAGAGATGACTCGAGAGTAGTGCAAAGGTTTGAGCAGAGGTATTTGTTTAATGAAGTTGCAGAACAAGATGATGCTTACACTGCTCCTGATGTAGAAGATTCCACATATGTTCCTAATATCTTTGAGAACCATCACGTCAATGATGCTGGCAAAAAGATTTCCTATCGGGCTGTGGACATACAAGAGTTGATCAATTAGAAGCCAATGTTCGAGGACATTGAGGATGAAGAAGAAGATGACACTAGGGGGGGGATTACGATTCAGACTGATACACATGGTGAAGATGTTGCACTGCTGTTGTGGATGATGATTAGATTGCTTTTGTCGTATTTACCTGTCAGAAGAAATTTTTTTATCTACTATTTGAAATTGTGTTTGCTATGACAACTGAAACCTGATAAAGTTGTTGTTTATTATTTTCCTGTGAGAACATCACTTATTATGTATGTTGATTTGTGTGGGGATTGTATGACGACTAAAACATGATGACATTGTTGTTTAGTTGTACCCATATTTGGCTATGAAACTTGTATTTGATGACATAGTTTGCTGTTGGACTGCAATTTGCTCAACGTCTTCAAATGGGAACAAAGCTGACCTGACATGGCCTCTGATAATTTATTTATTTATTAGCAAAAGGGCCTCTACTATTTATTTATTTGAGAGCGAAAGGGAATACCCTTCGATTTCTGTTAATAGAAATCATTAGATGTTCACAACACTACGCCCAACCTGCTAAATAGGTTTCATTCATTACTAGTTTCAGCAAAGTGCTCATGGCATAGCCATTAAATACATCACGAGTGCTACATACACTGCAAATAAAGAGACAATCATCCTACAGAGCACATCGATTTTGCCCATTATATTCATAAGCTCTTTCATCTCCTCATTGCTGTCAAGGCCGTTCAGCAGCTGTTGCTTGGCCATGATTAGAGGAACTGCATCTTTAACCTTCTGCTCTGCATCTTCCTCCTCTGTCATTCCCTCAGTTACTTGTCCAACACCCCAACATGCTGGTATTGGGATTCCTCGGCTAACCAAATAATCAGCGTAGTTGCATTCCGCCACATTAGCAACTTTTTAGAAATACAAATCACACGAATCTTCCCTTTTTCCGCATGAATCAAATTGGAATATCGTCAACCAAACTATTGAAAAATTCAGCAACTGAAAGCAGCGGAACAACACTTAAACATATTATTACCCCATGATTTGGGCGCCCACATGAAGCTAGTGGGCCGAATTAGGAAAGGCCATGATGGGCCGTGAGTTATCGGGCCTGAATGTGCTATATGCGAGCAGGCCGTTAGCAGGCTTTCGATGGGCCGACCCGTTATCCTTTGACTAAGTCAAATGGGTCGGCCTTTTGACATAAATGGGCCCCTGTTGGGCCGTGCCACATGTCAACGTATCATTGGAGCTGACACGTGGTTCCTTCAGCCAATGATAATTTTACACGTGGACAATTCCCATTGGTCCTCACTGTTAGCGAGTTATCGGATCCAAAACCGGACCTGATAGCTTAACGGTGATCCGTTACGGTGGATGCCACATGTCGGTTACCCTTGACGAAAGGACTTCCATGACGCGTCATTTATCGTCATGGAAGCGAACACTTTCATGATGATAATTTTGATATTGTCATGGAACAGTTCTATGACAGTACATGCATGACTATCTTGATTCTATCATAAAATCGTCATGGATGTACATGCATGATAAAAAATGTGACCTACTATGACAAACACGTATTATCACGGAAGTGTTTTTTTCGTTGTGTTTGAAAGCACATCAACGATTCAGAGCAGGGCATTGGCAAAATTTATTGCAGAATGGACGCCAACTCGTGATGAGGAAGTGCTATAGGCACTTGTTCCCGGCAGGGAATCACCCCAAGAAAGGATCATGCATGTCGATGGCGCCTTTTCCCTACAAGGTGCAGGGGCTGGCGTGCTTTTCGTTGCTCCCACTGGGGAACACTTGAAGTACGTTGTCCAGATGCATTTTCCATGGGAGGAGGCGACCAACAATATAGCAGAGTATGAAGGGCTCCTTGTCGCTCTCAGGATTGCCACAGAATTGGGAATCAAGAAGTTGATCATTTGAGGAGATTCACAACTTTTGGTGAGACTAGTCAACGAGGATTACCAAAGCCCATTGATGGAGGCATACGTCGACGAAGTGAAAAGACTGGTGGAACACTTTGACGGGTTGCAAACAGAGCACGTACCTGATAACCCACAAGTGTAGGGGATCGCAATAGTTTTCGAGGGTAAAGTATTCAACCCAAATTTATTGATTCGACACAAGGGGAGCCAAATAATACTCTTAAGTATTAGCAGCTGAGTGGTCAATTCAACCACACCTGGAAACTTAGTATCTGCATCAAGATAGTTTAGTAGCAAAGTAATATGATAGTGGCGGTAGCAGCAATAAAAGTAACGTTAGTGTTTTTGTAGTTTTTGTAATAGTAGCAACGGAAAAGTAAATAAGCAACTAGCAATATAGGTAAATCTTATAGGCATTGGATTGGTGATGAGAAATTATGTCGAATGCAATTCATCATGTAGAAGTTATAACCTAGGGTGACACAGAACTAGCTCCAGTTCATCAATGCAATGTAGGCATGTATTCCGAATATAGTCGTACGTGCTTATGGAAAAGAACTTGCATGGCATCTTTTGTCCGACCCTCCCATGGCAGCGGGGTCCTATTGGAAACTAAGGGATATTAAGGCCTCCTTTTAATAGAGTACCGGACCAAAGCATTAACACATAGTGAATACATGAACTCCTCAAACTATGGTCATCACTGGGAGTGGTCCCGATTATTGTCACCTCGGGGTTGCCGGATCATAACACATAGTAGATGACTATAGACTTGCAAGATAGGATCAAGAACACACATATATTCATGAAAACATAATAGGTTCAGATCTGAAATCATGGCACTCAGGCCCTAGTGACAAGCATTAAGCATAGCAAAGTCATAGCAACATCAATCTCAGAACATAGTGGATACTAGGGATCAAACCCTAACAAAACTAACTCGATTACATGATAGATCCCATCCAACCCATCATCGTCCAGCAAGCCTATGATGGAATTACTCACGCACGGCGGTGAGCATCATGGAATTGGTGATGGAGGGAGGTTGATGATGACGATGGCGACGATCTCCACTCTCCGGAGCCCCGAACGGACTCCAGATCAGCCCTCCCGAGAGAGATTAGGGCTTGGCGGCGGCTCTGTCTCGTGAAACGCGATAATTATTTCTCCTTGATTTTTTCTCCCTGAAAGTGAACTTATAGGATCTGGGGATACGTCGGTGGAAGACCAGGGGGCCCATGAGGCAGGGGCGCGCGACCCCACTCTCGTGGACAGGGTGTGGCCCCCCTGGTATGGATCTTCTTGCAGATATTTTTTATATTTTCCAAAATAAATCTCCGTGGAGTTTCAGGTCATTCCAAGAACTTTTTATTTCTGCACAAAAACAACACCATGGCCATTCTGCTGAAAATAGCGCCAGTCCGGGTTAGTTCCATTCAAATCCTGCAAGTTAGAGTCCATAACATGGGCAAAAGGGTTTGGAAAAGTAGATACATTGGAGACGTATCAACTCCCCCAAGCTTAAACCTTTGCTTGTCCTCAAGCAATTCAGTTGATAAAATGAAAGTGATAAAGAAAAACTTTGACAAACTCTGTTTGCTCTTGTTGTTGTAAATATGTAAGCCAACATTCAAGTTTTCAACAAGATCATGAACTAACCACATTCACAATAACTTTCAGGTCTCAAGACTACTCACATCATTGGCATAATCAACTAGCGAGCAATAATAATAAACCTCGGATGACAACACTTTCTCAAAACAATCATGATATGATATAACAAGATGGTATCTCACTAGCCCTTTTTGAGACCGCAAAACATAAATGCAGAGCACCTTGCCTGACTAGACATTGTAATTCATGGTAAAAGAGATCCAGTCATGATCATACTCAATGCAAATTAATAGTAATACATGCAATGACAGAGGTGCTCTCCTACTGGTGCTCTTTGATAAGAGGATGATGACTCTGCATAAAAGTAAATGGATAGGCCCTTCGCAGAGGGAAGCAGGGATTTGTAGAGGTGCGAGAGCTCGATTTTAAATAGAGATGAATAATAGTTTGAGCGGTATACTTTCATTGTCAACATAACAACCAAGAATCTCGATATCTCCCATGCTACGCACATTATAGGCGGTTCCCAAATAGAATGGTAAAGTTTATACTCCCCCAACCACCAACAAGCACACTCCATGGCTAGCTCGAAACAACGGGTACCGTCCAAACCAGCAACAACCCTGGGGGAGTTTTGTTTAATAATTATGATTTGAGCATGGGACTGGGCATCCTGATTACCAACCATTTTCTCATGAATGATGAGCGGAGTCCACTCATCGGAAGATATAGACATCCACTTAGCAAGGAAGATATAGACATCCCTAGTTGATACATGAGGTGTTCGAGCATACAAAACAGAATTTCATTTTAAGGTTTAGAGTTTGGCACATACAAATTTACTTGGAACGGCAGGTAAATACCGCATATAGGAAGGTATAGTGGACTCATGTGGAATAACTTTGGGGTTTATGGAAGTGGATGCACAAGCAGTATTCCCGCTTAGTACAGGTGAAGGCTAGAAAGAGACTGGAAAGCGACCAGCTAGAGAGCGACAACGGTCATGAACATGCATTAAAATTAATCAACAATGAATGCAAGCATGAGTAGGACATAAATCACCATGAACATAAATATCGTGGAGGCTATGTTGATTTGTTTCAACTACATGCGTGAACATGTGCCAAGTCAGATCACTTAAATTGTTCAAAGGAGGATACCACCCCATCATACCACATCACAACCATTTTAATATCATGTTGGCACGCAAGATAGACCATTATAAACTCTCAGCTAATTAAGCATGGCATAAGTAGCTATGATCTCTATTTGTCATTGCAAGCATGTTTCATTCATAACAAGCTGAATCAAGAACGAGCCATCATATTTACAAAAACAAGAGAGGTCGAGTTCATACCAGCTTTTCTCATCTCAATTAGTTCATCACATATCATCCTTATTGCCTTTCACTCGCACGACCGAACGGTGTGAATAATAATAATAGTGCACATGCCTTGGACTAAGCTGGAATCTGCAGACATTTAATACAAGAAAGAAGACAAGGTAATATGGCTCAAGGTTAAATCAACAACACAGCATATGAGAGCCACTAAGCATTTTAATCATGGTCTTCTACTCTTAACCCACAAAGAAAAGAAAAGAACTATTTACACGGGAAAGCTCCCAACAAACAAAAGAAGAACGGGAAATCTTTTTGGGTTTTCATTTTAATTACTACTAAAAGCAAAGAAATTAAACTAGCTAGAAGCTACAACTAATATTTTTTGTTTTTCTGGGTTTTTCTAGCACACAAGAAAAAGACTAAGAAAAAGAAATTAAAACTAAGCATGGATGGTACAGTGAAAGAGTGTGAGCACAGACAACTAGAATAAGTGTGTGAACATGAATGTAAAGTAGGTGAGAAATACGTACTCCCCCAAGCTTAGGCTTTTGGCCTAAGTTGGTCTATGGCCAGTATTGGCCTGACAGATATCCAAAGTCGTAGTTGGGGTTGTACTGGGATGCAGCAGATACTGCATGCTGAGCTGCAGCTCGAAGGCAGGCTGCCTCCGTCATGTTATAATAAGCATTTGCCTCCTCCATAGTTATAGTGTACCTCCCTTTTGCCTGAAAGTTAAACAAAGTGGGGGCATGAAGAACAATAGGAATGGTGTGCTGCATGTTAACGATTAGTCGATATTTGAGGGTTTGATCATCCCACTCTACAAATCGATGACTAGTCATAGCATGGCAATCTAAATAAGCAGGAGGTAAAGGTTCATCATTCTCGTGCACAGGCACACCAAGAAAGCGGGCTATGCGAGTGGCGTAGATCCCACCAAATATATCTCCATGCAAACCATTAAGATGTAGCCTACGTGCAACAATGGCTCCCAAGTTATATTGTCTATCACCTAGTACAACACTCCTGAGAACACTAAGATCAGGGACACACATGTGGCAAGCCTCATCCTTACTGTTTATGCATCTACCAATAAAGAGAGCAAAGTAATGAATAGTAGGAAAATGAATGCTCCCTATGGTAGCCTGTGTGATTTCCCTGGATTCCCCCACTGTAATACTAGCAAGGAACTCTCTAAATTCAGATTTATGAGGATCACCCATATTGCCCCATTGCGGGAGCTTACAAGCATCATTAAAATCCTCTAAGTCCATGGTATAAGATTTATCATATAGGTCAAACATGACAGTGTGAGAATTACGCGAAGATGAAAATTTAAACCTTCTCACAAAGCTATCAGTTAAGCCACGGTATTGAGGGCACTTATCTTGTATGAAGCCCTCGAGGTCAGCGTTGCGCACGTATGCGTAAAATTCATCCTTGATGCCTGCTTGATCCATAAAGTCATCTGACGGCCATTCACAAGGCCGCACGTCAGCATCCCTCGGTGGTTCATCGTCCAGCTCATGGAACGCGAGCCTCGGTTCTTGCTTCCTTGAAGTACCACCTTAGAAGTTTTTCCTATGCATTTTTCTAAAAAATTCCGAAATTTTTAGTAACTCACAATAAAAGTTAACCAAACTCAACAAGATTTATAGCAACAACTCCTATAATTGCCTAGAGACTATATCTTGCATTAGAACTACTTGGGACCAAAAAAATTTGACATGCAAGCTCAAGAACAAGGTCACCACAACAACATAAATTTGCAATAAATAAAGCACTAGAACAAAAACTAATTGGACCAATGGAGGAGTCACATACCAAGGAACAATCTCCCCGAACAGTTTGGTGAATGGTGCTTTGAGCAAGGAGATCGAGAATGGCAGCAAGATGAGCTAGAACTCGGGTTTGAGCTGGTTGGTGATTTTTTTGGGAGGAAGAAGAAGAGCATGGGTGCAGGAATGAGTGGAGGGGGCCACGTGGGGCCCACGAGGCAGGGGGTGCACCCTGGGCAGGGGGTGCGCCCTGGACCCTCATGGCCAGGTGCTGGCTCCCCTCGTTGTGTGTTCTGTGCCATATTTTCTCAAATATTCTAGAAAAAATCATATTTCATTTTCATGGCATTGGGAGAACTTTTATTTTTGGGATATTTTTTATTGCACGGATAAGTCTGGAAACAGACAGAAAATACTATTTTTCTTTTATTTATCCTAATTAACAGAAAGTAAAAAAAGGGTACAGAAGATTGTGCTATCAAGATTCACCTATCCCATGCTCATCAAAAGGAATCCATTAACAAGGTTGATCAGGTCTTGTTAATAAACTCTTTCCGAGTAATATGAAACCGGAGAATTTTCGAATAACACTAGGTTACCTCAATGGGGATATGTATGTTCCCAACAATAAGGATGTCATATGTCTTCTTGATAGTAGGAAGAGGAAACTCAAAACCTCCAATAGTGATAGTTGAAAATTTTCCAATATAATTGATACTGTGCACCTGAGGTTGTTTCCTCGGAAAGTGTACTGTATGCTCATTACCATTGACATGAAAACTGACATTGCCTTTGTTGCAATCAATAACAACCCCTGCAGTATTGAAAAAGGGTCTTCCGAGAAAAATAAACATACTATCGTCCTCGGGAATATCAAGTATAACAAAGTCCGTTAGAATAGTAACATTTGCAACTACAATAGGCACATCCTCACAAATACCAACAGGTATAACAGTTGATATATCATCCATTTGCAAAGATATTTCAGTAGGTGTCAACTTACTCAAGTCAAGTCTACGATATAAAGAGAGGGGCATAACACTAACACCGGCTCCAAGATCACACAAAACAGTTTTAACATAGTTTTTCTTAATGGAGCAAGGTATAGTAGGTACTCCTGGATCTCCTAATTTCTTAGGCATTCCACCCTTAAAACTGTAATTGGCAAGCATGGTGGAAATTTCTACTTCAGGTATCTTTCTTTTGTTGGTAATGATATATTTCATGTACTTAGCATAAGGATTTGTTTTAAGCACATCAGTCAAACGCATACGCAAAAAGATAGGTCTAATCATTTCAGCAAAGCGCTCAAAATCCTCATCATCCTTTTTCTTGGACGGTTTCGGAGGAAAAGGCATGGTTTTCTTAACCCATGGTTCTCTTTCCCTACCGTGCTTCCTAGCAACAAAGTCTCTCTTATCATAACGTTGATTCTTTGATTGTGGGTTATCAAGATCAACAACAGGTTAAATCTCTACATCATTATCATTGCTAGGTTGAGCATCATCATGAACATCATCATTAATATTATCACTAGGTTCATGTTCATTACCAGATTGTGTCTCAGCATCAGAAACATATATATCATTAGGATTCTCAGGTGTGTCAGCTACAGGTTCACTAGAAGCATGCAAAGTCCTATCATTTTTCTTTCTTCTTCTTAGAAGAACTAGGTGCATCTAAATTAGCTCTCTGAGAATCTTGCTCAATTCTCTTAGGGTGGCCTTCCGGATACAGAGGTTCCTGAGTCATTTTACCACCTCTAGTTGCAACTCTAACAACATAGTCATTATTCTTACTATTTAATTCATTGAGCAAATCATTCTGAGCCTTAAGTACTTGTTCTACTTGAGTGGTGACCGTAGAAGCATGTATACTAATGAGTTTCAGTTCACCTTTAGCTCTATACAGATAATCACTCAAGCGTTCAATCATATAAGCATTGTGTTGTAATTGTCTACCAACATAAGCATTGAAGTTTTCTTGTTTCACAATAAAATTGTCAAACTCATCTAAGCATTGGCTAGCAGACTTATAACGAGGAATATCACCTTCATCAAATCTATAGAGAGAATTTACCTTTACTACCCGTGTCGGGTTATGAAGACCATGTATTTCTTTAATAGGTGGTAAATTCTTAACATCTTCAGCTTTAATACCTCTTACTTTCATAGATTTCTTTGCCTCTTGCATATATTCAAGAATGAGAAATAGAACACCTCTTTTCTTCGGAGTTGGCTTAGGGGCTGGTTCAGGAAGTGTCCAATTATTTTCATTGGCCAGCATATTATTCAATAGTAGTTTAGCTTGTTCAACTGCTCTTTCCCTGAAAACACAACCAACACAACTATCCAGGTGGTCTCTGGAAGCATCGGTTAGTCCATTATAAAAGACATCAAGTATATCATGCATCTCAAGAGGATGATCAGGTAAAGCATTACGTAATTGGAGAAGCCTCCCCCAAGCTTGTGGGAGACTCTCTTCTTCAATTTGCACAAAGTTATATATTTCCTGTAAGGCAGCTTGTTTCTTATGAGCGGGAAAATATTTAGGAGAGAAGTAATACATCATATCCTGAGGACTACGCACACAACCAGGATCAAGAGAATTAAACCAGGTCTTAGCATCACCCTTTAACGAGAATGGAAATAGCATAAGGATATAGTAGTAACGAATCTTTTCATCGCTGGTCAACAGGGTGGCTATATCATTCAACTTAGTAAGATGTGCCACAAAAGTTTCAGACTCATAGCCATGGAAAGGATCAGATTCAACCAAAGCAATTAACTTAGGATCAACAGAGAATTCATAATCCTTATTAGTAACGCAGATAGGTGAAGTAGCAAAAGCAGGGTCATGTTTCATTCTAGCATTCAAGGACTTTTCTGTTAGCTTAGCTAATAATTTCCTAAGGTCATATCTATCATTGCAAGCAAGAAAGTCTCTAGCAGTTTCTTCATCCATAACATAACCCTCAGGAACAACATGCAATTCATATCTATTGGGAGTAGCCTCATCATCACTTTCATAAATATCATTAGTTTCAATATTTGCATTCTCCCTAACCTTAGCAATTTGTTCATCTAGAAATTCACCTAGTGGCACAGTATTATCAGGCATAGAAGTAGTTTCATCATACATAGCAGAAGTAGCATCATCAAGAACATACGACATATCAGATTAAATAGCAGGAGTAGGTGTCGCAAGTTTACTCATAACAGAAAGAGAATCAAGTGCAGGGCTAGATGGCAGATCCTTACCTCCCCTCATAGTTGAGGGTAAGATCTTGGTTTTTGAGTCCTTCAAATTCTTCACAGTGATCAACATATATAAATCCCAAGTGACTTAAAGAATAGAGCTATGCACCCTGGCAACGGCGCCAAAAAATAGTCTTGATAACCCACAAGTGTAGGGGATCGCAACAGTTTTCGAGGTTAAAGTATTCAACCCAAATTTATTGATTCGACACAAGGGGAGCCAAAGAATACTCTTAAGTATTAGCAGCTGAGTTGTCAATTCGACCACACCTGGAAACTTAGTATCTGCAGCAAGATAGTTTAGTAGCAAAGTAATATGATAGTGGCGGTAGCAGCAATAAATGTAACGATAGTGTTTTTGTAGTTTTTGTAATAGTAGCAACGGAAAAGTAAATAAGAAACTAGCAATATAGATAAAGCTCGTAGGCATTGGATCGGTGATGGGAATTTATGTCGGATGCAATTCATCATGTAGAAGTTATAACCTAGGGTGACACAGAACTAGCTCCAGTTCATCAATGCAATGTAGGCATGTATTCCGAATATAGTCATACATGCTTATGGAAAAGAACTTGCATGACATATTTTGTCCGACCCTCCCGTGGCAGCGGGGTCCTATTGGAAACTAAGGGATATTAAGGCCTCCTTTTAATAGAGTACCGGACCAAAGCATTAACACATAGTGAATACATGAAATCCTCAAATTATGGTCATCACCGGGAGTGGTCCTGATTATTGTCACTTCGGGTTGCCGGATCATAACACATAGTAGGTGGCTATAGACTTGCAAGATAGGATCAAGAACACACATATATTCATGAAAACATAATAGGTTCAGATCTGAAATCATGGCACTCGGGCCCTAGTGACAAGCATTAAGCATAGCAAAGTCATAGCAACATCAATCTCAGAACATAGTGGATACCAGGGATCAAACCCTAACAAAACTAACTCGATTACATGATAGATCCCATCCAACCCATCACCGTCCAGCAAGCTTACGATGGAATTACTCACGCACGGCGGTGAGCATCATGGAATTGGTGATGGAGGAAGGTTGATGATGATGATGGCGACGATCTCCACTCTCCGGAGCCCCGAACGGACTCTAGATCAGCCCTCCCGAGAGAGATTATGGCTTGGCGGCGGCTCCGTCTCGTGAAGCGCGATAATTCTTTCTCCTTGTTTCTTCTCCCCGAACGTGAACTTATAGGATCTGGGGATACGTCGGTGGAGCACCAGGGGCCCACGAGGCAGGGGGGCGTATCCTGGGCAGGGGGCGCGCCCCCCACCCTCGTGGACAGGGTGTGGGCCCCCTGGTATGGATCTTCTTGCAGATATTTTTTATATTTTCCAAAATAAATCTCCGTGGAGTTTCAGGTCATTCCGAGAACTTTTTGTTTTTGCACAAAAATAACACCATGGCAATTTTGCTGAAAACAGCGTCAGTCCGGGTTAGTTCCATTCAAATCATGCAAGTTAGAGTCCATAACAAGGGCAAAAGGGTTTGGAAAAGTAGATACGTTGGAGACGTATCAGTACCCTGTGCGGAAAATAGCATTGTTGATCATCTTTCAAAGTGTGCCGCACATAAGCTTCCTGTGGGAGCAGGAACTTTTGTTCTCCACCTTACTCAGCCCTCCGTATCCCCGGCAACAATGGCCTGAAAGAGGAGGAAACCGTACTCCAGTAAGCCTCTCCTCGTAGAGCCCTCCGGGGGACCTGGCAGGGACCCTTCCGGAAACAACTCCCATTCGCTTGCCGGGTTGCACCCTCCTGCCAGGCCTCATGTGGGGACCCCGACTCGTAAGTCGTGATCACCGAATGCACGTGTACAGTGGTCCCAGAGATCAATGCTCACTGAACACACAGAAGCTGAATAACAAGAGTCTTACATCCATACATACCGTATTACACAAATAGGACCATAATGGTCAAGTCTTGAATATATCATCGCAGCGGAAATCTTCAACGACAACATGGACCCATGCCATCTGCCTTTAACCCTACAGGCATTCTGACTGGGAAGCGTCCTAGCTCGCATGCTCGTCACCAGAAATATTCATCATAACCTGTTCTCTCCTGCCTGGCCAATAAAATAACCAGTGGCAAGCCAATGAGTACATTGAATGTACTCGCAAGCAACCCAAGTGTGATAACAGAATAATTATGCAAGGCTCTACTGCTAGGTTGGCAGTTTTGCGGAAAGCTAGTTTTTTCATATGCAATTATGATCAACATATAACAAGGGCATGCATGTGTCACACCCTTCATTTTGTAACATGATATTTGTAACTTTGAGGCATGAAAATTTGGACCAGCAACATTTTTTAGCATCATTTGGCTTTTATTTGGAATTGAGTTTTCTTCATGTGCTCATTAAAGTCAACTATGATCTCTTGTAGATTTCATCTCCATACTCAAAACTTCTGCCCAATGATCATGCCAAGTGTTATATAACAGTATAGTATTTTCTTACAAAATTAATTTGGCCAAAAAGTATTTTATAAATTTAGTTTTCCAAAAACCCCTGAATTGAGATTTGCACTGCAAGTACTTGATTAAGGGTGTGTAAATTATTTCAAAAGGTTTATTTGAGACCTAGTAGTCATAGGACTCCCAGAAACCACAAAGGTATAATTTTAAAAGTTATTTTCCTATTTTATTTAAAAGCTTTTTCTTAAGGCCAGAAATGGTCTTTAATAGGGGAAAATTATTTAACTGTTTCAAAAATATTTACCAAAATTCAGAGAGACTCATAGGACATATATTGTCCATATATAAGAGTTTCAACACTTGGTCATGTTCAAAATAATGGGCTAAACCCTCTAAAACCCTTTCTGGATATTTCAAGATTTTGAAATATTTACAAAGGAAACTTTCTCCCAAAATTCTAGGGAAATTCTATCATGTCATATATGACATATTTGATGATCTTGCCAAATCCCATGCCTTGGGAAGCAAGAAAACCTCCTCAAACCCCTTCATAACCATTCTGTCCATATTTGAAGTTTGAGCAACTTTACATTGCCAAACTTGTCCAAAGGCTCTCAAACTTGGTGCACATGCTAGAATGGCCTAATAAGGCACCTAGACCAAATGGCACAAGTATTTGAATAGAGCAACTTGATCAGATCACTTCAAAACACTTTCTGTTCAAATTCAAATTTGAACAACTTTACATTACCAACTTTTTATCTGGAGCCTCAAACTTTCTGAGCATGATCAAAACCCCAAATAAGGATGCTACACCAAGTGGTGCATCAAGGGGAGATGATTAGCTTGACTCAATCAAGATGAAACTGTTTCTGTTGATTTCTAGGGTTCACCAAAGTTACATTGGCTAATTTCTTCAAATGGGCCCAAATTTGGTGAAGCACCCTATTTTCTCATGTCTTTCAACCCTGTCAAGTGCCATGTCAAGTGGACCTCATTTACTTGATCAAACACAAATCAAACACCTTCTGCAGAAATTCTAAAACCTCCATTTTGACCACTTTCACTTTTCTCCATGGCCTCAACTTCTTACCACAGGCCCATTGAGTTACCAACCACCTCCAGTAACTCCCCCAGCACCCTAGCTCCATGATTGGAGGGTGAAACCACAGCTTTACCTTGCTGTACAGCCAACTTTCACCTTGTTACCAGCCCTCCCCCTCTCTCTCTGCAACCCCAGGGCATCCAAGGCCTCAAGGCAATTCTTTACTCCTCCCTCTACACACCAGACACTGTTGGGCACGCTGGAATGGGCCAAGCCGGCGAGAGCATGCTGATGCCAGCCATACGCACGCTCCAGAGCGCATGAACAGTGCACCTCGCACGCTGGCTCGGGCCAATCGCCGCTCCCCGACAGCCTCGGGCCTCCCCCTCGCGCCAGTCGAGGCGCCTCGACGTCCGCGACCTCCCCGGCGCTGTCCCCCCTCCTCCTGCGCCCTCCAGTAGCCGCCGTCGCACGCGCGCTGGCCGCCCGCGGCAGCCACTCCTCTGCCTCGCACGCGCGCACCTCTCTGTCGCTCCCCCGCTCCTCCTCTTACCTCAGCTGGACGTGGAGCTCGTCCAGGAGCTCCACAGACTCATCCCCGTCGCCTCCCGTGCGCTGTAGCCTCGAGACTAAGCTCGCCGGCGCACTGGACCGCGGGTCTCCGACGAGCCCCTATATATAGGCCTCCCCGAGCCTCTCCAACACCACCACCAGCCTCACACCTCTCCACTGACCCCCCCTGCATCACTAGTTCGACCCCAGGACGCCCCAGTGCTCGGGATCGACCGGAGCTCCGCCGCGTCGTGCCGCCGGCGATCTCGAGGTACAGGCCTCTCCTGCCCCTCCTTCCACTCATTTCGGAACCACCGCACCTCACTGACCCTTTCCCCTCTCTTTCCCCCTCCATTTGCAGTCGGAAATGACCTCGACCACCGTCCTCCGACGAGCCTCCACCGTCGCACCTCGCCGCCGGTGAACCAGGGCTCCCCGCCGTGCCGCGCTACCACCACTGCAACCGCAACACGCCACTGAGTCCGTCCCTGGCCTCCGTTGCCGTCGCCGTGGCCGGAATCGTCGCCGGTGAGCTCGCCGCCGCCGTGGCCAAGGGGTTAGAGATGACAGGCGGGCCCCGCCTGTCATCCCCCACCTCTCTCCCCTCCTCTGTGCCGCTGACCCACGGGCCCCGCCCGTCAGGTTTGAAACCTGGCGTGCGCGCGCGCTGGCTCCGTGCGGCTGGGCCAGTCCGCCTGGGCCGTGCACTGTGGCCTCTTCTGGCCCAGTGCACAGGACCCCTTTTTCTTTTTCTTTTCTGTTAATGTTTTAAACATTTCTACAGAAAAGAATAATGATCCAAATTAAATATTTCCAACTCCTAAAATCTTGTAATATTCCAACCTATTTAATGGTACTACTTTCATTCAAATCCATGAAACTTTGCTGTACTGTTCAAATTTAAATTCAAATTTGGGCAGTATAACTCCTGTTCAAAAATCAATATATCCTATTCTGTTACTCCAAAACTCCAACTAAGATTTTCCCCCATCTTAGAAATCTCTCTAGTATTTTACAAAAATGAGTTGACATTTTTCTGTGCACTTTGATTTTTCTGTTTTGTTTGTATTCTTATTTTTCCGTTATTATTATGCGACGTATAGATCCCGTATTTGACGAAGTTGCTGTGGAAGAAGAAGGAGAAGGACTTGAAGACTTTGAAGATCAAGCCAATCCAGGCAAGCAGCCCTTTGACCATTATACACTTGTTCTCGGAACCCGTTTGTTTCTGATACATGATGATAGGGTTACGATGGTAACCTAGATGAACCACCACATGATGCATGCTTTAATGTTGATCTTGTTATATGCTAGATGACATGCAATAGTTGGTCTTGATGCTTATATGATGCATGTGTGTTATGAACCCTCGTAGTTAAAATCTTTGCATGAACCCATCGGGTGCCCCTAATGCCCGAGGGTGATGAAGCGTTAGGTCATCACTTGAGAAAGAAGTGATGTGCCGGTGATATCATGTGCATGGTGGAATGATGGATTAGATTTATGTGTGACTACCGTCCCAACCAAACATGTGCAACCACACTACCCCTTATGGGACGAGGCTTTATTGATTACTTAGGTCGATACTAGCATGGTGCCCGCATTACTAGTGACGGGGAGACTTGAGGTCTTTCCCGGGACGGGGTCGTGCTTGGATAGACGACCATGACTGTTTTCACAGGGCACCGGACACACCGTTGGTCCCTTCGGGTACGCGTGAACATTGAAATTAGGGCAAGACCCGTGATCTATTGTTTGTACCCGAGGGCCGTGTGCCAACGAGTGGACTCTATGTTAGTGTCGTCTAAGGAAAGGTAATGACCGGGTGCTTACCCCGGGTACTTGAGGTACCGCGGGTCGTGGATGACATGGAAGTTCCCCGGATCTTGTGGGTAAAGTGTACAACCTCTGCAGAGTGTAAAACTATTCGAATAGCCGTGTCCACGGTCATGGACAGTTGGGTGGTGCTACTTAAACTATGTCCAGAATTTTACTTCATCGGTGTTGGAATGTGTGTGTTAAGTCAAGGATGGTGACTTGACTCGATGAGATGAATCATATTCATGTTGATGTCGGTAACCTGTTCTCGAGGTTACGCAAGGTTATTGATGCATAACTTGATGATAGCATATTGTTCTAGCCTCCTGCTAGATTGTTCATTATTATTCAATTGCATTGTTACTTGAATCACATCATGGGTTGCTTGCGAGTACATTCAAAGTACTCATTGGCTTGCCACTGGTTATTTAATTGGCCAGGCATGGAAGATCAGGATTATGAGGAAGAGTTCTTTGGAGACGATCATGCGAACTAGGACGCTATCCCAGTCAGAATGCCTGTAGGGTTAAGGCAGATGGCATGGGTTCTACCCATTTATCGAAGACTTCCGCTACTCGAGTTATTTCCCATTCAGCCCGTGGGGCTCTATCTATGTAAGACTTGGCCATAATGGCCTTAATTCGTGTAAGACTATTTGTATGGATGTAAGACTCTTGTTATTTCAGCTTCTGTGTGTTCAGTGAGCATTGATCTCTGGGATCACTGTACACGTGCATTCGGTGATCTCGACATCTAAGTCGGGGTCCCCACAGAGCTGGTATCAGAGCCATCCTGACTGTAGGAAGCCTTAGTTAGCATGGGCGTTAGTTAGTTGAGACCCCTTTTTCAAACCTTCTGAACCTCTCTTCTTTTCAAAACCTGAGATTTTCTCAGCTTATTAACCCCTCCTATTCCACCTTTGTAGATGGCCGCTGTTCCCGAAGAGCACCTGACCACTGGGTTTCCCCTACTTCTCGAGGATAGCCTCCAGGAGTGTCAGATCCACCGAGCACCCATCCTCACCTACCTTGAGCATTGGGTGAGCGATACTGAGGTGGAGTACCATGTGGAAGTGATCGTGAAGGCAAACGATCCTCCCACAAGTTGGTTCTTCGAGGGACCCCAGATGGCGACACTACCACTTGCTGCCGAGGCTGCTGCACTTAAGGCACTAACCCGTCTTCGCGAGCTTCTTCCGGAGATGGCAACCAAGATGGCAACTCGCTTCTTACCTTACCGGAAGGAAGGTGACGAAGAAAGCAGCGCACTAGCCCCTCCACTGAAGGAAGGACTCTCGCTTCGGTTCCAGACCTACTTCAGTCTATGTGCCGACAGCCTGGCACAAGACTTGACCTCGGAATCAATGAAGCTTCGAGAAGAACTTTACAAGACCAAGGCACTTCTTCGTCGAGCTCAAGAGAAGGAAAACAGGATCAAGAAGGAAGGAGCAACCTCTGGACAATCCGCTATCGCATATCGAGGCGGAAGGCCCTCCGAGGATGTGTCTTCCAAGGGTGAAGAACCACCTCGGCGACGCCGGATGACAGCAAGGGAATACCGCAAGCTTTTCCCTGCACCACCGTCGAAGCACCGTCGTATCCAACTCCTCCACTCCCCCACTCCCTCCAACGACAAGGGAGCCCAGACAGATGAAGACAAGGAGGAAGACCCAGAAGAGCCGGAATACGCGACCGAGTATTCCGCCGCTTAGGCATTATTCGCTACTCGGATATGCCAGTTGTAACCCCTACGGTAGGATAGGTCGTGTAACCCCTATGCGCAGTCGAGTCCTTGTATGGTTCATATGAAACCATCTAGCGTTTGTTTTGTTGTGTCTGGATGTAAGTCGTAATCTTCCCTCGGGAATGTGTAAACGACTACATCACCCATTTGGATTTTTAATGAATATGTTTTGGCCTTACGGCCCTTGCATGATTTGATTTAGTGTCACACCCACCCCCTTACTAGGCACCCATCTATCTTGCTTTTCCTATTCCGAGTCATGAGACCTTTTACCGCTCCAACAGGATGCCTGTTGTAACTCGTACTGGTACCTCTACCCAGCAGCCCGAAGCCGGAGCATCCTCTCAGCCAGAGGCAGACCACGACCAAACCAACGACCAAGCTCCACCACCACCTCCTCCAAGCATGGACATGGCTCAGCTTCTCCAAGCTTTCCGAGAGGAACGCCAAGCCAACACTGCAGCTCTTCAGCTGATTGCTCAAGCTGTCGCCAATAACCGCCAGCCGACGGGGAATGGCAATGGACGTTCCACGTTGGCAGAGTTCAAGAAGCATGCACCGCCAACCTTCATCGAGACTACTGAACCCCTGGATGCAGATGACTGGTTCCGTTCCATTGAGGAAATCCTGGAACTAGTCGGATGCACCGAAGACCGCGAGAAGGTGGCTTATGCAGCCCACTGCCTCGGGGGAACTGCAAGAGCTTGGTGGGATGGATTCAAGGTCATGCATGCTGAACAAGACATCACTTGGGTGAACTTCAAGGCAGAATTCCGCAAGGCCCACATTCCTTCCGGAATCATGGCTATCAAAAAGCGTGAGTTCCGAGCCCTGAAGCAAGGAAGTGGCACTGTCAAGGAGTACATGCAGAAGTTCAGTATTCTGTCAAGGTATGCCCCTGAGGATGTGAGCACTGATGCTGCCAAAAGGGAGCGCTTCATGGAAGGCCTTAATCAGACTCTGCAATATTCGCTTGTCGTGTGCGACTGCCCGTCTTTCCCTGACCTGGTGAACAAGGCACTTATGCTTGAAGACAAGCGGCGTGCTTTGGAAGACACTCGCAAGCGCAAGTTGGTCAGTAAGGGAAGTTCCAGCAACCAGAAGCCTCGTCCGTGGCAGTCAGCCCCGGCTAAGCCAACCTATCAGCAGCCAAGAGCTCCTGCACCTCGTGCCAATCCTCAGCCTCAGCAGTATGCCAACCCCAGGCCAGCTTTCAACCCCAATACCGGTGGTGGCAACAAGATCAACACTCCAAACCAAGTCACTTGTTTTGGGTGTGGTCAGCCCGGACACATCTCCAGGGTGTGCCCCAACAAGAAGCCTGATGCCCCGCGCCCCAATGCGCAGAACCAGGGACAAGGCCGTGGTATGCCACCAAGGAACCCAGCTCCTCGCAATCCACCGAACTATGGGAAGGGGCGTGTGAATCACGTCACTGCTGAAGAAGCCCAGGAAGACCCGGACGTCGTGCTGGGTACGTTCCTCGTCAACTCAGCACCTGCAACTGTCTTGTTTGATTCTGGAGCAACGCATTCATGTGTCACTCAAAGATTTGCATTAAAAAGTGGCATGACCTGTAATGCCCCGGATGTAATACTTTCCCTTTTGGGCTTATAATAAATCTCCGGCTTCATCTATTTCCATTTCGGGTTCTTTTTCTTTCGGGCTTTCGTCGTTTTGTTGTGTGAGTGTGTGGCATTCATTCATATCATGTAGACATGAGCATTGCATTGCATTTGTGTTGTGGGTTGCATCCGGTTCCGTGTGTTCCTTCCCGTTGTCCGTTTCGTGTTCCGGAGCTCCCTCACGTGTCCGTGACGTCCCGTAGGCCTACTTTGTTGTTCGGGCGTTTTTCATTACCGGTGTGCCGCGAGGTTGTGTTGTGTGTTGTTGTTTTGTTGTGTGCAACCCGCCTCTCAAATCTCGTCTCGTTTGGACTCCGTTGACTTTTCCCTCCGTTGTTCGTGTGGGCCCGAAGTGCCTTCGCTTCGTGTCCCGGAAATACCCCTGTTGCTTTCTTTTATCTTCGTCTGGTCCTTTTAAATCATCCCCGCGATCGGATCCGTCGGATCGCGATCGGAGGGCTCCTAGCGCCCCTAAATCCCCTCCTAACCCTAAAAACTGCTATATATAGACCCCTAGTCTATTTGGCATGCCCCCTTCTTCTTCCTCCTTCCCCTCTTTTTTTTTCCCCTTTATTTCAGATCTCAGATCCCCAAAATATCTTCCAGATCCGAGGGAACCATCTCCCTCGATCTACCAGCCGCAGCCGACCAGATATCCTCGATCGGGTCAACGCTCGGCGACTGGTCGCCGGCTCCCTCGACCGCAGCGACCGCATCGACCGCTTCCCCGTCGAAGTGGTCCTCGCGCCCCGCCAGGCCTGCGCCAGCCCGTCGCCTCTTTCCCCCCCCCGCGCGGCTTCCTCGCCACCGCCCTGGGCCTGGGCCTCCTTCGCCAGTTCCCTCGCCGCGGGAGGGCTGCGCTCGCCCGAGCCGGCCGCTCCGCCTCCCAGCCGCCGGGCCGGTCGGGCCACCTGGGCCAGCGCCGCGAGGCGGGCTCCCGCGCTAGCAAGCGCCGCAGGCCACCGCACCAACCAGGCCGGCCCGTCTCCCTGCCGAGCGGGCTTCCTCCAGTCCAGCGCCTCACCGGGCCGCGCCGTCGCCGCCCTGGGCCGCCGACTCCCGCCGCTTCGTCAACTCCCCTGGGCCGGCCCGTACTGTTCCAGATCCGGCCACCTACTGTTCATCCGACCGGCCCGACACTGTTCATCGAGGTTGACCTTTTCCCCCTCTAAGTTCCAGATCTGATAGTCTGAGATGCATACTTTGACCTGCTGTAACTTTCTCTGTGATGCTCCGTTTTGCGCGTGTAGCGTGTCCAGATGTTCGTGGAGTTGTCCTCTATGTTTTACCTGTTGTAGTCTTGCATGTTAGATGTCATCTTGACACTTGTTTTGCTGTTGCAAGAGTGTATGATGTTATAAGTTGCTGTTATGTGTTATTTTCATGCCACCTTTGACTTGTGATATCTTTTAGCTCGTTTGTCCAAACGATGCAAATGACATGTCCACGTGTTCGTCTCGTCACGAACTACGTGTTGTGTGTGATAGGTTGCATGGTAGATTTATTGTTTCCTTGTTATCATAGTTGCAAAATGCCATGTTCACATGTTGTGTTTTCACTTGTTATGAAATGCCATCTTGTTGAGCTCGTTGTAATCGGTGTGTTCACCACATTGATGCATGCTTGTGTGTTTCGGGATCACCTTCATATGTATTTTGATGAGGTGCTTACCCTTTGCCATGTTTAGTTTCGAGGTGTCTTAAACATGCTCTTTTTGATGCCATGATGTTATTGCTGTTTTAGGACTTAGTGAAATTTCACTAAGTCTGAAATCTGTAACGTTCCGATGTCATGTTCGTGTGATGTTGTAGGACAAAGCATGATAGTTTTGGGGTGGATTTTGATTGTTCCATGAAGTATATATTGTTGTCTTTCCATCCATGTCCTCACATGTCCATTTGAGTGGCTGTAGCATGTTTATCTTTTGCTCCAAACTTTCAATAAAATTCTGCTGCCAGAATTTTATTTCAAAGTTCAATATGTCCAAGATCATTGCTATTGATCCGTGACTCCGTTGGGGGTGCACTTTGGACCTAGTTGCTGTACATTATATCTAGTTTATGTTCAAGTCCTTTGCCATGATTTTTGGGTGCTGTAGATTAATTATTTTGAGCTCCCAAGATGCTATGTTGCTGTAATTTGCAGTTTTCGCTCAAATCTTGTTTCGGGCATAACTTTTAGCCCGTAACTCCGATTTCAGCGATTCTTATATCAAACTTGGGTGATTTTCTGTGTAGATTAATAATATCAGCTTGTTATCTTGTTTTGAGGTGTTTTGCTTGAGTGATGTTTTACGTGCTCCATGTGCATCACTAGTGCATCCATCATGCATACATGTTTTTCGAGTGCGCATTGCATCGTGTTGATTGGTGCTTGGTGTGTTTGTCTTGTTTAGAGCCGGAATTTGAGCACGAGTTTTCCAACGAGGTTGAGCACGAGGTTTCCAACGAGTTTGAGCACGAGGACCCTTCTTTCGATCCGAACGTCTTCTCTTCAGGCAAGATGACCGAACCCCGATAACTTTACTATCTTTGCCTATTGCTAGTAGTCTCGATCTATAGTTTTGCCTCGATGCCCATGTTCTTCTTGTCAGCCTCCTACTTGTAACCAATTGCCATGTTTAACCAACCCTACCTATGCAAACCGTTGCTTGGCTAAGTACGCTTCGCTCAGCCCTTCTTATAGCGTTGCTAGTTGCAGGTGAAGTGAAGATGCTTGCTCCATGTTGAAGTTTGGTTGGGTTATATCACACTATATAAATGCTTTAATTGAAATCACATAAATATTGGCAAGGGTGGAAGGCTAAGCCTTTTGCTTGGTGTTTTGTTCCACTCATGCCGTTAGGATCCGTATAAGCCGGTTTTATGTTCCTTGATTATGCGTTCCTAACACGGTTGGGGTGTATGGGACCCCCTCGATAAACCGCTATGTGCTAAGTCTTTTCCAGCAAATCCCAACATTGGTACTATTTGCCTAATAACAAACTAAACTTGCATAGGGAGTTATAAACCCTTTTCTTAATCAACAACCCCGGGCCAGTGCTCCACATGAGTGTTGGTCCGAAACGGGGGTTACGCGGGGCCACCTCGAGGAAACTCAAGGTTTGGTAAAAACCCGTGGGATCGCCCATCCGGTCGTGTCCTGAGACCTAGATACGCGCGGCTACGATCAGGGTGTCGACACGCCGGGAGGATTTGCTGGATTAGCCTTACCTTAGTTCGGTTTAACTTGAGCACGGGATTCCGAGGATACTCGGGTCTTCCCACTTTGGAGTTGCGACTCCGCGGATCGTGGGCTTGTAATGGGTCAAGTTGGAACACCCCTGCAGGGTTTGAACTTTCGAAAGCCGTGCCCGCGGTTATGTGGCAGATGGGAGCTTGTTAATTCCGGTTGTAGATAACTTGACACAATGATACTAATACACTACCATCGTGTGTTCCGTGACTGTCAATTTCCGAATAGGGATTCGGGAGTTGAACACGGAGGGGTTATGTTTGTGAGCTTGTAGCTAGGATCACTTAGTGATCACTTCTCGCGTTGCCTTCTCTTCTCGCTCTCTCTTGCGTAAGTTAGTGCTAGTTGCTGCTGCAGACTCTTTGTTGTTCCTTCACCTCATTTCTTTCTTCAGCCTTCCCTCACCTAAAGGCTTAAATAGTTCTGTTACCCGGAAACGGGATTGCTGAGTCCTCTGTGGCTCACAGTTACTTCACACACCAGATGCAGGTCCAGCTGTGAGCTATCCAGGTGATGGCACCGAGCTGGATTGGGAGTACGACGAGGAGCGTAGTCGTTACTACGTGCGCTACCCGGACGATCAGTAGTGGAGACTCTTACTAGGATTCGATCCGCCTGTGGTTGCTTTATTTATCTGAGTTTGGTACTTTGACATTTGGCTTTTGCCCTTAGAGGGTTGTAGTGATCTTAATGTATGATGTTTGAGACTTGTACTGTTATTCTGTGACGTGGCGATTGTAAGCCAACTATTTTTCAGTTTACTATCCCTCTTTTACATGAGTTGTGCAAAGATTACCAAACTTGAGATCATTCTAGGATGGACTTATGCCTTTAAGTCGTGCCTCGACACGTAGGAGGTATAATTCCATCCTGGGCATTACAAGTTGGTATCAGAGCCTTCTCCGACCTAGGAGCCCCCACTGTTTGATCGAACCGTTGACGGTTGAGTCTAGGCACACACTGAAAACTTTTGAGTCATATATTATATCGGAGAGTAGGATTTCTTTGCTTCTCATCCCCTTTCTCTCTGGTGAGGACTCCTGACGTCTACTCTTGTCTCTCCTATTTTCAAAATTTGCACAAAAATTTTTTTTTTTAGGAATCCCGCGAGTATTCTGGGATTGTTTCGATGTTCTTGTGACAAGGATATTGTTCTCGATGCCTCCTGTTACCGAGGAGTTGAGCTTCGGGGTATCACTGTAACAAGCATATCGCGACAGTACTAAATAC
Source organism: Secale cereale (assembly GCA_902687465.1). Taxonomy (NCBI): domain Eukaryota; kingdom Viridiplantae; phylum Streptophyta; class Magnoliopsida; order Poales; family Poaceae; genus Secale; species Secale cereale. Next base: position 378,570,592 of record LR738714.1, on the reverse strand, counting down.
TTAAGACGACCGACATCGAAAATCTCCCCTATACGGCCAGTGGCACGATAACCCCGACATCACCCAGTACTGGGGAGGTAGTTCGGGAGTATTGCCATAGCTTGTTATAGTGGATGCTTTTCGAAGGTCCGAGGTACACAGTTTCCGAGAAAGACTGGTTATGTGTTGAAGGATGGATACACCTGGATGTAGGTTAGAGTTGATTGCGCGGTGCTTCCCGTGTATCCCCCAACACCTGATTGCATAACTGGAATCTTTCGGAAAGCTATAGGTGGGTTTTATCCAGTAGATCGTAGGCATTCTTCCAACGAATGCAGGTTAGTGAGTTCGGGGTTCGACATTGAGTGAAGGAGTTATATGACCGAGGTTACTATCAGGAGTTGCATCTTAAAGGGTCCTTGGCTATGCTGATCCGGGGATTGCAAAACCTTTTCGTAACGCGTTCATATGCTTTCAGCACAAAAATGTTAGAACGAAACTCCTCTCTTGTGTTTGTTCCTTTCCGTACCTTGTTGTTTTTATTATTTATCCTTTTGATCCCTATGTGGCTTCTCGTGAAGACTGATGTTATCAATTAGCTAAGAAATTCATTCGTTCCTCTTGTTCGGATGATTTCATTCGTTCTTATTGTTCGAATGATTATTGTGAAGACTTGTTGCAATTCATTCCATTGATTCAGCTTATTCCTTTTGTCAATCAATTGCTGATTCGTGGTCATCTCTTACAGGTTGGCTCCGAAAAAGGTTCCGAATGCCAACCCAGAGGTGGAAGAGGTCCCAGAGCATCCTCCTTCCCCTCCTCCTCCGCCTGAGGCTTGGAGAGCAATTATGCAGACTACTGCTCAGAACACTCAGTTGATGATGCAGATGATGCAAGCAAATCAAGCTAATCAAGCTAATCAGGGCGTTCCAATGAATCAAGGCAACTTCTTCCAGCAGCACCATGCTACCCTCAACCAGTTGCTGGCTAACAATCCTAAAGCTTTCAGTTACTGTGTCGACCCTCTTGATGCTGAGGATTGGTTGACCGACATAAAGAAGCATTTTGAGTGCAGTAACGTGAAAGAAGATGACTATGTGAAGTTTGCAGCCTTCCAACTGAAAGATCAAGCAGCTGATTGGTGGCAGCAGTACAAAGACTCAAGGCCGGGTCAAGTGATCTCGTGGGAGAATTTCTGCAAGGATTTCCGCTCGCATCACATTCCTACAAGTGTTATCGAGGGTATGCGTGAGCAATTCCGCAACCTCAAGCAGGGCTCCATGACAGTCTATCAGTATAATGTCAAGTTCCAAAACCTCGCTCGCTATGCAAAGCAAGACATTCCTGATGCAAAGAGCAAAATCTACCAGTTCCGTGGAGGTCTCAAAGATGAACTTCAGCTTGCTCTCACCTTGTTCGAGCCAGACGAATTCGATAAGTTCTATAATATGGCTTTGAAACAAGAAGCAGCTCAGCTCAAGATGGAGGCTTCTAAGAAGAGAATTCGAGATGCTGTTCACTCTACCTCATCGTCTCAGTTGGCTGCGAAACAACAGAAATTCTGGCTTCCTCCTCCTCCAATGATTCGAGCTCCATACAACAACTCCAGCAACTTCAACAACTCCAACAACAAGAACTCTAGTGGCCGTGGTTTCTCCCACCCACCCAACCCAAGCAACCAGTCGAAGAAGCAGTTTCAGTCTCAAGGCTCCAAGTCCAGTGGCTCTCAGTTCCGTCCTCTCTCAGAAGTGACTTGCAACAAATGCACTCAGAAAGGTCACTATGCCAACAGATGTCCGAATCCGAAGCGTCTTCCTCCTCCTCCACCTATGAGTTCAGCTATTGTCAAGCATGATCCAAAGTCTGCAAGGGTTAATCTGATGAATGCAGCACAAGCGGAGGCTTCTTCTGATGTCATTCTGGGTAACCTTCCAGTGAACTCTATACCTGCTAAAGTGTTATTTGATTCGGGTGCTTCTTGCTCTTTCATGTCATATCCTTTTGCATCCAAGCACAACATCGTCACCAGAAGTTTGCCAAGAGAATTGTCAGTTGTTTCTCCAGGCAAACTATTGCATTCAAAGATATTTGCTCCGGATATTTCTATTCGCATGGGTGATTATCGATTTTTGGCTTCTCCGGTGGTTCTTGGTCATTCTGACATCGACCTCATTCTCGGAATGGATTGGCTTTCTCAGGACGATGCTCACATTGATTGTGCTCAAAAGGAAGTCAAGATGACTCATTCTGATGAAGATGTGATTATCTTCGCCTCCAGGGATAATACTATTCGGCTTTTCTCTCTTAATGATAAGGGTGAAATTAATGCCATAGAGCAAATTCCAGTGGTGAATGAATATCAAGACGTCTTTCCAGAAGAACTTCCAGGCATGCCTCCACACCGTCAGGTGGAGTTTGTCATTGAACTCGAGCCGGGCACCGAACCTGTTTGTCGGCGTCCATACAAGCTCTCTTCAGATGAATTGAAGGAATTGAAGAAACAGTTGGATGAACAGGAGCGTATGGGTCTCATCAGACCGAGTACATCTCCGTGGGGCTGTGATGTCTTATTTGTCAAGAAGAAAGATGGCACGGAGCGTCTCTGTGTTGACTACCGACCACTGAACAAGAAGACGATTAAGAACAAGTATCCGCTCCCCAACATCAACGAACTCTTTGAGCAGCTCAAAGGAGCTAAAGTATTCTCTAAGCTTGACCTCCGAATCGGCTATCATCAAATTCGCATTCGCGAGGAAGACATTCCCAAGACGGCCTTCAGAACGAGCTACGGTTCATATGAGTATACCGTCATGTCCTTCGGTCTCGCCAATGCTCCTCCTACCTTCTCAAGGATGATGCATTACATCTTCAACCCCTATACAGGCGAGTTTGTGCTAGTGTATCTGGATGATATTCTGGTGTTTTCCAAGAATGAAGAAGATCACGAGAAGCACTTGCGTCTGGTTCTTGATCGACTCAGAGAGCATAAATTCTATGCCAAGTTCTCCAAGTGCGAGTTTTGGCTCGATAAGGTTCTCTACCTGGGCCACATCATCTCAGCTGACGGTATTGCGGTTAATCCCGAGAAAGTTGAAGCAATTGTCAATTGGGAAGCTCCTCAGAACGTCAAGCAGCTCCGCAGTTTTCTGGGTCTTTCCAGCTATTGCAGAAGGTTTGTGGAGAACTTCTCCAAGATTGCCAAGCCTCTTTCCAACCTCCTTCAGAAGAATGTCAAATACTTTTGGTCTCCCGATTGTGAAGTGGCTTTCAAAACCCTCAAAGAGAAGCTTGTTTCCGCTCCAGTTCTGATTCCTCCAGATGAATCCAAGCCCTATGAAGTGTTCTGTGACGCTTCTCTTCAAGGCCTTGGTGGTGTGCTTATGCAAGAGAAGAGAATTGTGGCATACACTTCACGTCAGCTAAAGCCAGCTGAGAAAAACTATCCCACACATGATCTCGAGCTAGCAGCTGTGGTACATGCTCTGATTACGTGGAGACATCTGTTGTTGGGCAGAAAGGTCGACATCTTCACTGATCACAAGAGTTTGAAGTACATCTTCACACAGCCGCATCTGAACCTCCGCCAGACTCGTTGGGTCGAGATGATCCAAGAGTACAACCCCAGCATTGAGTACACTCCAGGCAAGGCGAATGTGATTGCAGATGCTTTGAGCAGAAAGGCATATTGCAACAGCCTTCTTATCAAGCCACACCAGCCTGAGCTTTGTGAAGCTTTCAGGAAGCTCAACCTTCAGGTTGTTCCGCAGGGTTTTCTTGCAAATCTCCAAATTGCTCCTACCTTGGAAGATCAAGTCCGTGAGGCCCAGCTCAGCGATACCATGGTGAAGAAGGTGAAACATGGGATTGCAAAGGGCACTCCAAAATATAAGTGCTTCCGTGTTGATGAGAGAGATACCTTGTTCTTTGAGGACAGACTCGTTGTTCCCAAAGGTGATCTCAGGAAGCTCATAATGGAAGAAGCACATGACTCTCTCCTTTCCATTCATCCTGGCAGTTCCAAGATGTATCAAGACCTCAAGCAATCTTACTGGTGGACACGCATGAAAAGGGAGATTGCCCAATTCGTGAATGAATGTGATGTATGCAGAAGAGTGAAAGCAGAACATCAACGTCCAGCCGGTCTTCTCCAACCTCTTCCTATTCCTGAGTGGAAGTTCGACCACATTGAAATGGACTTCGTCACTGGCTTTCCTAAATCCAAGCGAGGCAATGATGCTATCTTTGTGGTGATTGACAAGCTTACCAAAGTCGCTCACTTTCTTCCAGTCAAAGAATCAATCAATGCAGCTCAACTTGCAGAGCTGTACACTTCCAGAATTGTGTCCCTACATGGCATTCCTCAAGTGATATCCTCAGACCGTGGCAGCTTGTTCACATCAAGGTTCTGGGACTCCTTTCAGTCCGCCATGGGCACGAAGATCAGGTTCAGCACTGCCTTCCACCCTCAGACTAGTGGTCAAGTCGAGCGTGTGAATCAGATCCTAGAAGATATGCTCAGAGCCTGTGTCATCTCCTTCGGCATGAAATGGGAAGACTGTCTTCCATTTGCCGAATTCTCTTACAACAACAGCTTTCAAGCAAGTGCAGGCAAAGCACCGTTTGAAATTCTCTATGGCAGAAAGTGCCGTACCCCTCTCAACTGGTCTGAAACAGGCGAACGCCAACTTCTTGGAAATGATTTGATCTCTGAAGCCGAAGAAATGTGCAAAGTCATACGTGAGAATCTCAAGGCCGCTCAGTCGCGTCAGAAGAGCTACTATGACGGAAAGCATCGTGATTTGGTTTTCGACATCGGTGATCATGTCTATCTCCGAGTTTCTCCGATGAAAGGAACCCAAAGGTTCGGTATAAAAGGAAAGCTTGCTCCTAGATACGTCGGGCCTTTCAAAATTCTTGGCAAAAGAGGCGATCTAGCCTATCAGCTCGAGCTCCCTTCCAGCTTTGCAAATGTTCATGATGTCTTCCATGTGTCTCAACTTCGCAAATGCTTCAAGGCACCTGAGCGCATGATTCCGTTTGAGGAGATTGATCTTCAACAAGACCTTTCCTACCGAGAGCATCCAGTTGCAATTCTCGAAGAAACCGAACGCAAGACTCGCAACAAGTCCATCAAGTTTCTGAAAGTCAAGTGGTCACATCACACAGACCGAGAAGCTACCTGGGAACGAGAAGATCATCTTCGTTCCGAGTTCACTTCCTTTTTCCAGTCCTAGATCTCGGGACGAGATCTTTTTGTAGTAGAGGAGAGTTTGTAATGCCCCGGATGTAATACTTTCCCTTTTGGGCTTATAATAAATCTCCGGCTTCATCTATTTCCATTTCGGGTTCTTTTTCTTTCGGGCTTTCGTCGTTTTGTTGTGTGAGTGTGTGGCATTCATTCATATCATGTAGACATGAGCATTGCATTGCATTTGTGTTGTGGGTTGCATCCGGTTCCGTGTGTTCCTTCCCGTTGTCCGTTTCGTGTTCCGGAGCTCCCTCACGTGTCCGTGACGTCCCGTAGGCCTACTTTGTTGTTCGGGCGTTTTTCGTTACCGGTGTGCCGCGAGGTTGTGTTGTGTGTTGTTGTTTTGTTGTGTGCAACCCGCCTCTCAAATCTCGTCTCGTTTGGACTCCGTTGACTTTTCCCTCCGTTGTTCGTGTGGGCCCGAAGTGCCTTCGCTTCGTGTCCTGGAAATACCCCTGTTGCTTTCTTTTATCTTCGTCTGGTCCTTTTAAATCATCCCCGCGATCGGATCCGTCGGATCGCGATCGGAGGGCTCCTAGCGCCCCTAAATCCCCTCCTAACCCTAAAAACTGCTATATATAGACCCCTAGTCTATTTGGCATGCCCCCTTCTTCTTCCTCCTTCCCCTCTTTTTTTTCCCCTTTATTTCAGATCTCAGATCCCCAAAATATCTTCCAGATCCGAGGGAACCATCTCCCTCGATCTACCAGCCGCAGCCGACCAGATATCCTCGATCGGGTCAATGCTCGGCGACTGGTCGCCGGCTCCCTCGACCGCAGCGACCGCATCGACCGCTTCCCCGTCGAAGTGGTCCTCGCGCCCCGCCAGGCCTGCGCCAGCCCGTCGCCTCTTCCCCCCCCCCCCCCCCCCCCCC
>LR738714.1:378542323-378563822 GCA_902687465.1 Secale cereale | reverse complement strand
CCCCCCCGCGCGGCTTCCTCGCCACCGCCCTGGGCCTGGGCCTCCTTCGCCAGTTCCCTCGCCGCGGGAGGGCTGCGCTCGCCCGAGCCGGCCGCTCCGCCTCCCAGCCGCCGGGCCGGTCGGGCCACCTGGGCCAGCGCCGCGAGGCGGGCTCCCGCGCTAGCAAGCGCCGCAGGCCACCGCACCAACCAGGCCGGCCCGTCTCCCTGCCGAGCGGGCTTCCTCCAGTCCAGCGCCTCACCGGGCCGCGCCGTCGCCGCCCTGGGCCGCCGACTCCCGCCGCTTCGTCAACTCCCCTGGGCCGGCCCGTACTGTTCCAGATCCGGCCACCTACTGTTCATCCGACCGGCCCGACACTGTTCATCGAGGTTGACCTTTTCCCCCTCTAAGTTCCAGATCTGACAGTCTGAGATGCATACTTTGACCTGCTGTAACTTTCTCTGTGATGCTCCGTTTTGCGCGTGTAGCATGTCCAGATGTTCGTGGAGTTGTCCTCTACGTTTTACCTGTTGTAGTCTTGCATGTTAGATGTCATCTTGACACTTGTTTTGCTGTTGCAAGAGTGTATGATGTTATAAATTGCTGTTATGTGTTATTTTCATGCCACCTTTGACTTGTGATATCTTTTAGCTCGTTTGTCCAAACGATGCAAATGACATGTCCACGTGTTCGTCTCGTCACGAACTACGTGTTGTGTGTGATAGGTTGCATGGTAGATTTATTGTTTCCTTGTTATCATAGTTGCAAAATGCCATGTTCACATGTTGTGTTTTCACTTGTTATGAAATGCCATCTTGTTGAGCTCGTTGTAATCGGTGTGTTCACCACATTGATGCATGCTTGTGTGTTTCGGGATCACCTTCATATGTATTTTGATGAGGTGCTTACCCTTTGCCATGTTTAGTTTCGAGGTGTCTTAAACATGCTCTTTTTGATGCCATGATGTTATTGCTGTGTTAGGACTTAGTGAAATTTCACTAAGTCTGAAATCTGTAACGTTCCGATGCCATGTTCGTGTGATGTTGTAGGACAAAGCATGATAGTTTTGGGGTGGATTTTGATTGTTCCATGAAGTATATATTGTTGTCTTTCCATCCATGTCCTCACATGTCCATTTGAGTGGCTGTAGCATGTTTATCTTTTGCTCCAAACTTTCAATAAAATTCTGCTGCCAGAATTTTATTTCAAAGTTCAATATGTCCAAGATCATTGCTATTGATCCGTGACTCCGTTGGGGGTGCACTTTGGACCTAGTTGCTGTAAATTATATCTAGTTTATGTTCAAGTCCTTTGCCATGCTTTTTGGGTGCTGTAGATTAATTATTTTGAGCTCCCAAGATGCTATGTTGCTGTAATTTGCAGTTTTCGCTCAAATCTTGTTTCGGGCATAACTTTTAGCCCGTAACTCCGATTTCAGCGATTCTTATATCAAACTTGGGTGATTTTCTGTGTAGATTAATAATATCAGCTTGTTATCTTGTTTTGAGGTGTTTTGCTTGAGTGATGTTTTACGTGCTCCATGTGCATCACTAGTGCATCCATCATGCATACATGTTTTTCGAGTGCGCATTGCATCGTGTTGATTGGTGCTTGGTGTGTTTGTCTTGTTTAGAGCCGGAATTTGAGCACGAGTTTTCCAACGAGGTTGAGCACGAGGTTTCCAACGAGTTTGAGCACGAGGACCCTTCTTTCGATCCGAACGTCTTCTCTTCAGGCAAGATGACCGAACCCCGATAACTTTACTATCTTTGCCTATTGCTAGTAGTCTCGATCTATAGTTTTGCCTCGATGCCCATGTTCTTCTTGTCAGCCTCCTACTTGTAACCAATTGCCATGTTTAACCAACCCTACCTATGCAAACCGTTGCTTGGCTAAGTACGCTTCGCTCAGCCCTTCTTATAGCGTTGCTAGTTGCAGGTGAAGTGAAGATGCTTGCTCCATGTTGAAGTTTGGTTGGGTTATATCACACTATATAAATGCTTTAATTGAAATCACATAAATATTGGCAAGGGTGGAAGGCTAAGCCTTTTGCTTGGTGTTTTGTTCCACTCATGCCGTTAGGATCCGTATAAGCCGGTTTTATGTTCCTTGATTATGCGTTCCTAACACGGTTGGGGTGTATGGGACCCCCTCGATAAACCGCTATGTGCTAAGTCTTTTCCAGCAAATCCCAACATTGGTACTATTTGCCTAATAACAAACTAAACTTGCATAGGGAGTTATAAACCCTTTTCTTAATCAACAACCCCGGGCCAGTGCTCCACATGAGTGTTGGTCCGAAACGGGGGTTACGCGGGGCCACCTCGAGGAAACTCAAGGTTTGGTAAAAACCCGTGGGATCGCCCATCCGGTCGTGTCCTGAGACCTAGATACGCGCGGCTACGATCAGGGTGTCGACACGCCGGGAGGATTTGCTGGATTAGCCTTACCTTAGTTCGGTTTAACTTGAGCACGGGATTCCGAGGATACTCGGGTCTTCCCACTTTGGAGTTGCGACTCCGCGGATCGTGGGCTTGTAATGGGTCAAGTTGGAACACCCCTGCAGGGTTTGAACTTTCGAAAGCCGTGCCCGCGGTTATGTGGCAGATGGGAGCTTGTTAATTCCGGTTGTAGATAACTTGACACAATGATACTAATACACTACCAGCGTGTGTTCCGTGACTGTCAATTTCCGAATAGGGATTCGGGAGTTGAACACGGAGGGGTTATGTTTGTGAGCTTGTAGCTAGGATCACTTAGTGATCACTTCTCGCGTTGCCTTCTCTTCTCGCTCTCTCTTGTGTAAGTTAGTGCTAGTTGCTGCTGCAGACTCTTTGTTGTTCCTTCACCTCATTTCTTTCTTCAGCCTTCCCTCACCTAAAGGCTTAAATAGTTCTGTTACCCGGAAACGGGATTGCTGAGTCCTCTGTGGCTCACAGTTACTTCACACACCAGATGCAGGTCCAGCTGTGAGCTATCCAGGTGATGGCACCGAGCTGGATTGGGAGTACGACGAGGAGCGTAGTCGTTACTACGTGCGCTACCCGGACGATCAGTAGTGGAGACTCTTACTAGGATTCGATCCGCCTGTGGTTGCTTTATTTATCTGAGTTTGGTACTTTGACATTTGGCTTTTGCCCTTAGAGGGTTGTAGTGATCTTAATGTATGATGTTTGAGACTTGTACTGTTATTCTGTGACGTGGCGATTGTAAGCCAACTATTTTTCAGTTTACTATCCCTCTTTTACATGAGTTGTGCAAAGATTACCAAACTTGAGATCATTCTAGGATGGACTTATGCCTTTAAGTCGTGCCTCGAAACGTAGGAGGTATAATTCCATCCTGGGCATTACATGACCCCTACACCCCTGAATAACCCTATGGTGGTACAAACCCCCGGAGCCGAGATGAGAGCCAAGATAGGCTGTAAAGGAGTCGGTATTACCATTAACGGTGTAGACTTCCTAGCAGACCTTATCATCCTGAGATCGCAAGGCTTGGATGTGATCTTGGGGATGGATTGGCTCAGCAAGCACCAAGGCTTGTTAGACTGTGCCAATCGGACAGTCACTGTGACCAATGACCAAGGAGTAGAAGTCAAGTTTGCCCCCAACTCCTCTTCCTCTCAAGCCGCTAAAATCAACTGTCTGTCTGAAGTTGGGCTAGACCAAGTACCGGTGGTATGTGAGTACCCTGATGTCTTTCCAGATGAACTACCGGGAATGCCCCCTGACCGTGACATTGAGTTCATCATCGAGCTCGTGCCCGGAGCAGGACCCATCTATAAGAAGCCTTATAGAATGGGGACGGAAGAACTAGCCGAGTTGAAGAAGCAGCTAGAAGAGCAGCTAAGGAAGGGATTTATCCGCCCGAGTGCCTCCCCTTGGGGATCTCCTGTTCTGTTTGTGGCAAAGAGGGACGGTACCATCCGCTTATGCATTGACTATTGTTCCCTCAATGAAGTTACAATCAAGAACAAGTACCCACTTCCCAAGATCGAAGATCTATTTGATCAACTCAGCGGAGCCAAGGTATTCTCCAAGATCGACCTCAGATCTGGGTATTACCAGCTGAAGATCAGACCCCAAGATATTCCGAAGACGGCATTCGTAACCAGATATGGCCTGTACGAGTGCACGGTCATGTCTTTTGGGTTAACCAATGCCCCAGCCTACTTCATGTATCTCATGAATAAAGTCTTCATGGAATATTTGGGCAAGTTCGTTGTTGTCTTCATTGATGACATTCTTGTGTTCTCGAAGTCGGAGGAAGAGCATGAGCAGCATCTGAGGATGGTCCTAGACAAGCTTCGTGAGCACCAACTGTACGCCAAATTCAGCAAGTGTGAGTTCTGGCTACACAAAGTTGGATTCTTAGGTCATGTCTTGACCGAGGAAGGCTTATCTGTTGATCCTGCAAAAATCGAAGCTGTGACCCAATGGAAATCTCCAACGACCGTCAAGGAAGTCAGAAGCTTCCTCGGATTAGCGGGCTATTACCGCAAGTTCGTGGAAGGATTCTCTAGCATTGCACGACCAATGACTCAGCTCCTCAAGAAGGACAAGAAGTTCGAGTGGACGCCAAAATGCGAAGAGAGCTTCCAAGAGCTCAAGAAGAGATTGACCACCGCCCCAGTTCTGGCAACACCTGATATTCACAAGGAGTTCGTGATATATTGTGATGCCTCTCGAACCGGATTGGGAAGTGTTCTGATGCAAGAAGGCCGCGTCATAGCATACCTCTCCAGGCAGCTACGACCCCATGAGGAGAACTACGCTACTCACGATCTTGAGCCAGCGGCGGTAGTTCATGCCTTGAAGACATGGCGGCATTACCTCCTAGGGAAACGGTGTGAGATTTACACAGTCCACAAAAGTCTGAAGTATATTTTCACCCAAAAAGAGTTGAACATGAGGCAGCGGAGATGGTTGGAACTCATCAAGGATTATGACCTCAGTGTTCAGTATCACCCTGGGAAGGCTAACGTGGTGGCCGACGCCTTAAGCAGGAAGGCTTGCTCTTTGAATGTCATTATTCAGGAAAGGCAGCCTGCCTTGTTTAAGGAGATCGAACAATTCAGTTTGGAATTGGTCACCCCTGGATTTCTGGATCATTTAGAAGTCAGACCAACCCTGATGGACGACGTCAAGAAGGCTCAAGATGGACACGCAAACATCGAAGGCATCAAGAGGAAGATGAAGCTGGGCAAGGCCCCAGGATTCTCCGAAGACGAGCACGAGATTGTTTGGTACAAAGGTCGCCTCTGCGTACCAAACAACACCGAGTTGAAGACGCTGATTCTGCAAGAAGCGCACGACACCCCGTATTCCATCCACCCCGGAGGAACCAAGATGTACCAAGACTTGAAGGCACGATTCTGGTGGCACGGTATGAAGAGAGAGATTGCAACCTATGTTGCAAAGTGTGATGTGTGCCAAAAGGTTAAGGCTGAATATCAGCGACCCGCTGGATTGCTTCAACCACTCAAGGTTCCTGAGTGGAAGTGGGATAAAGTCGGAATGGACTTCATCACTGGACTACCAAGGTCGAATAGAGGGCATGACTCCATCTGGGTCATAGTCGATCATTTGACCAAGGTGGCTCATTTCATTCCTGTCAAGACCACTTATGATGGCAACCGGCTGGCAGCTCTCTACATCGACCGAATCGTAAGTCTTCACGGTGTTCCCAAGGAGATTGTGTCAGATCGAGGAACCCAGTTCACCTCAAGGTTCTGGAAGAAGTTCCAAGAAGCCTTGGGAACCAAGTTGTCTTTCAGCACAGCTTTCCACCCACAGACCGGAGGTCAAATTGAGCGAGTCAATCAAATTCTCGAAGACATGCTCCGAGCCTGTGTCCTAGCATATGGAGCCAAGTGGGAAGACTGTCTCCCTTTTGCCGAGTTCTCCTATAACAACAGTTACCAGTCAAGCCTTCAGATGGCACCATTTGAGGTGTTGTACGGACGCAGATGCCGCACACTCCTCAACTGGTCAGAGACTGGAGAAGGACTAGTCTTTGGACCGGATATTCTCTGCGCAGCAGAAGAGCAAGTCCAACTAGTCAGAGAGCGATTAAAGGCAGTCAGAAGAGTTATGCTGACACTCGACGCCGAGACGTGAGTTTCCATGTCGGGGACCATGTGTACCTGCGGGTAACTCCTCTGAAGGGAACCAAGCGTTTCCACGTCAAGGGGAAGCTCGCACCAAGGTTCATTGGACCCTTTGAGATCACTGCACGACGAGGAGAAGTGGCTTATCAGTTGGAACTACCACCTGAGCTATCCGATGTGCACAATGTGTTCCATGTGTCACAACTCCGGAAATGTCTCCAAGTTCCAGACAAACCCAATCCCTACAAGGATGTGGATCACCAAGCCATTGATCTGCAGCCTGATTTGACCTACCGCGAGAAGCCCATTCGTATTCTGGACGAAGCAGAACGACGTACGCGGAGCCGTACCATCAAGTACTTCAAGGTCCAGTGGAGCAACCACACCGAAGCAGAAGCAACCTGGGAACGAGAAGACTATCTTAGATCCGAGTTTCCCGATCTCTTTTAAGCCCTAGTTTAGGAATCTCGAGGACGAGATTCTTGTAAGGGGGGTAGGTCTGTCACACCCTGCATTTTGTAACATGATATTTGTAACTTTGAGGCATGAAAATTTGGACCAGCAAAATTTTTTAGCATCATTTGGCTTTTATTTGGAATTGAGTTTTCTTCATGTGCTCATTAAAGTCAACTATGATCTCTTGTAGATTTCATCTCCATACTCAAAACTTCTGCCCAATGATCATGCCAAGTGTTATATAACAGTATAGTATTTTCTTACAAAATTAATTTGGCCAAAAAGTATTTTATAAATTTAGTTTTCCAAAAACCCCTGAATTGAGATTTGCACTGCAAGTACTTGATTAAGGGTGTGAAAATTATTTCAAAAGGTTTATTTGAGACCTAGTAGTCATAGGACTCCCAGAAACCACAAAGGTATAATTTTAAAAGTTATTTTCCTATTTTATTTAAAAGCTTTTTCTTAAGGCCAGAAATGGTCTTTAATAGGGGAAAATTATTTAACTGTTTCAAAAATATTTACCAAAATTCAGAGAGACTCATAGGACATATATTGTCCATATATAAGAGTTTCAACACTTGGTCATGTTCAAAATAATGCGCTAAACCCTCTAAAACCCTTTCTGGATATTTCAAGATTTTGAAATATTTACAAAGGAAACTTTCTCCAAAAATTCCAGGGAAATTCTATCATGTCATATATGACATATTTGATGATCTTGCCAAATCCCATGCCTTGGGAAGCAAGAAAACCTCCTCGAACCCCTTCATAACCATTCTGTCCATATTTGAAGTTTGAGCAACTTTACATTGCCAAACTTGTCCAAATGCTCTGAAACTTGGTGCACATGCTAGAATGGCCTAATAAGGCACCTAGACCAAATGGCACAAGTATTTGAATAGAGCAACTTGATCAGATCACTTCAAAACCCTTTCTGTTCAAATGCAAATTTGAACAACTTTACATTACCAACTTTTTATCTGGAGCCTCAAACTTTGTGAGCATGATCAAAACCCCAAATAAGGATGCTACACCAAGTGGTGCATCAAGGGGAGACGATTAGCTTGACTCAATCAAGATGAAACTGTTTCTGTTGATTTCTAGGGTTCACCAAAGTTACATTGGCTAGTTTCTTCAAATAGGCCCAAATTTGGTGAAGCACCCTATTTTCTCATGTCTTTCAACCCTGTCAAGTGCCATGTCAAGTGGACCTCATTTACTTGATCAAACACAAATCAAACACCTTCTGTAGAAATTCTAAAACCTCCATTTTGACCACTTTCACTTTTCTCCATGGCCTCAACTTCTTACCACAGGCCCATTGAGTTACCAACCACCTCCAGTAACTCCCCCAGCACCTCAGCTCCATGATTGGAGGGTGAAACCTCAGCTTTACCTTGCGGTACAGCCAACTTTCACCTTGTTACCAGCCCTCCCCCTCTCTCTCTGCAACCCCAGGGCATCCAAGGCCTCAGGGCAATTCTTTACTCCTCCCTCTACACACCAGACACTGTTGGGCACGCTGGAACGGGCCAAGCCGGCGAGAGCATGCTAATGCCAGCCATACGCATGCTCCAGAGCGCGTGAACAGTGCACCTCGCACGCTGGCTCGGGCCAATCGCCACTCCCCGACAGCCTCGGGCCTCCCCCTCGCGCCAGTCGAGGCGCCTCGACGTCCGCAACCTCCCCGGCGCTGTCCCCCCTCCTCCTGCGCCCTCCAGTAGCCGCCGTCGCACGCGCGCTGGCCGCCCGCGGCAGCCACTCCTCTGCCTCGCACGCGCGCACCTCTCTGTCGCTCCCCTGCTCCCCCTCTTACCTCAGCTGGACGTGGAGCTCGTCCAGGAGCTCCACAGACTCATCCCCGTCGCCTCCCGTGCGCTGTAGCCTCGAGACTAAGCTCGCCGGCGCACTGGACCGCGGGTCTCCGACGAGCCCCTATATATAGGCCTCACTGAGCCTCTCCAACACCACCACCAGCCTCACACCTCTCCACTGACCCCCCCTGCATCACTAGTTCGACCCCAGGACGCCCCAGTGCTCGGGATCGACCGGAGCTCCGCCGCGTCGGGCCGCCGGCGATCTCGAGGTACAGGCCTCTCCTGCCGCTCCTTCCACTCATTTCGGAACCGCCGCACCTCACTGACCCTTTCCCCTCTCTTTCCTCCTCCATTTGCAGTCGGAAACGACCTCGACCATCGTCCTCCGACGAGCCTCCGCCGTCGCACCTCACCGCCGGTGAACCAGGGCTCCCCGCCATGCCGCGCTACCACCACTGCAACCGCAACACGCCACTGAGTCCGTCCCTGGCCTCTGTTGCCGTCGCCGTGGCCGGAATCGTCGCCGGTGAGCTCGCCGCCGCCGTGGCCGAGGGGTTAGAGATGACAGGCGGGCCCCGCCTGTCATCCCCCCACCTCTCTCCCCTCCTCTGTGCCGCTGACCCACGGGCCCCGCCCGTCAGGTTTGAAACCTGGCGTGCGCGCGCGCTGGCTCCGTGCGGCTGGGCCAGTCCGCCTGGGCCGTGCACTGTGGCCTCTTCTGGCCCAGTGCACAGGACCCCTTTTTCTTTTTCTTTTCTGTTAATGTTTTAAACATTTCTACAGAAAAGAATATTGATCCAAATTAAATATTTCCAACTCCTAAAATCTTGTAATATTCCAACCTATTTAATGGTACTACTTTCATTCAAATCCATGAAACTTTGTTGTACTGTTCAAATTTAAATTCAAATTTGGGCAGTATAACTCCTGTTCAAAAATCAATATATCCTATTCTGTTACTCCAAAACTCCAACTAAGATTTCCCCCATCTTAGAAATCTCTCTAGTATTTTACAAAAATGAGTTGACATTTTTCTGAGCACTTTGATTTTTCTGTTTTGTTTGTATTCTTATTTTTTCGTTATTATTATGCGACGTATAGATCCCGTATTTGACGAAGTTGCTGTGGAAGAAGAAGGAGAAGGACTTGAAGACTTTGAAGATCAAGCCAATCCAGGAAAGCAGCCCTTTGACCATGATACACTTGTTCTCGGAACCCGTTTGTTTCCGATACATGATGATAGGGTTACGATGGTAACCTAGATGAACCACCACATGATGCATGCTTTAATGTTGATCTTGCTATATGCTAGATGACATGCAATAGTTGGTCTTGATGCTTATATGATGCATGTGTGTTATGAACCCTCGTAGTTAAAATCTTTGCATGAACCCATCGCGTGCCCCTAATGCCCGAGGGTGATGAAGCGTTAGGTCATCACTTGAGAAAGAAGTGATGTGCCGGTGATATCATGTGCATGGTGGAATGATGGATTAGATTTATGTGTGACTACCGTCCCAACCAAACATGTGCAACCACACTACCCCTTATGGGACGGGGCTTTATTGATTACTTAGGTCGATACTAGCATGGTGCCCGCATTACTAGTGACGGGGAGACTTGAGGTCTTTCCCGGGACGGGGTCGTGCTTGGATAGACGACCATGACTGTTTTCACAGGGCACCGGACACACCGTTGGTCCCTTCGGGTACGCGGGAACATTGAAATTAGGGCAAGACCCGTGATCTATTGTTTGTACCCGAGGGCCGTGTGCCAACGAGTGGACTCTATGTTAGTGTCGTCTAAGGAAAGGTAATGACCGGGTGCTTACCCCGGGTACTTGAGGTACTGCGGGTCGTGGATGACACGGAAGTTCCCCGGATCTTGTGGGTAAAGTGTACAACCTCTACAGAGTGTAAAACTATTCGAATAGCCGTGTCCACGGTCATGGACAGTTGGGTGGTGCTACTTAAACTATGTCCAGAATTTTACTTCATCGGTGTTGGAATGTGTGTGTTAAGTCAAGGATGGTGACTTGACTCGATGAGATGAATCATATTCATGTTGATGTCGGTAACCTGTTCTCGAGGTTACGCAAGGTTATTGATGCATAACTTGATGATAGCATATTGTTCTAGCCTCCTGCTAGATTGTTCATTATTATTCAATTGCATTGTTACTTGAATCACATCATGGGTTGCTTGCGAGTACATTCAAAGTACTCATTGGCTTGCCACTGGTTATTTAATTGGCCAGGCATGGAAGATCAGGATTATGAGGAAGAGTTCTTTGGAGACGATCATGCGAACTAGGACGCTATCCCAGTCAGAATGCCTGTAGGGTTAAGGCAGATGGCATGGGTTCTACCCGTTTATCGAAGACTTCCGCTACTCGAGTTATTTCCCATTCAGCCCGTGAGGCTCTATCTATGTAAAATTTGGCCATAATGGCCTTAATTCGTGTAAGACTATTTGTATGGATGTAAGACTCTTGTTATTTCAGCTTCTGTGTGTTTAGTGAGCATTGATCTCTGGGATCACTGTACACGTGCATTCGGTGATCTCGACTTCTAAGTCGGGGTCCGCACAGCATGTGTCTGTAACAAGTATCAGGAGGTCACAGACATCAATATCGAGAAAGAGTTGTAATCACCACATGCACAAGCTCATTGTGACTTCCTCACAATCACATCATCAATATCTCTGAATCGTGTTGTTTCCCAGAAACTTATGGACATAGTCTAAGTAGCACCACCCAACTCTCCTTGACCGCGGACACGGCTATTCAAATAGTTTGACACTCTGCAGAGGTTGCACACTTTACCCACAAGATCCGGGGAACTTCCGTGTCATCCACGACCCGCGGTACCTCAAGTACCCGGGGTAAGCACCCGATCACTATCTTTCCCTAGACGACACTAATATGGAGTCCACTCGATTGGTAACAGCCCCGTGCCAAACATTTCACATCTCAAGGTTTGTGGAGACTCGCTCCGAATTCATCACATATCACAAGCACGGGGTACCAACAGTGTGTCCGGTGCCCTATAAAGACAGTCATGGCCGCCTATCCAAGCACGACCCCGTCCCGAGAGTGACCTCATGTCACCCCCGTCACTAGTAATGCGGGCACCATGCTAGTATCGACCTAGGTAATCAATAATGCCCTTTCCCATATAAGGGTAGAGAGGTTGCGCATGTTTGGTTGGGACGGTAGTCACACATAAATCTAATCCATCTCTGTAAACAATACTTTCGTCAAGCCTCGGCACACTACTTCTTCACCAAGTAGTGCCCTAGCTCCTCATCAACTCCCAGGGGCATTAGTGGCACCCACTGGGTCATTTGCAAGTATGTCAGACCACACTTGTCTACTCAATGCTTAACCCCGACCCATTTTGCGTAGCCAACTACTATAGCATACATCTATCTACTCCCACCCACATAACCCTCATAGGAAGGTAGGGTCATGTTTGATGCAAGTTTCAACAGTAAAGTAACAGGGGTAGCAACCAAAGTGGTTTCCACCTCAACATGATTCCGATGCATTGAATAATAAGGTGCTATGAGACATGCATAAAAAGGTTTCCTGAACATGGTCAAAGGGCTGCTTGCCTTATTCTTCCGAGTCTTCAAACCTTCTAGTCCATCTCCGAATACTCCGTTTATTTCGTCAACTAACGATGGAAACAACCATAATAAGCAACACAATCGAAGCAACAATAAAAGTGCTCTAAAAATAGGAGTTGGACTTTTCTAGGATACCTCTGGTCATATTAGAAATGACCAAGGTGGTTTCATAGGTATTGGATCAATGGGTGATTTGGAACATTCCAATATGATGGAACCAAAGGGTTTATGGCTTTGGAAGAAGTATACATAAACATTTCCTTGAATGATGAGCAAAGGTACCCATCATCAAGTCATGATTTTAGAAGCATTTAGGAGTTGGTTTCACTGGATTTGGATTTGAAATGAATTTCCTAGGATTTTGCAAAGCTGATAAATATGAAGAAATGGCTCAATATTTGGTGGGGTACAGAAACTATTATTAAAAATGTTCCAAAACTAAGTTTGGACATGACAAGCATCTAGGAATTTGAATCACTGCATTTGGATCAAGATTGAGCTCTCTGTGATTTTCTAAAGTTCATCACAGAAAATGATATATTGGCATTTGATAAATATGTGTGAAGGAAATGTCTCTGGAATAATGTACATGTTGCACCATGTGGTAGAACATGATTTATGGAGTCACTGGAAATTTGAATCACTAGATTTGGAGTTCATTTGAATATTTGGATGATTTTTGCAGCTGTCTGGTAAAAGAAAAAGGGTAGGAAAAAGGGTTTTACCCTTATCTTGCGCTGAGGCGGGATGTGGACGGGGGCCGGCCCAGTGGCATCAGCCGCGGGGGGGGGGGGGGGGGGGGGGGGTGGCGCAGTTGACGTCGTTGGCGTACTCCTGTGAGTACGCCTTCGACCAGGGCAGGCGCCTCCCACCGAAGGCCGTTTCCACTTACTCCAGGGGCCCGGGGCCTTAGCCACTTACAGGTCGGCCCTGCTAGCAGGCCCTCCTCCTACCTCCCGCTTAAATCAGAGGAGGGGCAGGGGAGGTCGGCCGAGCAGGCGCCGACGCCCTTCCCGGCGACTCCGGTCATCCCCGGCGGTGTCCCGAACACTGACGAGCTCCGGGATATCAAGCCGAGCCCATCCATGGGCCTCACGCGGTCTGAGGGGAACAGGGGCGGCGGAAGCCTCGGCGCCGGCGGGCGGCTTCGGGTCGAGACGGGTGTGACGCCAAGGATGCTTGGGGAAAGGAAGGAAGGAGTGGGGCGGGGAACTCCACGGTCCTGGGGTCTTCCTCCTGGTGGCCAACAGAGAAGGGGGAGGAGAGAGCGGCCGAGGCGCCCGAATCCGAGCGGCGGACGGCGGCGGCACTCCGGCCTTGGAGGGGGGGTAGGAGGTCACGGGAGAGAGCTCGAGGGTGTCTGGGAGGTTGCTGGAGAAGTGAGAGAGCGAAAGGAGTCGAGAGAGAGCCCAATGGGGCTATATATAGTGCGCACATTCGGTGCACCGTGGGCGCGGTCCAGGGCGCGCACGGGCAAGCTCCACAGAGGGGAGAGGAGAGAGGGCCAGGCGGGGACCGACGACGTGCCGTGTCCCAGACGTCGAGGCAACCTCGGGGACATGCTGGAGAGGCCCGAGGCTGTCGGGGCATTGGGATGGGGGGCGGCTACAGTGCTCCAGAGCACTGTAGTGCGCTCCAGAACGTGCTTTTGGCTGCCATTGGCATGGCCTGACGTCCAGGGCGTGTCCAATGGTGTCCAGAGGGTAGAGGGAGTAGTAAACTATAGAGGGGTGGTCTTGGATGCTCTGGGAGCCACTGGAGTGAGCAGAGAGGTGAAAGAGGAGAAGAGTGTTGCTGTCCACAGGAGTAAAAATGGGGTTTTACCCCCTTCCAATAATTGAGCTAAGGCAGAGGGGAGTTACTGGAGGTAGAATAGGACTAGGGGAAGCTGTGGTAAGAATTTTAGGTAGAGGTAAATAGTAAAAGTGATCAAGACACTGGTTTTGGCAAACTTGCAGAAGGTGTTTGATCAGGTTTTGGAAAACCAAATGACCTCCAATTGGCATGGGACTTAACAGGATCAAATGTCACATATAATTAGGCCCCTACACCAAATTTGAGCTCATTTGGGCAAAGTGGCCAATGTAAATTTGGTGAACCCTAGAAATGAACAGAAATGGTTTCACCATGTTTGAGTCAAGCAAATCATCTCCCCTTGATGTACCACTTGGTGTAGCATCATCATTTGGGGTTATGAACATGCCCACAAAGTTTGAGGCCCCAGATAAAAAGTTGGTAATGTAAAGTTGTTCAAATTTGTATTTGAACAGGAAGGGTTTTGGGGTGATCTGATCAAGTTGCTCTATTCCAAATCTTGTGCCATTTGGTCTAGATTCCTTGTTAGGCCATTCTAGCATGTGCACCAAGTTTGAGAGCATTTGGAAAAGTTTGGCAATGTAAAGTTGCTCAAACTTCAAATATGGACAGAATGGTTTTGAGGGGATTAGAGGATGTTTCCTTGATCTTCAAGGCATGAGGCTTTGCAAGATCATCAAATATGTCATATCTGACATGATAGAATTTCCCTGGAAATTTTGGAGAATATTTCCTATGTAAATATTTCAAAAGCTTGAAATATCCAGAAAGGGTTTTGGAAGGATTTGTCCAAAATTTTGAACATGACCATGTGCTGAAACTCTTATATATGGACAATATATGTCCTATGAGTATCCCTGAATTTTGGCAAATATTTTTGAAATGATTAAATAATTTTTCCCTATTAAACACCATTTCTGGCCTTAAGAAAAAGCTTTTAAATAAAATATAAAAATAACTTTTAAAATTATACTTTTGTGGTTTCTGGGAGTCCTATACCTAATAGGATTCAAATATACTTTTTGAAAGATTTTTCACACCCTAAATAAGGTACTTGCAGTGCAAACCTCAATTCAGGGGTTTTTGGAAAACTAATTTTTGAAAATACCATTTGGCCAAAAATATTTTTATAAGAAAATTCTATACTGGTCTATACACATGGCATGATCATTGGGAAAAGGTTTTGGGTCAAGGAGATGAAGTATAAGAGTTGGAGGATTTATTTGATTTTTAGAGCACTAGCAAACAGCAGACAAAAGTCAAATCAAGCAAAGTCAAAAACACTCAAAAGTTTTTGCAAATCCACATTTTTAACATGGAAATTAGCTTAAGCAATGTGACATGAAAATCAGGGTGTGACAGACCTACCCCCCTTACAAGAATATCGTCCCCGAGATTCCCAGACTAGGCGTGGAAAGAAAGGCGGAGTCTTGGATACGGGGTAGTCTTCACTTCTCTTGGTTGGTTCTGCTCCCGAATGGTGCTCCATGGAATCTTGAAGTACTTGATGGTATGGCTTTTTGCTTGATGCATTCCTTGATGGGTGTTGCTGAGGGGTCTCTTGCATAGGTTAGGTTGGGTTAGCTGTCAAAGGTTCGGTGATCGATGTCCTTGCGGGCATCGGGCTAGCTAGGAGGTAAGAAGTACTTCCAGAGTGGGGGCTCATGGAAGATTTGGTGCACGGAGGGTATCTCAGGTGGTAGATCTAGCTGGGAAGCCGTCTACTACATGACTCGCAGTGATCTCAAAGGGTCCAATGAACCTTGGTGCGAGCTTCCCCTTGACGTGGAAACGCTTGGTTTCTTTCAGAGGAGTTACCCGCAGGTACACGTGGTCCCCGATATGGAAACTCATGTCCCGACGGTGAGTGTCAGCATAGCTCTTTTGCCTTGACTTGGCTGCCTCCAAACGTTCTCTGACTAGTTGGACTTGCTCTTCCGCTGCGCGGAGAGCATCCGGTCCAAAGACTAGCCCTTCTCCAGTCTCTGACCAGTTGAGGGGTGTGCGACATCTGCGTTCGTACAACACCTCAAATGGTGCCATCTGAAGGCTCGACTGGTAACTGTTGTTATAGGAGAACTCGGCAAAAAGGGAGACAATCCTCCCACTTGGCCCTATATGCCAAGACGCAGGCTCGGAGTATGTCTTCGAGAAT
The DNA here is from genome assembly GCA_902687465.1 of Secale cereale. NCBI lineage: Eukaryota > Viridiplantae > Streptophyta > Magnoliopsida > Poales > Poaceae > Secale > Secale cereale. The sequence continues at coordinate 378,547,856 of LR738714.1, read as the reverse complement.
CTGATTGACTCGTTCAGTCTGACCTCCGGTCTGGGGGTGGAAAGCCGTGCTGAAAGATAACTTGGTTCCCAAGGCTTCTCAGAACTTCTTCCAGAACCTTGAGGTGAACTGGGTTCCTCGATCTGACACAATCTCCTTGGGAATACCATGAAGACTTACGATTCGGTCGATGTAGAGAGCTGCCAGCCGGTTGCCATCATAAGTGGTTTTGACAGGAATGAAATGGACCACCTTGGTCAAATGATCGACTATGACCCAGATAGAGTCATGTCCTCTATTCGACCTTGGTAATCCAGTGACGAAGTCCATTCCGACCTTATCCCACTTCCACTCAGGAACTTTGAGTGGTTGAAGCAACCCAGCAGGTCGCTGATATTCAGCTTGACCCTTTGGCACACATCACATTCTGCAACATAGGTTGCAAATCTCTCTTTTCATCTCGTGCCACCAGAATCGTGCCTTCAAGTCTTAATAAATCTTGGTGTGAGCGTTCCCTCGACATGGAATTGCTCGATTCCTTCGGGAGGAATGGTTTGTAGATACGCCCGGTCTTCAACGCGGAAGTTTACTTCTTGATGACGGTGGTCGGTGTAGATCTTCCTTCTTGACAGGGCGGTCTTCAAATGTCTTCTATCCAGCTGTCCGTCTCTTCTTTGTCTTCGGGCAGACAAGTAGGCCATCAAATAATGATGTTACCCAACTTGTCCAATTACTCCATGAGGTCTAAGGGGTACGCAAGGTAAGCTGGGGTATTGGTGGTGGTCTCAGTTGAGTATTTGCAGAGGCCTTCCTGACTCTGAGTCAAGGCCCGTGGTCAGAATCTGACGAGGTTGTGGCTCGGTGGGGCTTAAGGGTTTCAAGGATTCTAGTGAATGAGTGAACTTTTATCATCTTATCCTTAAGCACAGTTTCTGAGATGCCAATAGCTCTATCTAGACTCCGAACGGAAAAGCGTCTCTCGCAGAGACCAACTTCAATCACCACTCATGCCATACCTACCCTCATGACTCTCAATAGACGGTCTAACAAAATTATACTTGTCTATGATCCCCAAATCTATATGTATGTCTACCTCTAAAATCCAAAGGTAGATCATACATGCTGCTGAGCTTAAATTAAACTCCACAATCCAAGCATTCAACCTAGTCTCGCAAGGCTCAAGATAATGCATCTCTAATCTAAGGAAACACGTCATATGCCACTCCAAGATTTTGTTTCCTTCCTATAGATCAACTCCAATAGCCCGGTAATTACCATCAATCACCACATAATCCAACAATTCTACAAATCCGATATCTATGGTGTTCCACAAGATCTCAAATCCCTATGATACCCAAATACTCAGAAGGACTATGCATTATGACAGTATGTCCACCAAATTCTCATCATCCGGGTCAAGTAAACTCCAAGATCACGACTATATAGATCCCTAGATCAACTCCGACAAATAATCCAATCTTCTAGGTTATCGTCCACCGAGAAGCATGATATCATAATCAAGATCATAGGTCTAAATCCAATCTTACTCCGAACCATGCGGACATATTCTGCATCTATACCCACCAGAGTCACGTACATAAATCCAAATCTTATATCCAACGGGTACTCCTACATGCTTCCCCAAAGTCATGATCCCAACAATATGAAAACCTCACAATCCATCAAGGTCTCAGATAATTCCTCGAAGTCACTGATATAAACCACCAAGTCATCTGTCCAATATCCTCGAACTGGTCTATCTATGGCATCGTCAGACCTCGTGCTATATTAGGATGAAAAATGTGCTCACTCATCGTGTCCACTAGTTCCTTTACGAACCCAGTGTTGTGCATGGTTACAAAGGCTTAACAGGTTCTCTCGCTTTACCATGGGTTAGGCACATGGTTAAGGATTCGTGCTGGAGTGTCTCGTGAAGTCTCAAAGGGTCTAGGAATGGGGTTACTGGTCTGGAGGGTTAAACATAACTCTACGGGGTTGCAATTGATCGCGGAGGTTGTAGCAGAAGTCTTCAGTGCCAGTTGGCTGCCGAGGTAGAATCCTGGGTGCATCTTGTCTTGCGGGTCTTCAATTGGGAAGAGAGAGAATAGAGGGAAGAAGCAGCGTAGAGGAGGGAAATGCCTAAAGGGGGTTCTATAGTGCAGGTGCAACAAACAGGTGCAAAAAGGCCGAAACAAAAGAAACAAGGCAAGGAAGGTGATATAGCCATGCACTTGTTGCCTGGGGCAAAAGCGTGACTTATATCAAAACACAAGCAAATAAAAGCAAACAACACACAATCATGGTTCTATTCGAACCATCACATGGACTCGACTACGCATAGGGGGTACACGACTCATCCTACCCTAGGGGTTCTCGGACTCAGTGCCGTGACTTGTGCCTCGTGCAGTCTTCTGAGCTTCCTCGGGTGTTGCTAAGTCCCTTGTAGTTGCTTGATGAATGATCCGGGTTGAGCCTGAAGAATCTTCAACAACTTCTCCTTGATGAGGTGAGGTGGTGAAGGTGCCTCCTTGTAGCTGGCGTTGACTTGTCTTCTCTTGTCCCTTTAACCATGACGATCCCTTGTGCCTTCTGGGGCGTCGAGGGTACCAGGTAGGCAATCCATATGCAATGACAATTAACAAGGCATAATAGAGGCCCAACATGTCGGTTTCGTTGATGAAAACATCGACACCAAGAGCGGGGGATGAAGAGAACCGTTTTCCTGCTCACTATAGTGAGGCGGACCAAATGGCGAGGTTCTCGTCCACCGGTGGTTATCGATACAACAACGGTAGTGACATGATTACTCTATTAGCGATGCATATCATGATTTTGCATAACCTATACCCTGGTCACCATAGGCTAACGTTGCATCTTCTTGGGGGCTCTTGTCAAGGGTGTCCCCCATCTTCTGGGTCTTTATGTCCATATCCATCGAGGATGTAACTTCCGTTGGTATCGTCTTGTCGTGGTGTCGTCAATCTTGCGTTCAGAAGAGGTGGGTAAGTGTTTGGCAAGGTGCACTCTACGAGGATTACAGAAAATCCAGTGGTCAGGGGCATAAGGGTTCTAGCGACCAAGGTTTTGAAGGGGAAGAGATCAAGTAGCCTAGTTTTCGAAAAATTGATAAGGGAAGAGGAGTATAGATAGTTTTGAAAACTACTAATAGTTTTTGGAAATAGTTTTACCCTAACTAACGACCATGCTAACTAAGGCTTCCTACAGTCAGGATGGCTCTGATACCAGCTCTGTGGGGACTCCGACTCGTAAGTCGTGATCACCGAATGCACGTGTACAGTGATCCCAGAGATCAATGCTCACTGAACACACAGAAGCTGAATAACAAGAGTCTTACATCCATACATACCGTATTACACAAATAGGACCATAATGGTCAAGTCTTGAATATATCATCGCAGCGGAAATCTTCAACGACAACATGGACCCATGCCATCTGCCTTTAACCCTACAGGCATTCTGACTGGGAAGCGTCCTAGCTCGCATGCTCGTCACCAGAAATCTTCATCATAACCTGTTCTCTCCTGCCTGGCCAATAAAATAACCAGTGGCAAGCCAATGAGTACATTGAATGTACTCGCAAGCAACCCAAGTGTGATAACAGAATAATTATGCAAGGCTCTACTGCTAGGTTGGCAGTTTTGCGGAAAGCTAGTTTTTTCATATGCAATTATGATCAACATATAACAAGGGCATGCATGTGTCTGTAACAAGTATCAGGAGGTCACAGACATCAATATCGAGAAAGAGTTGTAATCACCACATGCACAAGCTCATTTTGACTTCCTCACAATCACATCATCAATATCTCTGAATCGTGTTGTTTCCCAGAAACTTATGGACATAGTCTAAGTAGCACCACCCAACTGTCCTTGACCGCGGACACGACTATTCGAATAGTTTGACACTCTGCAGAGGTTGCACACTTTACCCACAAGATCCGGGGAACTTCCGTGTCATCCACGACCCGCGGTACCTCAAGTACCCGGGGTAAGCACCTGATCACTATCTTTCCCTAGACGACACTAATATGGAGTCCACTCGATTGGTAACAGCCCCGTGCCAAACATTTCACATCTCAAGGTTTGTGGAGACTCGCTCCGAATTCATCACAAATCACAAGCACGGGGTACCAACGGTGTGTCCGGTGCCCTGTAAAGACAGTCATGGCCGCCTATCCAAGCACGACCCCGTCCCGAGAGTGACCTCATGTCACCCCCGTCACTAGTAATGCGGGCACCATGCTAGTATCGACCTAGGTAATCAATAATGCCCTTTCCCATATAAGGGTAGAGTGGTTGCACATGTTTGGTTGGGACGGTAGTCACACATAAATCTAATCCATCTCTGTAAACAACACTTTCGTCAAGCCTCGGCACACTACTTCTTCACCAAGTAGTGCCCTAGCTCCTCATCAACTCCCAGGGGCATTAGTGGCACCCATTGGGTCATTTGCAAGTATGTTAGACCACACTTGTTTACTCAATGCTTAACCCCGACCCATTTTGCGTAGCCAACTACTATAGCATACATCTATCTAATCCCACCCACATAGCCCTCATAGGAAGGTAGGGTCATGTTTGATGCAAGTTTCAATAGTAAAGTAACAGGGGTAGCAACCAAAGTGGTTTCCACCTCAACATGATTCCGATGCATTGAATAATAAGGTGCTATGAGACATGCATAAAAAGGTTTCCTGAACATGGTCAAAGGGCTGCTTGCCTTATTCTTCCGAGTCTTCAAACCTTCTGGTCCATCTCCGAATACTCCGTTTATTTCGTCAACTAACGATGGAAACAACCATAATAAGCAACACAATCAAAGCAACAATAAAAGTGCTCTAAAAATAGGAGTTGGACTTTTCTAGGATACCTCTGGTCATATTAGAAATGACCAAGGTGGTTTCATAGGTATTGGATCAATGGGTGATTTGGAACATTCCAATATGATGGAACCAAAGGGTTTATGGCTTTGGAAGAAGTATACAGAAACATTTCCTTGAATGATGAGCAAAGGTACCCATCATCAAGTCATGATTTTAGAAGCATTTAGGAGTTGGTTTCACTGGATTTGGATTTGAAATGAATTTCCTAGGATTTTGCAAAGCTGATAAATATGAAGAAATGGCTCAATATTTGGTGGGGTACAGAAACTATTATTAAAAATGTTCCAAAACTAAGTTTGGACATGACAAGCATCTAGGAATTTGAATCACTGCATTTGGATCAAGATTGAGCTCTCTGTGATTTTCTAAAGTTCATCACAGAAAATGATATATTGGCATTTGATAAATATGTGTGAAGGAAATGTCTCTGGAATAATGTGCATGTTGCACCGTGTGGTAGAGCATGATTTATGGAGTCACTGGAAATTTGAATCACTAGATTTGGAGTTCAGTTGAATATTTGGATGATTTTTGCTGTCTGGTAAAAGAAAAAGGGTAGGAAAAAGGGTTTTACCCTTATCTTGCGCTCAGGCGGGATGTGGACGTGGGCCGGCCCAGTGGCATCAGCCGCGGGGGGGGGGGGGGGGGGGG
>LR738714.1:378504986-378542002 GCA_902687465.1 Secale cereale | reverse complement strand
GGGGGGGGGGTAGGAGGTCACGGGAGAGAGCTCGAGGGTGTCTGGGAGGTTGCTGGAGAAGTGAGAGAGCGAAAGGAGTCGAGAGAGAGCCCAATGGGGCTATATATAGTGCGCACATTCGGTGCACCGTGGGCGCGGTCCAGGGCGTGCACGGGCAAGCTCCACAGAGGGGAGAGGAGAGAGGGCCAGGCGGGGACCGACGACGTGCCGTGTCCCAGACGTCGAGGCAACCTCGGGGACATGCTGGAGAGGCCCGAGGCTGTCGGGGCATTGGGATGGGGGGCGGCTACAGTGCTCCAGAGCACTGTAGTGCGCTCCAGAGCGTGCTTTTGGCTGCCATTGGCATGGCCTGACGTCCAGGGCGTGTCCAATGGTGTCCAGAGGGTAGAGGGAGTAGTAAACTATAGAGGGGTGGTCTTGGATGCTCTGGGAGCCACTGGAGTGAGCAGAGAGGTGAAAGAGGAGAAGAGTGTTGCTGTCCACAGGAGTAAAAATGGGGTTTTACCCCCTTCCAATAATTGAGCTAAGGCAGAGGGGAGTTACTGGAGGTAGAATAGGACTAGGGGAAGCTGTGGTAAGAATTTTAGGTAGAGGGAAATAGTAAAAGTGATCAAGACACTGGTTTTGGCAAACTTGCAGAAGGTGTTTGATCAGGTTTTGGAAAACCAAATGACCTCCAATTGGCATGGGACTTAACAGGATCAAATGTCACATATAATTAGGCCCCTACACCAAATTTGAGCTCATTTGGGCAAAGTGGCCAATGTAACTTTGGTGAACCCTAGAAATGAACAGAAATGGTTTCACCATGTTTGAGTCAAGCAAATCATCTCCCCTTGATGTACCACTTGGTGTAGCATCATCATTTGGGGTTATGAACATGCCCACAAAGTTTGAGGCCCCAGATAAAAAGTTGGTAATGTAAAGTTGTTCAAATTTGTATTTGAACAGGAAGGGTTTTGGGGTGATCTGATCAAGTTTCTCTATTCCAAATCTTGTGCCATTTGGTCTAGATTCCTTATTAGGCCATTCTAGCATGTGCACCAAGTTTGAGAGCATTTGGACAAGTTTGGCAATGTAAAGTTGCTCAAACTTCAAATATGGATAGAATGGTTTTGAGGGGATTAGAGGATGTTTCCTTGATCTTCAAGGCATGAGGCTTTGCAAGATCATAAAATATGTCATATCTGACATGATAGAATTTCCCTGGAAATTTTGGAGAATATTTCCTTTGTAAATATTTCAAAAGCTTGAAATATCCAGAAAGGGTTTTGGAAGGATTTGTCCAAAATTTTGAACATGACCATGTGCTGAAACTCTTATATATGGACAATATATGTCCTATGAGTCTCCCTGAATTTTGGCAAATATTTTTCAAATGATTAAATAATTTTTCCCTATTAAAGACCATTTCTGGCCTTAAGAAAAAGCTTTTAAATAAAATATAAAAATAACTTTTAAAATTATACTTTTGTGGTTTCTGGGAGTCCTATACCTAATAGGATTCAAATATACTTTTTGAAAGATTTTTCACACCCTAAATAAGGTACTTGCAGTGCAAACCTCAATTCAGGGGTTTTTGGAAAACTAATTTTTGAAAATACCATTTGGCCAAAAATATTTTTATAAGAAAATTCTATACTGGTCTATACACATGGCATGATCATTGGGAAAAGGTTTTGGGTCAATGAGATGAAGTATAAGAGATGGAGGATTTATTTGATTTTTAGAGCACTAGCAAACATCAGACAAAAGTCAAATCAAGCAAAGTCAAAAACACTCAAAAGTTTTTGCAAATCCACATTTTTAACATGGAAATTAGCTTAAGCAATGTGACATGAAAATCAGGGTGTGACACCTCAGGTCCCCGCAGTCGAGGAACACGTGCCCACAAATGCGGAGGTGCTGCAAGTCCTCGTTGCCGTGTCGGAGGCTCCAACATGGGCAAGGCACGTAGTCCACTTCCTCCAAACGAGAGAACTTACAAAGAGCAAGAAGAAGCTGAAAGAGTAGCCCAAAGGGCCGGTATGTATCAGTTTGTCAATGGCACTTCATACAGAAGAAGGCCCAACGGTGTGAAGTTGAAGTGCATTTGCCGAGAAGGAGGAAAGGAACTGCTGGCAGAAATACACAAAGGCAGGTGCGGCTCCCACATTGGATCAAGGGCATTAGTTGGGAAAGCATTCTGGCAAGGATTCTATTGGCCCATAGTCCTCCAAGATGCAGTCGAGCTAGTCACCAAATGTGAAGCCTGCCAGTTCCATTCCAAGAACATCCATCTGCCTGCTCAAGCTCTTCAAACAATCCCTTTGTCATGGCCGTTTTTGGTCTGGGGGCTCGATATCCTCAGTCCTTTCCCCTAAGCTGTCGGTGGCTTTGAATTCTTGTTCATTGAAATCAACAAGTTTACAAAGTGGCCGGAAGTATATGCTGTGAGGAAGGTGACTGCTGAGTCAGCTATCAAGTTCTTGAAAGGATTGGTGTGCCGCTTCGGGGTCCCTGCCCAGATCATCACCGACAATAGTACCGAGTTCACAAGCCGCGGCTTAATGCAATATGTTCATGCCCTTAGAAACGAGATCTCATTTGCCTCTATTGCACATCCCAGAAGAAATGGACAAGCTGAGAGGGCGAATGCTGAAGTGTTGTGGGGCCTTACGACAAGAACATTTGATAAGCTGCAGAAGTGTGGCAGGCGATGGATCGATGAGATCCCGATGGTTCTATGGTCCCTTAGAACGACACCAAATCGAGCTACCTGGCAGACTCCCTTCTCCCTAATCTATGGGGCAGAAGCAGTTATCCCCACAAAACTCATTTATGGGTCGCCTCGAGTTCTTGCCTATGATGAAGTAGGGCAGGATCAGCACCAACGTGACGACGCTGTGCTTCTCGAGGAGAACCGTCTCCAGGCTGCTACGCGTGCCGCACACTACCAGCAAGCCTTACGTCGCTATCATAGCCACAGGGTTCATGTTCGGTGTTTTTAGGAAGGCGACCTTGTCCTTAGGCGTGTTCAGTCTGCCAAGGGTGAAAACAAGTTAACGCCGAAGTGGGAAGGCCCTTACCGGGTGGTACGAGTCACCATACCTGGCGAGGTCTGTCTAGAGAACGGAGATGGCATTCAATTGCAGAACTCATGGAATATTGAGCATCTCCGCAAGTACTACCCGTAAGGCACGGCTGTCGGGCCCTGCCCAGCAGAAAATCCTTTTGTACATGCCTTGCCTCAGTTGCATGTAACCCCTTGTACAAAGCCAGGCGCAGACCCTGAGCAATAGATAAATAAACGAAGCGCTGGGGCCCCCAACAAGTTGCATGTATGCACAAGCATATCATGATCATCTCATGTTCATGTAGATAAGATTGCATTTGGCATCATTTTCATCTGCATAAACCACAGGTTCCTGCCATGGACTTGGTGCCCCAAGAAGAGATGAAAAGATAAGCCAACACTGCAGTCTCCGGCAAGCCAGACAGATAAGTTCTTTCCTTTATACATATGTGTTCTGTAAGGACTTGTGCATAAGAAACCCCTGCTACCTTTGGAAACTTAGGTGCTCCCATCCTTCGACCCAAATGCTGCTTCGGTCAGGATGGTCGCAGTGGCTTTTTACAAAAAAGGATTGGCGGGGGGCTAGGCCCTCTTCATGACTTTTTCCCGGTAGACCAAACTCCGCGGCAACAAGACTGGGGGTACCGGCAAGGTAGCCTGCCGGGGGAAACTTGTTTACTTAAATGTATAGAGGCATTTCACCTCTGCATGGACTCATTACATGCATGAGTCTCCGACAAGGTTTATCTTTTTCATTAATATGCTGATTAACAAGTACAAATCTTACAGAACACAAACATGGATAAATAAGATTACATTATTTGAACTAAAATTTGGCAAATGCCTACAGATTTGAGATTGAAAAAAGATAAGTGCCCCGTAATCCCCTTCTTTATCCCTATTTTCCCCAGGCACTTCGGTGAGAGGAGAAGAAGGCGGAGAGAAGGCCCGACTGAGATTTGGTGCTTCCCCAGGATCAGGGTGGTGCCGTATCCTAGCTAGAACGAACCAGAGGGCATGTGCGGATGGTGGCACTGCCGGAAGCCCGGACGGGAACGGCGGAGTCACCGGAAAACATGACTCTTCGGGACGGTCGTCCCTGTTCTTGACGTGTCGTGGGTTGCCACCGCCTTCCGTACCTCTGCCGGCCGAAGCACCCTTCACGGCAGCCGAATCAGGCACCGTGCTCTCCGGGTATTCCCACAGAGAGCATGGTCGACCCCGAAAGCCCAAATGTCAAGAACCACAGCCTCTTAAAAGAGCGTGTATGGGGACAACGAGCTCTCCTGCGCGCCGAGCAAGCACCGCCCGAGGAGGTCAGATCCGCCCTTACTAATGGCAGGACCATTCTTTAACCTCCCTCGCAAAAGAAGGGGAATAGGCCACGAACGACTACCATGCCTTTAGTCCCTTACAACCTTTGGCGTGGTGTCGTTTGCATCACCCCTCACTAAAACTGAAGCCACGGACGGCCCGGTGACGAGCACACTGGAGTCGCCACCACCAGTGCTACCATCACGCTGCCCGCGCATGCACCTGAAGCTTGTGGGAGAATGAGGAGAGAATCTCACTCGCCGAGCATCAGTGCAAGTGTTTGACATCGCCAACCACAAGCTACCGCCTGGGGCCTCGCCCCGGGCTCTCCCCTTCAACATAACCAGAAGAGCAGGAAGTGGAGGAAGAAAGGGGTATGGATGGGTGCCTCCGCTCATCCCCCCTCCTCCATTTATAGGCGAGCAGGGGATGGGGGCTGATTCCCCAGCGGGTAATCGCCGCCCTCCTCCACCAATCTGAGAAGACCAGGCCCCTGCTTTGATGCTCTTCCGTAGCACACGCCTCCGTTACCTACCCCACTCAATGCATGCGGCATACGTGGCTAAGGATAGGGGCATGGTGGGAAGGGTGAATTGGCAGTTACTCACCTGTGCATTAAAATCATTCACTGGCCATTACTAGAGTGGCGCCACCATGATTGGTGCCACGTGACGTGTGGAAGAAACGGAAACCGGCCCGAGCTTAAGTTAATGAAGAAGCAAAGAAGATCTCAAAGGAGGCAAGCTGCTCCTACACCTTTGCCCGTGCACTAGTTAGAGCCTACCCCAATGACGCCCAGCGGCATGACCGGGCCAGGCTCAGGGGCTCCTGTCGGTGCAACAAACCCTGGGTCTGTTGCCCCAGATTGTGCACAGGCCCAAGGACATGGTTACAACACGAGGGTCAGATCAAGACACGAAGGGATGAACTCTTTGAGGAATCAGAGTGCTAGTCAAGTAGATCAATACAACCTAGACTAGCCGAAGAGGCAGCATATCACCAGAAGAAGGGCCTTCCTTGCCGGGCACACGATCCTGGCGGGGTTGGATCACCCCGGAAGGCAAGCCTCCAAGATCGCCCCAGCAGGCCTGCCAGGCCTCACGGAGGCAAACCACCACCTCACAGCGACGCCCTCGTCGATCAGTGCGGTGTCAAGATCCTAAGTGGCTCAGTGGCAGCCCCCTGCCACATCCTAAAGCAAGAACCTCCAGGTGATACCCGTCACGAGATGTCTCAAGCAAGCAAGCGCGAAGCTGGTAAAACAGCCCGGCGAGGCCTACCGAGCAAGCAGTGATGTGACACTAAGTGGCGTATTTAATGTGCTTTGTCAGCCTGCAGAGTTGGGTATGATACCACTGTTCACTATCTAATTACTATGGAAAGACTGATTTGCCACTGTGATGACCCCATAATCTATAAAAGGAGGCCCATGGTAACCGTAGAAAGGATTCGGTCGATCCGAACCCTCACACACTCATACGCGCGTAGTCACTCTCGCCCCGAGGCAACCCTACTGGGCAAGAGTGTCGTGCTTTTTTCCACCTACCACCATCAATCCACCAAAGTAGGAGTAGGGTTTTATGCCTCGCGGCGGCTCAAACCTGGGTAAAAACTGCCCGTGTGATCTCTGTCGTGCTGCGCTACGCTTGTCAAGTCTTTGTGCAACGTGCCCATCCCCCGCCGAACCGAAAGGGGATCATGGTCCCATAGGTGGCTGTGGTTTCCCACGACATTAAGCCGGCCGTAAGCTCTTCTTGGCCACTGTTTCAAGTGTTCCGCTTGGACTCGTGTTGCTATTTCTTCAAAAGAAAGTTGGGATCTAAGTGAGCAAGAGGATGGGAAAACCTTACTTTCATGACGACCCGCCATGTTTTCTCTATTGGCAAGGTTTCTAAGTCGGGGGAGATAGGGATTACCTCAACAACGCCAGCTTGGCTTGTCTCCGCTTCCTCCTGGCGTGAATCAACATCAATAAGCTGCATAAAAAGTATAGCAACTGAATCAAGTTCTACCTCTGACTCGTCCAGTTCAAACTGCTCTTGCACCGTGGGCTTCTTAGGACGACCCGGGCCACGACCAGCTGTTTTAACCCTTTTTACTGGTGCAGTGGTGGTTTGTATCTTCTTTTTCGAAAAGGTAGAGTCGGCCTAGTTGTACATGAATGATAAGGTTAAAGCCAGATAGATTGAGAAGCAAGCAATGTTTGTTCAAGATACTTCCAGCCGGCGGCGGATTAAGAGTGCAATAAGGAGCTAGACCCGTCTTGCTATGGTTGGCCAGTGACTCTCCAAGGAGCGACTTGACAGTATCATTAATCTCTTTCTTAGTCAATTGAGTGGGGTAGCAGCGCAGTTGATCTTTGGTATCTCCAGTATATTCACACATTAAACTGGGGCGGCGGCTTAAAGGCAAAATTCTCCGTGAAACCCAGCAGCAGACCAGATCAACTCCAGTTAAGAGGTTGGAAATAAAGGCTCGAATCTTTGAAAGGGTGGAAGCATAAAAACCACATTCCGTGGCAGTCATTCGGCCGGGCAGTGGGCCGCTGGTTGAGAGCCGGTATGGGCGATAACCTGGTAGGGTTTTTCTCCTTTCGGAAAGGTGTCTTTGCAATAGAATCAAGTGAAATTCCAGTACTTAGGATGATTTGGTTGGGCGGCTGATGGGAAAGTCACATCCCTCCGCCTTTGAATTGAAACGCCTCCGAGTTCAAGACTAAGCCCGTCGGTCATCTCAGTTTGGCGGTTGATATAATAATAGTCTCTGAACAGATCTATAGAAGGCTCTTCACCAAGGTATGCTTCGCAGAACACTTGGAAATTGCATATGTAGGAGATAGAATTGGGACCCATATCTTGTGGATGAAGGTTGTAAAAGCGCAAAACATCCCCGAAGAATCTTGAGATGGGAAGGGAAAAGTCATGGATCAGATGATCCATAAAAACTATGACCTCACCCTATTGAGGTTCAGGAGGGCATTTGGAACCTGGGACCCGCCAATGGATGACTTCCTTGGCGGCTAAAACGCCCATAGACACATAATCATTGAGGATATTTTCGGTGACTTTGGAGGGATCCAATCGCAAGTTGTGGGTGCCTTGGTCATGATGAGCCGGAAGTAATGAAGTTGAGGTCAGGAAATAAATGCGATGAATCAAATATTATAGTATAGAGCCGCATGCAAAGGTATAAGGACGTTATAAAGTGGAAAGATATTATGAGCCGCCTTAGTTCAATGGTTACAATGAGTTACAAATTGGCTAAAGTATTGCAGTCTCAATGATGGACAGTTTAAGCCGACCAGAGGCAGGCGGGTCACAAGAGTATTATGTAAACCGCCCGTACAAAGTATGGCGGGTCAATAGTTTATGAGTCTGGAGTTGCTAAAATTCTACTAAGTGTTGAACAAACAGGTTTCGCTGAAGATGGCTATATTTATGGATCTACGATAGTTTTAAAAAGGAAAGCTATTTCTAACTTAAGGTGCGGCAGTAGAAACTAGCAAGTTGAGCATCATCTTAGCTGGAGATGGGATTTATACAGGGTGCGAGTGAAAGGATAAAAACTATGACAACGTTACTTTTGCTGAGTTCTTTGACTGGATTCGGAGTTATAAGATAGCATATGGAAGAATTGTGTTGAAACTACGAAGAACTCCGACGAACCCTATGAAAGATATCGATCTAATGTGAATCTAGGTCCGGGCAAGAGCTTTACCTGGATGCTTGGCCAAAGAGCGAGGATGCGCCGCTAGTATCTGGTCCAGTCAGGTTGATGCAACTGCCGGTGTTGAAGTTGCTGCTGAAGGACGGCGGCGGCAGGGCTCTGGTCGCGGTGGAGCACGAGGAAGACAAAGAAGCAAAGGGGGACGGGGGTAAAAGGTGACAGGACATGCCCCCGTCCCTAATTATGAGGAAAAAATGAAATAGTAAATGGTTGGTGCAAAAATCGAGGAGGCATCATGATTATCTTAACAGCGGAGGCGCCTCGATTCTCGGGATGGTAGATTAATGCAAAGATCTGTTATGACATCATGGAATTTTTCTGAAATTAATGGTGTGAAGTCACCTTTCATCATGGCGGGTTATGCAAAATTAATCAGGTTAGATATTGACAAGGTTTAAGAGATTCGCCAATCGAAGGATGGAGATTGACATGAACAAGTTCAAATCAATTTGGGGCCTAATGTTGGGGATATAACCCCATAGTGTGACCCGCCCAGGAGGGGCCGGGTTACACTGTTGGCGACTTATAAATGAAGGACCAGTAAGGCCTAAGAAGACAGGATGAGAATACTGAAGGCGGCTTACAAGTAGGCCTGTTGAAGGCCCACGACCCGGAGGTGATGCAAGACCTAAAGGTGTGAGTCGCCTGATGGTAGCTTGCCTAGCAAGGCAAGGCGACTTAGAGACAGAGTCGGTTATGTTGTGTGACCCGACCTGTACTCCTGTAAGCCGTCGGGCCTCGACCTGTGTATATAAAGGCGAGACCCGGCAGCGGGTTAGGGACAGAAAATGATTGATCGAGAGCTAGGTTAAGCGATTCCACTCCCTTGTAATCGGTACTATAGCAATACAACACAAAGGAAGAGTAGGATTTTACCTCGTAGGTGAGGGGCCAAACCTAGGTAAACTCGTGTCTCTCGTCCCGCTCAACCCCTTCAAGCTAATCACCATGACCATGTCCTCACACCTAAGTCCTTTCACAAGGGCATCTGCCGTGACAAAACAATGACACCCCACCTTTGCTACAGTACGTTGCTCCGATGAAGCAACCCATCATTTCACTCTTTGTTGAATCCGCCCGTACTCTAATTTTCCCAGAGTAAGTTGCTCGGACGAAGCAACTATCACTTCACCTTTCCCACAGTAAGCACCTCATTTTTTATTCTAGAAACCACCACACACGAATATTGGACGGTAGCAGCACAACATCAAGTGTAGTACTAGTATTGGTTTATGAGACTCAGTTCAAAAATTGTAACCAACCAATCAACTGCTAGATGGTGAGCATTTACTAGTAGTATCTCACGTAGTATTATCGCAACGCATGCATGCATCAGGAGTACAATGACCAAGACGTTTACATGCATTGGTTATTTTTGCCTTAAGCATTGCAAGCAACAATTTAATGCGCTTTGAAATCTAAACATGTGAACGTGACTAATAAAACTGAGATTGAAAAAATGCTAGTCCCTCCGCTTGGTTAATAGCCAGCTGCTCGCTATAACATGTACTCCTTCCATCCATATATATACATGGCCTAATTTGTTCTTCGAGATTGTCTTTGATTATTAATAAGCTTAATAGTGTATGAGATGTATCATGTGAAAATTATATAATTGAAAGTTCCTTTAAGATACGATTTTGACAGTATGCTTTGTGTAAGTTGCATGTTACACATTATTGTTCTAGCACGTGGTCAAAATCACCCGAAAAAAGGAGTGCATGCACGAAGAGAAGAGGTGCACGCACCGACGCATGTACTCTTTGCCTCTTTCCCTAACACTCACACATGGGTACAAGGTGAGCTCATTTCTATAGAAAGTCACTAGATAATTTGACGACTGTAGTAGTTGTTCATTTAATGGAGGTTCGGGAACCACTCATGAACGAATTGAAGTTCGACCATGACGCGGCATGTTATTTACAAATTAAGTTATTATCTTCGATGACACATAAGCAAAATTATTTTCGTCAATGGAACGTGAATCGTGCATGCACTCTTCCTCGCCCCACATGCATGTATGGTAGCCATGTACATGGTCGGCCTTTTTTGGTGTCTCATCAACTTGCAGAACAAGGAGAAGCTTGCTTAGTATGCCCTCTCCCTCGCCCACACGTGCGCGGTGGCTCGTAGGACGAGGAGAAGCTTTTGCTTACAATAGTAGGCTTATACACGCGTGGACGTGCAACGGTTCATTCGGTGTCATAATGCCAGAAGTGTACGAAGGTACTGCAGTACTATGATCATTGTTTGACTTCTGGAAGAGGCGAAGAGCCAAGCGCAAGGTCACCTAGTCAGTAGTATAGCCAGCTGCTAGCTCTATTCTTGTGGCACATCATTTGGAGCAAGTACTCCCTCCGTTTCGTTTCTTTGATTCATAGTACTAGGATTCTTAAAACTCAGAAATAGGAAAAATAAAGGATTTTAGTGGCATGTCCACTTGAATCCCATAGGATTAGCAATGAGTGTTTGATCCCACGGGAAAAACAAAGGTAGTGAAAAAGAAAAGGTTGGAGTGGATGCTAGATTTCCAATGAAATGTAGTACTACACGAGATTCCATAGTAAAAAAATCCTATAGGATTCAATCCTACTTCATCTGTTCGGATTTATTGGGCCCGTGGGAGGAGGGAGCGCATTCGCTCTTATTAGGCCCATCCGTTGATCCGGCTGCCAAAAGAAAATTAAACACCCTTTCTTTCTCGGCCTCCCCGGCTATAGTTCGTCTTCTAGAGCGCAATCAATTACCAGCCGGATGCACGCACAGCCTGCTGTACAATGAGTGTACTCCTCCTAGTCTCCCAGCCAGCCAGTGCAGGCTCTTCTAATCATCTTCTGTTGGGCAGGCATGTGACATGCAGGGGCGAGCTTGCACCTGGTTCCAAAGTAACAGGGAAAGTAATACTGAGCCCGGGCTGCATGCAGGTAGATCACGCATGGAAACATGTGTTTTGGCCAGGAGGCCTCATAAACCTAGACGGAGGGAGTATGAATCAAATGACCAAAGGTCCACGGTCAAGGCGGCACAGGGCGGAAGCAACCTCTCATTCCGTCCACCATTGAAGCAGCACACTCGCCGAGGGCGCCGCCTACTGCACGCCTAGCTGAACAAGCCTCCTTGTCGCATTCAGACGCCTTACATTAAACCCGCATGGAATCTGAGAAACCTACTCCAGCCACATGTTCAGAAGCGGGACACCAGCCAAGCACCTCATTCCTCCACTATATTCTCCACTCTTGTGATGGGTATCCGACGAGCAGGAAGAGTAGTTCGCAAGCATAAAAGCCGGCTGGGTAGCCCGCCGAGCCCGGCGGTTACGACCGAGGTAGGTCACTGCTCCACCTCCCTCGCCTAGCCCGATGGAGCCAGTTGCCTCCCTAAGCCAGCGCATGGTTCCGCAACTGGCCGCTCCAATCTAGCTCGAGGAGGAGTGGCAAGTAGCTCCACACCGGCACGGCAAGGAGCACACGACCGTGGCATCCGCCGTCGACTCGCGCGTAGCCGTGCCATGTAGGCAGAGAAAGAAGCCAGATGCACGGATGTCGACGAGGTTACATCCATCATCTACGTGCCCGCTGCCATCATCGTGGAGAAGTAGAACATGATAGTCCGCCGCCGCTTCTATCCCATGAAGGCCACCACCGAGGCGACCCTGGCGTATATAGCCCATGTCTTGCATGATTCTTATTCAGTGCAGACCATCATCGACCCCACATGGGCTACACAGAAGCGGAGGTACCCCTTCCCCTCCGGCTGAAGCATCAGTCGGGGGTTCCACTCTGATGAGCCGTAGGCAAGCGAACCACCCTTTGCGCTGAAGAATATACCTCTAGGGCTGCCAGCAGTCTGGTGATCAAGCAACTGGACATGGGGAAGACAAAGAGATTGGCTGGTGACTATTTAGATTAGGTATATTAATTTTACCTTTAGCTCCGGACTAGCACCGCTTATGTGATGTAAATGTAATGAAATCCATCATGTTCATATGAAATCCGGTCGTGTTTGCACGAATTTGTTTACGTACAATCTGAGTGGATTGCTCCAGTGGTCATCACACGTGAGCCAATGTATTCGCACCCTTCCACGCACCTGTCCTCCGTCTAGCACACTGACAAGTGGGCCCCATGCTCATGTATGCCAACGTGGTAGTCAATTATTTTCTCACAGTCAGCTATCACACCCTTCCCCTGCCATGTCAATGACACTTGAAACAAGTCTAGACTTGTTTGGTTCAACTGCCTCCCAAGGGGTTTGGAGCGGAATTGGCTCGCGTGAGGTGATTCTATAGGTGGGCAGGCGGCAAAAAACAGGGGGAAACGCGGGAAGCAGCTAGACAAGGGAGGGAAGCTTCTACATTCATGGGGGGCGTGGCATTAGCCATTGGGCGACAGGCAGTCATCCGGGTACGACATAAAGGATGTGAAGAGGCATCCTATATCAGCAAGGACCAGCTTTTGTACCGATTGCTCATCTAAGAGATCTTCCAAGTTAACTGTGCTCAAGCTGGAGCAGCCATCAGATGGGTGACCGGATGGGAATGGGAAGTTGTCTTGATGTTAGATTAACTGATGGGACGAATCATATTGGACATTTAATTAGCTTAAATGTACATTATGATCCATCCTATTAGTTAAATTAACCTCGAGGTCATTGTTTTCCAAATATTTAGATTCTTTGTTTTTTAACACATGATAAAGAAAGTCTACCGCGTTACTTTTTGACAATTTTGGTTTTTTGAACACATGTTGATTGGCTTGAAGAAGAAGGTCTGTCTCGTTACTTTACAACATGTTTACAAAAAAATGTGATATGACTTTGGTCAACTTATAAGTCATGTCTGCCAAATTAACCTATATGTACTTGTTCTCAAATTAACCTCTAGGCCTTGCACGAGTGCTGCAATGTGTCAGCGTCAATTGCAAGATGAGCCAGCAAGCTAGCTATGGAGTTGCCAACATGGTCAAAGTCACACAACATTGAGTAGAAAGAAGCATGCCCATGAAACAAATGCGTGCATAGGGATGCTGATACGTCCCAAACGTATCTATAATTTCTGCTTGCTCCATGCATGTTTTGGGTGATATTGCTATGCTTTTGATACACTTTCATACACTTTTGATCATATTTGGACTAACCTATTAACTCAGTGCACCCCAGTGCTAGTTTCTGTTTTCTGTTGTTTTTGTATTTCAGGTTTTCCCATTACTTAAATTGCCAGAAAAATTCCGGGAAAAATATATAAAAAATCAGCGCTCCAGAAGCTTCCATGTGCCAGAAGTGGGGCCAGAGGGGGGCCAGAGGGGCCCCAGGCGCCCTGATGGCGCGGCCCCACCCCTGGCCGCGCCGGGGGGCCGCCTGGGGGGCTCCCACCTCCTCTGGTGCCCTACTTGGCCTCCTATTTATTCTCCCGTCGCGGAAACCCTGATTCCAGAACCCTTTTCTCCAGAAGCAATTCCGATCTCCGCCGCCATCGCCACCAAGTTTCGGGGACCAGAATTCTTGTGCCGGCATCCTGCCGGGACGGGGAAGTGCCCCCGGATTCATCTCCATCGACGTTGCTTCCTCCCTCCATGATGCGGGAGTAGTTCCTCCTTGGGGCTGAGGTTTCTACCAGTAGCTATGTGGTCAATTCTCTCTCCCATGATATGATCTTCGTTGTGATCATAGGCTATGTTAATCTAGGGTGATCCCATGATATTTCCCCTTCCTCTATGTATTGGATTGATGTACTCACTTGTCTTTATCTAGTATAATCCCCGAGACCAAGGTGACAGCGGTCTATTGGACATGGATTAGAAGAATATTTTCATGAGTGATTTCCTCTTCTGTGTGTTGATTGAAGATTGAGAGTTTCTTGGTGCTTGTCTTTGACTATCCTTGAGATATGTTGTGGTGATTGTGGTACTCTCTTTGGATGGCCGCGGTGACATTAGGAAATCCATAGAGAGAGAACTACGAACTTTGAGGTGTGCTTTTGTAGCCCTACATAATTCTCGTCCTCTCTTGACCACAAAGGAATGACCTCCGAGTGCGTCTCCATTGCATGTTTTATGGGAAATATCATGTGATTAGACTATGTTAATGTTGTTGGGAGTTGCCACTAGTGAAAGTATGAAGCCTAGGCCTTGTTTCCACCATTGCAATACCATTTGTGCTCACTTTTACCACTTGTTTGCTTGCTGCACTTTTTATTACAGGTTTATATTACTTTGCTTTGTCACTCCTATCATCCATATTTTACCATCTCTTTGCCGAACTAGTGCACCTATACAACTCCTAGTTGTATTAGGTGTGTTGGGGACACAAGAGATTTCTTGTATCTTAGTTGCAGGGTTGCTTGAGAGAGACCATCTTCAACCTCTACTTCCCTGAGTTCGATAAACCTTAGGTCATCCACTTGAGGGAAATTGCTACTGTCCTACAAACCTCTGCGCTTGGAGGCCCAACATAGTCTACAAGAATAGAAGCGTGTGTAGACATCAAGCTATTTCTGGCGCCGTTGCCAGGGATGTAAGTGTTTGAAGGTATATCTTTAGATCTTGCAATTAAATCTTTTCGTTTCTTGTTTTTAGTTTCACTAGTTATGTTTATGGAAAACCACACTCTTAGTTCGCTGCTTGGGGAAGGCCGCTTTACCACACCCGTGGTAGAGAAGTTTCCTCCACCTACTGAATGTATCCCGTTCCAAATACCACTTGGGATAATTGAAATAATTAGGAATGATTGTTATGATGGGACAGTCAATCCTAGTATTCATTTGTTGAAACTTACAGAACTTTGTGAGTTGTTTAAGATTTCAGGTTTGACAAGAGATGGAGTCATGAGGGAATTATTTGCCTTGTCACTGAAAGGAAAAGCATTGGAATGGTATAGGCTACTAGATGACTCTCACCTGCTGGATTGGGAAGAGATCCAGTCTCTCTTTTACTCCAAGTTTTATCCTCTTCATGAAGTCCATGAGAATAGGAATTATGTTTATAATTTCTATCCTCATGACGGAGAGAGCATATCTCAAGCTTGGGGGAGACTGAAAACATTAATGCTAAAATGTCCTAACCATGGGCTCCCCAAAGATATGATTATTACTAATTTCTATGCGAGGCTCTCTCGACAGGATAAATATTTGCTCGATGCTTCCTCTATGGGTTCTTTCACAAACGAAAAGATTGATGCTAAATGGGAACTCCTTGAAAGAATTCAACGCAACACTGAAGATTGGGAGATCGACAAAGGTAAAGAGTCAGGTATAATTTATGAGTATGATTGCATTAAGTCCTTTGTTGACACTACAAGTTTTAATAAGTTTAGTGCTAAGTTTGGCCTTGATTCTCAACTCCTTGTCGATTTCCTCAAATATTTGCCTCACATCTTAATATGCCTAAGGAGGATTGGATCAAGCATCATGAACCTTTTAAAGAGGTTTGCAAAGAAAATGAAATTGTTCATGATGATTGCAACATGCATGATCCAATTCCTAGAAATGAAGTTTTATATAAGCATGTTAATTTTTGTGGAGTGGATAGACCTTGTGAAAGGCCTATGATTGAAGAAGAGAAGTATTGTAAGCAACATAAGCATGAAAGAACAATCACTTGGGTCAAATATTTAAATGAAATTGCTAGAGAATTGTGTGGCCTTTATCCTTTTACTTGTGAACTTTGCTGTATAGAGGGTCCCTTTAATTTTCAATGCATGCACTTTCAAAACATAACTGTTAACCAGTTGTGTGATAACATGATCACCCCTGATCTTTATGATGAACTTATGTTATTTTTGATGTGTGAAGAGTTATCACAAAAGACTTCTTGGCTAGATGTTAATGCCATAGGAATAAAAAACACTTTGCAAAATTGCCATCTCTATTGTGTTGTTAATTGCCATAAAAATGATTACATAAGTAAGATTAGAAAGGAGGGAACTTTACCAAAGTATAAAAATGTCTCTTATATTTCTGCTAATAAAAAGGAGAGTTTCTCCCAAGTTTCCCCTATTGTTTCTAATGATAAACCAGGATATGTGGAGAAGCTTCATCTCCAACCACTCCCTCCTAAGGTGAAGAAGAAGAAAAATAAGAGGAGGAGGAAGAGGAGCAAGAAGGAAGAAGAATGGGTATCAACCTGGCCTGAGCATATTCCTCCCATCAACTTTTATCCTAACGGTTGTAAGTTTAAAGAAGAAGGTGAAGTTTATTGCCTTAATTATCATCTTGATGATACGTCCGTAGGTACTATTGTAGATGATTTTGATTATGATATGCATGTTACTTATTGTGATTGGGAAAATGATGATAATGCTACTTATGATCTTGAAAATCTTTTTGGTACCAACTCTCAAAGTGATGATATGGAAAGCTCTAAGCTTGGGGATGATAGGATTGCAAATCCTTTACCCACTAGTGATGTGATAATTGATAATTCTTTTGCTAGTAAGAATAAAGACAACATGTTTACAAATATAGTTGCTAGCAATGATAATGCTCTTCTCTACTATGATGATGTTATAACTCCAATCTATAGTGATTATAAAGGTACCTATGACATAAGGAGAAATTATCCTTATGAAACTTGTCATAATCATGGAGGGAATTACTCCCTTGTTGAACACCATCTTCCTAATACAAAATTAATCTATAGTGTTCAAGTTGTTTATGATAGTCCTACTCCCACTATTACCAATGAGAAAGATTATGCTTATGTGGAGAGTAAGAGTACCTTTTTGCATGTGGATCATGGTAACAATGCTTTATGTGATGCTTATATTGTTGAGTTTATTCGTGATCCCACTGAAAATTATTATGAGAAGGGAACATATGCTTATAGATATTTCAATAATATCAAGTTCCCTCTCTTTATGTTGAAGGTTTTGAAGCTGCACTTGTTTTGTCTTCCTATGCTTATTGCTTTGTGCTTCAATGAATTATTCTATTGCAATATTCCTATGCATAGGAAGCATGTTAGGCTTAAATGTGTTTGGTATTTGCTTCTTGATGCTCTCTTTTGTTCTTCAACTCTTATTCCTACGAGAGCAACATTAAAGTCTTAAGCCTATCTTTATGGCTATAAAGAAAGAGCTCTAGGGAGACAACCCTTGTTATCTTTGCATTCAGTTTGTTCTTTCAGTTTTTAGTGGTCTTGATGTTTGTTACTACTGTAGCAACATCATTGTATCTTTATTTTTCAGCTTTGTGCCAATTTTAGCCTCTGATTGCAAGAAAGTTTAAAAGTTGTGACATGCTGTCCAGAAAACAGATTCTGTCCTTGGAAAGAAAAATTCGAATAAAATCACCAGATCATCTTTTTGATCTGAATTTTTTTGACAGCATGCTCTATACAATTGGCTTTCGAGCGTCCGTTCTGAGTTTTTTTATTTGAGTTGCAGAAGTACACCAAAAAAATTATTTACTACCTGCTGGTCTGTTTTTCACAGATTCTGCCCTGTTTTGCCTTTTCTTCGTTTTGCAGACCTTAAGCTTGCTTTTTCTTTGCAAAAACTTTTTGGCGATCTTGAGAAATAGTAGACCTTCAAGAATATCTTTGTTTCCAGTAGAGAAAAATTATTTTATTGTGGGTACTAACCTCTCTAATCAGATTATGATGAATTATGTATGAAGGGAGTTTTCAAGTGTGCGAGGGAAGATGATAAAAGAAGATTCAGGAGTGTCAAACGCTCAAGCTTGGGGATGCCCCCATGCACCCCCAAGAAATATCCAAGGATACTCAAGCATCTAAGCTTGGGGATGCCCCCGTGCATCCCCTTCTCCATCAACAATTATCAGTTCGTCCTTCGTTCCGCTATATTTTTATCACTTCATGCGTTATGTGCTATGCTTGGAGCGTCTTGCTTTCTTTTTAGTTTATTTAGTTTTACTTGCTGTTCTTAACAAGTTGGATCCTAGCCTTCATTGTTTGGGAGAGAAACACGCTCCACTCCACTGTAGAACACAACATAGGCTTGCATGCGTATCTTCTTGTGTGTGTTCTTTATCTTTTCATAGCTGCTGTCATGCTTAGCTCTTAGTTTTCATGCTTATCTTTTTAGGAGCTTTTGTTTAGGTTGTTGCTTCTGGGACTCTCTTGAGTTATCATGCTTATCTTGTTAAGAGAGTTGGCTTCTGTGGCACTGGTTGATATGTCTATGATAAAAATGCTATGTGCATAATGGTGCTTAGTAGTTCATGTTTTCTTATGGTTAGTCTCAAATAGCTGGGGGTTCTTAATGTGTTATTGAAGTACCAACATGATTTGTTTGCCTATGATGTGGTATGGTTTAGTGATATCGTCCTCCAAGAATTTATTTTGATTGACTTGGCATATGCTCACGCATATTTAAGACTGTAAAGAAAGTCTATCAAGCCTTGATGATCTTTAATTTCTGAGTAGTGATATAACTTCCATGCCCGATTCAATGTTGCTTTGTCGCTCTGCATGATTATGGCCGTCATTGCTCTCTTAGTTGGTCGCTCCCAGTCTTTTGCTAGCCTTCACCTGTACTAAGCGGACTGACTGCTTGTGCATCCAAAATCCTTGAAACCAGTTATGCCATATGAGTCCACCATACCTTCCTATATATGGTATTTACTTGCCATTCCTAACGAAGACTTTCTTGTACCATCTCAAAATTATTCAAAAGCATTTCTCTTTTGTGCCTCTGCTTTAGCTCATGAGGAAGTAGTAGGTAATTCATGATCTTCTTATGTTGGACAAATTTTACCCCGGGATTGCATGTCTAATCTGCAAACCCCTAATACGAGGAGGGACTGGCATGAGTGCGCCCAGCTCACAAAAGATAATAGCAACAAACAAACCCTCCTTCACGCTTTGTTCATGAGAAATCAGAAAACTCTGGCAGTGATAAACAAAGGAGATTAAGGGGATGTGATCGTCCCCGCGTGGGAGCCGTTCCTCGAAACTTGTCCAGCATAAGAAGTAATTGGGTTATCTACTAGCATTCGTTGACGAATTATGCACCTCCCAAAAGCTTTTTATCTCTGTTTTTTAAACCACGAGCTCTGGTACTTGTTTAGTCTTTGCTTCCAGCCACGGATTTTCAACCTTGCCATCAAAATCCATGGTTCGAGTGTCTCCACCTTCTTTCTTCAAAGCACCAACTATTGAGAGCATGATTGTCATTCTGAGTGTAATGTGCATTGTCCCAAAGTACCATTGTCTTCTGCATGATTGTGATATCGCTTATTCTGAAATCATTGTATCTAGTCGTCACTTAAACTTCGGAGGTGCTCCTGCATTTATGTTTTGCTTCACTAAAGGGGGCAAGCGAGGTATCACTTTGTCATGTTTGCACACCATGCTCACTACAAATCTATTGGGTGTTTCAGTATCATATTGTAAACTTTCAGTTCTTTGTGATATTCTCATGAGGCAACTTAATTAATAAAGATTCATTATCTCAATAAGCATTTGTCATGTGATTGTGAAAGACTCTTTGGTAGCATGTCACCACAGAAATTGTGCTTGTTATCATTTACCTACTCGAGGACGAGCAGGAATTAAGCTTGGGGATGTTGATACGTCCCAAACGTATCTATAATTTCTGCATGCTCCATGCATGTTTTGGATGATATTGCTATGCTTTTGATACACTTTCATACACTTTTGATCATATTTGGACTAACCTATTAACTCAGTGCACCCCAGTGCCATGTAACATCCCAAATTTTCAATTTGGAATGTTTTACAATTATTAGCTAAGCATCTATGCATTTTTTTTATTTCAGTGTCATTTGGAAATTTCAGAGGCATTTGCATTTTATCTGACCTTGAATTCTACTTGGCAATTGAAATTTATTTCAAAAATCCCTGACGAGATACTTGTTCAAAAGTATGAGAGGAGCTAACATGACACTCCAAAAAGTCAGAAGAAAACAATGCCGAAAGTTTTGAATTCAAATTTGAGTTTCATTTGGATTTTTAGAAAAAAAATGTTTTTTATAAAGTTTTTATTTAGCCTCTGAAAAATAGTTCATCTTGTAGGATTTATTTTTCTGAATTTTTGATATATATATGTCCTATATTAAAATATTTTTATTTTCTATCTATATATTTTTTTTTCTCTTTGTCAAAAAAAAACGCAGCCCAGCAGGCCCATGCCCAGCGCTATCTTCTTCTTCCTCCTCGTACATGTACAGAGGAACACGAACGGAGAAACTTCCATGGCGCCTCCACCTCTCTCTCCCCTCAACTCCCTTCCCCCGCACCCACTAACCCCGGAATCGGTTCCCCTCGCCTTCCTCTACCCCTTCCCCTTCCTAGTGCGCCTTGGAGTCGCCTGTAATGGCCATTACGAGGCAGAGAAACAGCCACCATTAAATACCATAGTCTTCTCGGATTCTGACCTCCCCAAGCCCTATATAAAGCTTCCCCGCGAGCCCCTCTCACCCCTCGTCCGAAGCCCTCTCCTTCTAGAGCTTTTCCCCCTCCCTAACCTCGCCAATTGCTCGCCGGAGTTCGTGAATTCCGGCGACCTCTCATCGTGTGTACATGAAGCTATCTTCAACCACAACTTGATCAAGTGGTTCATCACATCGTCCTCTACACCGCCCCGCACGCGTCCTTCGCCGAAACACATCGGAGCCACCTTCTTCCTCGTCTCCGGCGACAAGTCCGGTGAACACCATGTCCGATTTTTTTCTCTTTTATCAGTATATTTTCCAATTGAGATTCTTTACGGAATCTTGTTTCTAGTATATCTTTTAGTCTATAGATCCGATTTAGTTGATTCTTTTCCTACGGTTTCATAAAAATATCCTCTATCCAGAGAACCAAACGAAATATATTTTTGAAAATTTTAAAATTTGAATTCAAACAGATCTGAATTCAAACTTCGTTAGGCCATAACTTGAGTTTCGTAACACCGTTTTGGGTGATTCTTTTTGCAAATCAAAGCTTGTGACATGTACCTTCTGTTAAAACCAAAACCATTTATTTTTGTTGCTGTGAAAATTATATTCTGTACAGAAACTTTATTTTGGTGTTTTTGGAGTTTTCGAAGTCTTTTATTTGTTTTCTTTTTTGGATCTTTGCTTGTATGCTTATGTATGTTATTGCTTGCTTACGCTAGATCATCCGGAGTGCGAAGCTTGCTAGTACGAATTTTTAGAGTTCAACGAACGTCAGCAAGGCAAGTTCACACTTTGATCATAGTTTTCAATACCCAGTTTTTACTATGCATTAGTTTCACCCTCAAAGATTGCATGAGTAGGATTGGGAACATGTGGTTATGCTTTGTAGTTTGTGTGGTAGGAACCTATGACCTTTAATCACCCCGGGAATATTCGTTATATCATATATTGCTTAGCCATGCTCGTAGACGGGGATTGGTATGTGTGATACATGCAAGTTGCGAGAGATAATAATTTTGGGACAACATAAGGTGGCAACTTTAATACACATCTGGGTGGATTGTTCGGGGCACCTGGAGAAACCAGTTCTTGCCCAAGGGGAATCCCGGAGTACCCGTGTGATTACCCTAGGTCCGCCACCCGGCTCAAAGGGATCATAAGATATTTCATGCCTAGAAACTTTCGTGTGCAGCCATAAGCCATTATGGGCTCTGGCATAGTTGAGTAAGTTGTGTGACCTCTTTCCGTGGTAGACTAGCTGATGTAGGGGAAAGTAGGTGAACCGGTCTACCCAGGGTTTGGAGGAAATACTTCAGAAAGACTATGTCTCGATCTTCCGATCATGGAGGTGGTCGAGTCTTGTGGGAAAAAATGCGCAAACCTCTGCAGAGTGTACAAACTAATCATGATTAGCCGTGTCCCTGGTTATGGACAACTTGAGTATCTAGAAGTGAATTACTGGTTGATCTCATCACTTTATTTAATGAAATCATTGGGTTACTAATAACTTGGGAATTTTGGGATTGAGTTGGAGGAACCTTCTCAATAATGGCATTTTAATTTTGTAGTAAATAAAAAATTTATTCCTTTGTTGTAGGGTAAATTTGGCTTTATGCAAATATTAAACTTAGAGCCTCCACCAGCTAAATTTGCATATAGAGATAGTTTTTTTTCTTTATTATTATTTCTATGGTGTGACATTGCCAGCATATTCCATGTGCTGACCTACACGGCTGCAACGTCTCATGTTGCAGAGTTTTCCGACGAGGATTAAAGGTGCGATAGGTCGTTGTTCTGCACTCAGTTTGCCGTGGAGTTGGATGGACTCATTTACCGATGCTTCCGCAGTTACTTTTATCTAGATGGCCTTTGGCCATATTATTGTAATAAATACTCTTTTGAGGACCTCGATGTAATAAAGTGTGTGATTGAACTCTGTTATAATTCATCGAGTACTGTGTGTGTCAGCATACCGATCCAGGGATGACACTTAAGCACAGAGACTTCGATCCATTTGGGTCGGGTCGCTACAAGATGGTATCAGAGCACACGCTGACTGTAGGACGCGACCACTGGGAAATGGAAAACCATAGGAAGAAAACTCTATTTTACCACTTCCTTATATATCCGTTGGTCTGTACTCTTCTCTATTCATTTCTATCTCTTCTCTACTTCAAATCTATAGTTGTTGAACCCATGACCAAGTTGCTCAGCTGATGAGACCAAGACACATGAAGACATCATTGACGAAGAAGAAGAAGTAGAGCTGACTTTGATTTGAGAAGATTTAGTTCAGACCACCACAACCAAATGTAGTCCAACGAATGACTGTGGTAGTATGAAGAGATCATATCTCTTGTGGATATGACCTTACCTGTAGGTTTTGCTTGTGTGGTGTGATTTGTGTGAATTGCTTGATTTGAAGTTTTATTGCTATCATAAGCATATGGGTAGTGATTTCTCTCATTAGGCCCTTATTCTATTCTAATTTCTCATCCACTCTAAACCTAACAGATGCCTCCGAGACCTGACCCGGAATTTCCGCCGGAACTTACCCAGTTGATCCAGAACCAGAATGCCCTCATGCAGCTACTCATCCAGAACCAGAACCAGAACAACAACAACAACCCACCGCCGCCACCCCCGGTCGACAACCTTACTCGTTTCCTGAGGTTGAACCCACCAGTGTTCTCTAGCAGCACGGAGCCGATCGTCGCAGATGACTGGCTTCGCAAGATTGGAAGGGAGCTAACCACCGCAGGATGTACTGACGCAGAGAAGGTGCGCTTTGCCGCACATCAACTGGATGGACCAGCAGCTTCGTGGTGGGAGAATTACACCACCACATTCCCCATAGCAAATGTGACTTGGGATCAGTTCCAACAGGCGTTTCGTACTGCACATGTTTCAGCCGGAGCTATGAGTCTGAAGAAGCGTGTGTTCCGCAACTTACGCTAGGGTAATCATTCTGTTGGTGATTATGTGGAGGAATTCAGCAAGTTATCCAGGTATGCTCCCGGAGACGTGGCTGATGATGCCGTTAAGCAGGAGAAATTTCTTGAGGGACTAAATGATGATCTGGGACTTCAGTTGACTGTGGCTACCTTTAACAATTATCAAGAGTTGGTTGACAAGGCTCTCATTCTGGAAGGCAAGCAGCAGCAGGTGGAAAACCGCAAGAGGAAGTACGGACAGGGAAAGTACAACTCTGGAGTTCAGCAGAAGCCCCGCTATACCTCGTACTCGGGAAATAATGGATCAGGATCTGGCAAGTATGGTGGACACACTCACCATAACCATGGAGGACATTCACATCATGGAGGGAATGGACACAACCATAGCCATAGGAATGGCAATGGAAACGGAGGAAACAACAATCAGCATCACTCCAACCCCGCTACACCGACAAAGAAGGATCTGAGCCACATTACCTGTTTCAAGTGCGGGAAGACTGGACACTACGCCACCGAATGTCCTGAGGCGAAGAACGGGAATGACAATGGAAGCTCTGGAAAGAAGCCAAATCCTTTTACCAGAGGTCAGGTGAACCATGTCAATGTGGAGGAAGTTTATGACCAGCCTGACGCCGTTGTTGGTAAGTTCTTGATTAATTCATTTACAGCCCTTGTTCTTTTTGACACTGATGCATCGCATTCATTCATATCAAGGGGGTTTGTGGATAAGTTTAAGTTGCTGACCGTAGCCATTAAAACACCAATGTTAGTGAGTTCCCCAGGAGCAGAGAACATGGCTAGTCGGGGATGTTTTCAGTTGCCCATGACCGTAGGGAGACACGTTTTCCCCACAGACCTCATCATCCTAGAATCACAAGGATTGGACGTAATTCTAGGCATGGATTGGCTATCCAAGTATGAAGGGAATATTGATTGTGCCAGTAAGTCGATTCTTCTCACCACCCCAGAGGGGAAACGAATTAAGTATGTGTCGAGGCATACACCAAGGAGGACTCAAGTGAATTCTCTTTCGGGAGTTGTTCAGGAAGAAGTACCAGTTGTGAAGGATTATCCCGATGTTTTTCCGGAGGAACTACCAGGCATGCCACCGGATCGAGACATAGAGTTTTTGATTGAATTGTTACCAGGCACTGGACCAATATCCAAGAGACCGTACCGGATGCCCGCAAATGACCTGGAGGAAATTAAGAACCAGATTAAGGAATTATTGGAGAAAGGTTATATTCGACCGAGTTCATCACCTTGGGGAGCCCTAGTGCTTCTAGTTGAGAAGAAGGATGGATCCTTGAGAATGGTTGTGGATTACCGTGCGTTGAATGAGGTGACGATCAAGAACAAGTACCCTCTGCCGATGATCAATGATTTGTTTGACCAGCTACAAGGAGCAAAAGTTTTCTCAAAAATCGATCTTCGATCTGGATATCACCAGCTGAAGATTCGAGAACAGGATATACCCAAGACAGCCTTTACCACGAGATATGGGCTTTATGAGTATACAGTCATGTCTTTTGGTTTGACTAATGCCCCTGCCTATTTTATGAATATGATGAATAAGGTATTCATGGAGTTCTTGGATAAGTTTGTTGTGGTATTCATTGATGATATATTGATTTACTCGAAGAATGAAGAAGAACACAAGGAACATTTGCGCTTGGTTCTTGAGAAGCTCAGGGAACATCAGTTATATACAAAATTCAGCAAGTGTGAATTCTGGTTGAAGGAAGTTGGATTTCTCGGACATGTTATATTAGGGGAAGGAATAGCAGTGGACCCTTCGAAAGTTGAAGCCGTCT
Source organism: Secale cereale (assembly GCA_902687465.1). Lineage (NCBI taxonomy): Eukaryota > Viridiplantae > Streptophyta > Magnoliopsida > Poales > Poaceae > Secale > Secale cereale. The sequence goes on along the minus strand of LR738714.1, from coordinate 378,516,781 downwards.
CCGAATGGAAGGCACCCACCTCAGTCGGAGAGATTCGCAGTTTCCTTGGACTCGCAGGATATTATCGGAGGTTTATTGAGAATTTCTCCAAGATCGTGAAGCCCATGACAGAGTTATTGAAGAAAGACACCAAATTTAATTGGACCGAGGAATGTGAGGCCAGTTTTCAGGAGTTGAAGAAACGTTTGGTCACAGCCCCAGTACTAATTCTTCCGAATATACGCAAGGATTTTCAGGTATATTGCGATGCTTCTCATCAAGGACTTGGAGGTGTTCTTATGCAAGAAGGAAGAGTTGTTTCATATGCCTCACGTCAACTTCGACCCCATGAGCGGAATTATGCAACACATGATTTGGAGTTATCAGCCGTAGTGCATGCGCTCAAGACCTGGAGGCATTTTCTTATTGGAAATCATTGTGATGTTTACACGGATCACAAGAGTTTGAAATACATCTTCACGCAAAAGGAGTTGAACCTCAGGCAGAGAAGATGGTTGGAGCTCATAAAAGATTATGACATGAAATTGCACTATCACCCAGGAAAGGCCAATGTTGTGGCAGATGCATTGAGCCACAAGAGTTATGTCAACACCCTCACAACAGGAGGATTACCTCAGGAGTTAATTGATGATCTCAGAGATCTCCGATTGGAGATAGTACCACGAGGTTTTGTTACCGCAATGGAAATTCAATCCACCTTGTTGGGAAAGATTCGAGAAGCCCAGAAGTTAGACAAAGGTATTGCAGAAATAAAGGAAAGGATGAACCAAGGAAAGGCAGAAGGATTTCGTGAGGATGAACACGGAACCATATGGTTTGAGCAGCGTATTTACGTTCCCAATGACACAGAGATCGGGAAGTTGATTCTTCAGGAGGCTCATGATTCGCCTTATTCGATACACCCAGGAAACACCAAGATGTATTTGGACTTGAAGGAAAGTTTCTGGTGGACAGGTATGAAAAAGGATATTGCCGAGTATGTCGCAGTATGTGATGTATGTCAAAGGGTTAAGGCAGAGCACCAGAAACCAGCAGGATTACTTCAGCCTTTGCCGATACCGGATTGGAAGTGGGACAAGCTGGGCATGGACTTCATTACAGGATTACCCAGGACCCGATCAGGCTATGATTCTATTTGGGTAGTAGTTGATCGCTTGACCAAGGTAGCTCACTTCATCCCCGTGAAAACCACATATACAAGTGCTAAATTGGCCAAGATATATATGACCAGGATCGTATGTCTACATGGAGTTCCGAGGACCATCGTATCAGATAGAGGAACACAATTTACCTCAAAGTTTTGGCATCAGTTACATGAAACTTTGGGTACCAGGCTAGAGTTCAGTACAGCCTTTCATCCGCAGGCAGATGGGCAGACCGAGAGAGTCAATCAGATTCTGGAGGACATGTTGAGAGCTTGTGCGCAAGATTATGGATCTAGTTGGGATGATAATTTGCCATACGCATAATTCTCATATAACAACAGCTATCAAGCTAGTTTGAAGATGGCCCCTTTCGAAGCTTTGTACGGAAGGAGGTGCAGGACACCATTAATGTGGGATGGAGTTGGAGACCGTAAATTATTTGGTCCCGACCTTATCAAAGATTCGGAGGAGAAAGTCAAGTTGATCCGTGACAGACTTAAGATAGCCCAATCCAGACAGAAGAGTTATGCCGATACTAAACGCAAGGAAGTAACTTATGAAGTCGGAGATAGAGCATATCTTCGTGTGTCTCCACTTCGAGGTGTTAAATGGTTTGGAGTTAAAGGCAAACTAGCACCACGATTTGTGGGGCCATACAGAATTTTGGAACGCATGGGTGAAGTTGCCTACAAGTTGGAATTACCCGAAGCCTTGTCAGGAGTACATGATGTGTTTCACGTTTCCCAGTTGAAGAAGTGCCATGCAGAGATGGCTGATATTCCTTTGAGAGATACAGTGCCACTGGAGGCCATACAGTTGGATAGTGATCTGACCTATGAGGAGAAGCCCGTCAAGATTCTCGAAACAACAAGCAAGGTTACCCGCAGCAAGGTCATCAAGTTTTGCAAGGTTCAGTGGAGTCATCATACTGAGGAAGAAGCCACCTGGGAACGCGAACAAGATCTTCGACATGATCACCCATACCTTTTTGCTAGCCAACCCGAATCTCGAGGGCGAGATTCATCTTAAGGGGGGTAGATTTATAACATCCCAAATTTTCAATTTGGAATGTTTTACAATTATTAGCTAAGCATATATGCATTTTTTTTATTTGAGTGTCATTTGGAAATTTCAGAGGCATTTGAATTTTATCTGACCTTGAATTCTACTTGGCAATTGAAATTTATTTCAAAAGATCCCTGACGAGATACTTGTTCAAAAGTATGAGAGGAGCTAACATGACACTCCAAAAAGTCAGAAGAAAACAATGCCGAAAGTTTTGAATTCAAATTTGAGTTTCATTTGGATTTTTAGAAAAAAAATGTTTTTATAAAGTTTTTATTTAGCCTCTGAAATATAGTTCATCTTGTAGGATTTATTTTTCTGAATTTTTTGATATATATATGTCCTATATTAAAATATTTTTATTTTCTATATATATATATATATTTTTCTCTTTGTCAAAAAAAAAACCCAGCAGGCCCATGCCCAGCGCTATCTTCTTCTTCCTCCTCGTACATGTACAGAGGAACACGAACGGAGAAACTTCCATGGCGCCTCCACCTCTCTCTCCCCTCAACTCCCTTCCCCCGCACCCACTAACCCCGGAATCGGTTCCCCTCTCCTTCCTCTACCCCTTCCCCTTCCTAGTGCGCCTTGGAGTCGCCTGTAATGGCCATTACGAGGCAGAGAAACAGCCACCATTAAATACCATAGTCTTCTCGGATTCTGACCTCCCCAAGCCCTATATAAAGCTTCCCCGCGAGCCCCTCTCACCCCTCGTCCGAAGCCCTCTCCTTCTGGAGCTTTTCCCCCTCCCTAACCTCGCCAATTGCTCGCCGGAGTTCGTGAATTCCGGCGACCTCTCATCGTGTGTACATGAAGCTATCTTCAACCACAACTTGATCAAGTGGTTCATCACATCGTCCTCTACACCGTCCCGCACGCGTCCTTCCCCGAAACACATCGGAGCCACCTTCTTCCTCGTCTCCGGCGACAAGTCCGGTGAACACCATGTCCGATTTTTTTCTCTTTTATCAGTATATTTTCCAATTCAAATTCTTTACCGAATCTTGTTTCTAGTAATTCTGTTAGTCTATAGATCCGATTTAGTTGATTCTTTTTCCTACGGTTTCATAAAAATATCCTCTATCCAGAGAACCAAACGAAATATATTTTTGAAAATTTTAAAATTTGAATTCAAACAGATCTGAATTCAAACTTCGTTAGGCCATAACTTGAGTTTCGTAACACCGTTTTGGGTGATTCTTTTTGCAAATCAAAGCTTGTGACATGTACCTTCTGTTAAAACCAAAACAATTTATTTTTGTTGCTGTGAAAATTATATTCTGTACAGAAACTTTATTTTGGTGTTTTTGGAGTTTTCGAAGTCTTTTATTTGTTTTCTTTTTTGGATCTTTGCTTGTATGCTTATGTATGTTATTGCTTGCTTATGCTAGATCATCCGGAGTGCGAAGCTTGCTAGTACGAATTTTTAGAGTTCAACGAACGTCAGCAAGGCAAGTTCACACTTTGATCATAGTTTTCAATACCCAGTTTTTACTATGCATTAGTTTCACCCTCAAAGATTGCATGAGTAGGATTGGGAACATGTGGTTATGCTTTGTAGTTTATGTGGTAGGAACCTATGACCTTTTATCACCCCGGGAATATTCATTATACCATATATTGCTTAGCCATGCTCGTAGACGGGGATTGGTATGTGTGATACATGCAAGTTGCGAGAGATAATAATTTTGGGACAACATAAGGTGGCAACTTTAATACACATCTGGGTGGATTGTTTGGGGCACCTGGAGAAACCAGTTCTTGCCCAAGGGGAATCCCGGAGTACCCGTGTGATTACCCTAGGTCCGCCACCCAGGCTCAAAGGGATCATAAGATATTTCATGCCTAGAAACTTCCGTGTGCAGCCAAAAGCCATTATGGGCTCTGGCATAGTTGAGTAAGTTGTGCGACCTCTTTCCGTGGTAGACTAGCTGATGTAGGGGAAAGTAGGTGTACCGGTCTACCCAGGGTTTGGAGGAAATACTTCAGAAAGACTATGTCTCGATCTTCCGATCATGGAGGTGGTCGAGTCTTGTGGGGAAAAGTGCACAAACCTCTGCAGAGTGTACAAACTAATCATGATTAGCCGTGTCCCCGGTTATGGACAACTTGAGTATCTAGAAGTGAATTATTGGTTGATCTCATCACTTTATTTAATGAATTCATTGGGTTACTAATAACTTGGGAATTTTGGGATTGAGTTGGAGGAACCTTCTCAATAATGGCATTTTAATTTTGTAGTAAATAAAAAATTTATTCCTTTGTTGTAGGGTAAATTTGGCTTTATGCAAATATTAAACTTAGAGCCTCCACCAGCTAAATTTGCATATAGAGATAGTTTTTTTCTTTATTATTATTTCTATGGTGTGACATTGCCAGCATATTCCATGTGCTGACCTACACGGCTGCAACGTCTCATGTTGCAGAGTTTTCCGACGAGGATTAAAGGTGCGATAGGTCGTTGTTCTGCCCTCAGTTTGCCGTGGAGTTGGATGGACTCATTTACCTTCGATGCTTCCGCAGTTACTTTTATCTAGATGGCCTTTGGCCATATTATTGTAACAAATACTCTTTTGAGGACCTCGATGTAATAAAGTGTGTGATTGAACTCTGTTATAATTCATCGAGTATTGTGTGTGTCAGCATACCGATCCAGGGATGACACTTAAGCACAGAGACTTCGATCCATTTGGGTCGGGTCGCTACATGCCAGTTTCTGTTTTCTGCTGATTTTGTATTTCAGGTTTTCCCATTACTTAAATTGCCAGAAAAATTCCGGGAAAAATATAAAAAAAATCAGCGCTCCAGAAGCTTCCATGTGCCAGAAGTGGGGCCAGAGGGGGGCCAGAGGGGCCCCAGGCGCCCTGATGGCGCGGCCCCACCCCTGGCCGCGCCGGGGGGCCGTCCGGGGGGCTCCCACCTCCTCTGGTGCCCTACTTGGCCTCCTATTTATTCTCCCATCGCGGAAACCCTGATTCCAGAACCCTTTTCTCCAGAAGCAATTCCGATCTCCGCCGCCATCGCCACCAAGTTTCGGGGGACCAGAATTCCTGTGCCGGCATCCTGCCGGGACGGGGAAGTGCCCCCGGATTCATCTCCATCGACGTGGCTTCCTCCCTCCATGATGCGGGAGTAGTTCCTCCTCGGGGCTGAGGTTTCTACCAGTAGCTATGTGGTCAATTCTCTCTCCCATGATATGATCTTCGTTGTGATCATAGGCTATGTTAATCTAGGGTGATCCCATGATATTTCCCCTTCCTCTATGTATTGGATTGATGTACTCACTTGTCTTTATCTAGTATAATCCCCGAGACCAAGGTGACAGCGGTCTATTGGACATGGATTAGAAGAATATTTTCATCAGTGATTTCCTCTTCTGTGTGTTGATTGAAGATTGAGAGTTTCTTGGTGCTTGTCTTTGACTATCTGTCGTGGAATTAACACGGCAGATGTCCGGTTTAGCGGACTTGATGATGGAACCATCGCACGGGTTAGCTTGAAAGGGTTCGTGGCACACAAAGGACACAAAGGGTTTTATACTAGTTCGGCCCCTTCGAGAAGGTAAAAGCCTACGTCTAGTTGGTTTGGTATTGCTTGGGCGTCGGTTTACAGGGAGCGGAATCGCTTGCCTGCGTCTCGACGGATTGATTGTTGCTTGTCCCTGAACCGGTACCGGGTCGTCCCTTTATATAGAGGTGACGCCGCGTCCGGTTTACAGAGTCCCGAGGCCGGCTCATAATCATGTCCGCCTCGGTCTCTGCCCTTTCTTTCTTATCTCTCAAGTTACATCTCTTTGGCGGTTTACAAACCGTATTTCTATACATGGGCCTTGAAATCTCATGGGCCGTAATCTCTACTAAAATAATAAACCAAGTACGATATAACTAAGCCGGTTTACAATATCCGGTTTATACCTATTAACCATATCCCTGACATTAGGCCCCAGAATGATTTGAACTTGTTCATATCAGTCTCCGTCGTCTCCTGTAATTTTCTTCTGTCTTCATCTTTGTAAACCGGCTCTGACGTCATCCTCCGAAATCATTAATGTCTGACAATGACATCATCTCCGCATTTTACGCCGCAAGCTGTACTGTAGTTTGTTTTTAATGGTTATCCCGAGAATCGAGGCGTTTAAAGGATCTTTATCCGATTTTTCTCCCTTGATTACCGCACCTGTCGCTTCATATCTGCCTCTCTGCCTATAAATAATACCGCCCCTCCTCATTCTTCCTTCTCGCGTCTTCTTCCTCCTTCCGCTTCCTGACCCGCAAGAACTCCATTAGATCCCGAGCTCGGAGCGCCGCCATCGTCTCGTCGGATCAAGAGCTCCTCAGGCCGCTGCATCAACCTGATTCGTCCAGATTCTCTCCGCCGCCGATTCCCGCTGTCCCTGGTATGTTTATCCTCCTCATTGTAGATCTGTGTCCGCCATTACTTTGCTTGTGTTCTTCCGCCATTAGGGCTTCTGATGAAGCTTCGTCTCTTCGTAGATACCTTTCTCATAGAAATTTTGTAACCTTTAAACCCTAGTCCGTAGGTCTCCCGCTTAGCATCAGATTAGATCTTCGTCATAGTGACTCTATAGTTTTATCCGTTCCGCCATTAGAGTTCTCCGCAAGCTTCGTAATGTTCTTTCTCTGAAACCTGCAACTCCGTAGTATCCTTACCTTTCCGATCTTCTTCCATTTCTATTCTGCTGTAGATGCGTCAGGTCCTTATTGCACCTGTCTGACATGTAATTTCGTCCTTGTAATATGAAGTCTGCGTAGCTTTCCTCCTCGGTGATTTTTATTCCGCTGTAGATAAGTTTCTTTTCCTCCGCACGCTCAGATCTTTCCCCTTTAGTAGTTATTTAGAAACCTGTTTTTCTCCTCAGTAAATTCGACAAGTATGTTCCGGTTTAAATTGTCATGCTATAAACCGGAAATGATATAATTTGATAAAATGACTTAATCTGTTCCTCTTCAACTGCCATTTAAACCGGAAATGATAAACTTTGTTTCATAATTCCCGGTTTAATCTTGCCAGCTAGTTCTCCATTTCTACCATTGCACAATATGTATAGGTCCCGGATCATTTGTATGTTCGTAATCCGGTTTATGTACTTTTCTCTTCTTCAGCAGTTTGCTCAAATGGCTAAGCAGTATGTTTCGTGCGATTGGGTCCGCTCTATCATAACTGAGGAAGACTTAGTCAAATTGTCGAGCATCGGCACCTTAGGGCCTCGGGCCGAGCAAAAATGGCGTGCCCCGGGTAACGAGTGCCCTCCTACTCCTAGATTCGGGGAAGTTATCGTATTTCTGGACCATATCTCCAGAGGCTTCTCTCCCCCCGGTTCAAAATTTTTCCGGGACGTTCTTGCTACCTTCCAGTTGCACCCGCAGGACATCGGACCAAACTCGGTTTCCAGCATTTGCGATTTCCAAGTGTTTTCTGAAGCCTATCTGCAAGAAGAGCCGTCAGTTGATTTATTCCGGGATTTCTTCCATGCAAACCGGCGTACTGAGTTCACCAGCGGGCCTCACCAAGAGCTTGGTGGGATTAGTATTCAGAAAAGGAGGGATGCAGTTTTTCCTCACGCCTCCTTGCACACTCATCCTAAGGACTGGAACAAGTCCTGGTTTTACTGTGTAGACACATCTCCTGAACGTGAAAACCCTTTGCCGGGTTATCGTGAAACTCGTATCCCGGCAAATCACCCCTTGCCACAACGATTAAGTGCTGCTGAACGGATCCAGTTTTCACCACAACTCTCCAAGCTGAGAGCTTTCATGGCCAATGGCCTGATCGGTACTGATTTCCTTCGCTGCTGGTTATCATGGAGCATCCTTCCCTTAAGCCGGCGCCCTGATTTGATGTGCAATTATTCCGGTAAATCGGATGATCCTCAGAGGTTTTCTAAGGAGAAGCTTTCTGAATCGGAAGTAATTGAATCGGCCAAGAAAATTGTCAATCCTGCTCTAACAGACTGCACTAAAGTTGGCTTGGCCCCATACTTCAAGAAGAATAAGCTGCCTGAAGTGAGTGTCTTTAACTTGTATTTTATAAACCGTCCTCTTTGAACCGTCTTTTACTTGCCCTTGCTTTTTTCATTTAGGCTGATGACCCTTTCTGGAGGAGAAAACCTCAGGAAAAACCTGTAAGGCAAGCTCGCCGAAAAACTCCTGCAAACAAGAAAAGGAAAGCAGCCGTTGATGCCGGTTTTCCTTCCGAGGATGATGATCCGGACTCCGAGGTATGCCTTACTCCGGTTTACATTTTGCTTTTATATACTTGTTCACATATCTAATGATACCCTTTCACAGGATCCACTCGAAGGTGATAACCCGGCGGAGATTGAGGTAACCCTTATTTCTTCCGATTCAGAACCCCCTCCTCAAAAGAGCCGTCGGACTGTTAGAAAGTATCAATTTTCTCATCCTTATGCTAAGTTGGATCCCAATTTTACTTTGAAGAAACAACAGCACGAAGCTTTGCGCCGGACCACTCGCCATAGCGGCTTGGCAGTGGAGTCCTCTGGAATTTCGTTAACTCCGGCTCGAAAACGCCGCGCTGAGGTGATGCTCTCTCCAACTCTTCTTCACCCCAAGGCCGGTCTTATCAGAAAACCACTTAAACCGACTGATCCTGATTATCAGGAAACTCCACTGTCTTCTTCTGGCGAATCAACCGCTACACAGCTTCCACCTTTGAAGACCGTCCCGGGGTAATTCTCTTTACTTCTTCCGGTTCATGATACCCCCTTCCATTATAATGTTAACTTATTTTTGCTTGTTTTTCCAGCAAACCGAAACCCAGCAAAAGAGCCAAGGCTAAAAAGCCTGTTGCTGATCCTTCTACTGATGAACCGGCGATTGATCCGTCTACCGCCGTTCCTCCTGAAGGTACTCCAGCTGCTCCGGTTGACGAACCCGCTCTTGACACACCTGCTGCTGAAGACATCCAAGACCCACCAAGTCCGGCCCGGGTTAACTCTCCTCAAGTTAACCCGGCGTCTCCTAATCCGGCTCAAACTGAAGCTTCTCCTCCCAATGCACCCACTTCCCCTGATGTCGTGGTTACTGGCTCTGCTTATGTTGCGCCAGCCGAACCCACCGTTTTAGCAAAACATACAGCTAAAGCGGAAAAGGTGACTCAGGAGAAGGGGAAGTGGAGTACTGATATCTCCAGTCTCTCAAGTATGAGTGCTCAGGACATCTATTCCGGATATCTGAACCGGCTCCATAGTAGCCGGGATTATGAAGCCAGCCTAGTAAACCTGATGAGGGAAAAATATGAAGTAAGTTTTCCTCTTCGGACTTTGTCTTTTTTCAACGCCTCTTTATCTTATAACAGCCCCCAAGTCCCGGTTTATCTGCTTTATTGAAGGTAAGCCGGAACTTTGTAGTTTTGAACTGCTGATCCATACATTAGCCCCCAAGTATCGAGTAGATAACTTGGTTATGTAGTTGATACTTGTAATTTCAAAAAATTGTTTCTGATGCATCACTTCAACTGCCATTAGCCCCCAAGTGTCAAGTATACATCTTGGTTGTGTGCTTGAGACTTGTATTCTCAATTTGTCTTTGCTGTCTTACTTCAACTGCCATTAGCCCCCAAGTGTCAAGTAGACAACTTGGTTGTGTGCTTGAGACTTGTAATTTCTAACCTTGCTTTTGAACTTTTGTCTACAGGCTGAGCTGAACCGGAACGCTGTAGAAATCAGCGAACTTCGAAGCCGGCTTATAGAGACTGAGTCAGCCGCTTCAAAGGCGAAGAAAGAACTTCAAGTGAGCTTAAAGACTGCTGAAGATTTAAAGAAGTTCTTTGATGAAGAACGGACTACTTTTGAAGTCCAGAAAAAGGATCTTGAAAAACGTGTTCAGGATGCCGAAGGAGCACTTAACCCGGTTACTGAAGAATTAACCGGGTTAAAGTGCCAAATTGATTTGATGACTTCTGCTATCTTTGGTAAGCATAACCTGAACTCTTGTCTGTTATCTTTGCAACTTGTGACCTGTACCGGTTTAACTTTCATTGTTGTATGTAGGACGCCGTGTCTCCCATCTTGGGGATGATGTACGGAAGAAACTGAAGGCTTGCTATACCTTGGTTGAACAATTATACTCTGGAGCACAAAGGATTATCAGTGCTACTTCCTTTGGTAAACCGGCTCCTTCAACCATCAAGGCTACTTTGAACAGTTTGTCCATTCTGCCAACTCGTCTTGAAGAGGTGAAGAAATCGGCTGCTCGAGGAGGTGCTCTTCTGGCCCTTACAAGGGCTAAAGCTTGGGTTCCAGATATTGATCCGGCAGAAGTGTTAACCGGATTTCCTGACACCAAGGAAGACGGTTCAGCATTTGATGAGAAGGATCGGTACGCTCTGACAAAGGAAATGCGTCCACTCGCTAGCAAGATTGCGGTGGAAGCTGACTTGTCTCGATACCATCCAGCATATGACCTGCAAAACGAGCGGGTGGAACGACCGGTTTACGATGTTGCAAACTTAACTCCGCCGGTTCGTCCTCACACTTTTGCTCCTGATATTGAACCTGCTGAGTTGATCAACGATGAAGTATATTTCCGTGCCTTGGCCAAGATTGATTGGCGTGCACCAGATTTCCCGCCGCTTCACGAGGAGGAAGATGTTCCGGAACAAGATGGTGGCCAATCATCCCGGCAAGGAGAAGCGGAATCTTGAATGTTACTGCTGTAATCATAATTGTTATTCCGTAAACAATGCTTCCAACTATTTGGCTTTTATGCCTTGTAATAGGTTTAGCTGAAACTTAATGCACTGTGATCCGGCTTTTGGTCTTTATAAAGTACTCGTTCGCTGACTTGTTGATTGATGCGGATTCCTTGCTCTGTCCATAAAAAAGATGAAAAATATGTCCTAGTGGTTTTACCACTGGACGGATTAACTTGTTCTCTTGGTATAACTAATAAGCATATCTTTAACAAATAACTGTGATACCTGAATTGCATGTAGCCAAAATACCTTAAACCGGCAGGATGTTTAAAATTACCTTAATCAGTCTTCATCAATTCTAATAAACCCTTGAAATTCTTCAGCTCAACTTGTCCATAAATCTTTCTCTTCTCGGTTCAGCAATTTGTAACTTGTATCTGATTGTGTGCTGCCAATTGTCAGCTCATCATGAAGTCGAGCCGGGTTACGATGAACGCCGGTTTAACTCTCGCTGGTGTTCATGACCCAGACTTATAACACTAGATAGACGGTCGACTTCTAGAGCTGTTCCCCTTGGTTAAAAAGGTTATGAAACACAAAAAACATCAAGAAACACATAATTATTGTAAATCAAACTATGCAATCGAGGCTTTTTCAAAGAGCTGCCAGGCTCAACACAAAGTTTAGCCATTCATGGGGATGTGGGCGAACCCGACTGTCCCCAGGGGCCGGGTCATCATTTGAACGTGGGCGTACCAACTGTTCAGGGAGCCCAAAAATTCATAACATAGCCATTCAAGGGGATGTGGGCGAACCCGACTGTCTCCAGGGGCCGGGCCATCATTTGAACGTGGGCGTACCCACTGTTCAGGGAACCCAAATATTCGTAACATAGCCATTCAAGGG